>VYZM01022919.1:13301-23351 GCA_013398915.1 Dromas ardeola
ATCCCACATGCTACTTGAATAGATGACTAAGTAGCAACAAGTGTTTAGGTATTGTTTACTGAAAAGACACTCTCCTTGCAGAAACAAATTAAAAACAAAGTTGTAACAATTCCCACCTGGTTACCCACATCAAAACTAGAAAAACATATTCTTTCTGATTGTGAAGACTCTGATCTCGCTCCATATCACTTTCCTTTTGATGGGTTTTAAATATAATATTCTGTGACTAGTGCCCAACGTCAGTAGTAATAAATGGAGGCAAGTACAAACACTGTTACATGGCTCTGCTTTTACTCCTAATCTTAATGTCTGCTTTCGGAAGGCTAACTTCTGAAGCTAATTCCTTCAGGATTTAGCTCATGAAGGATCAATGACTTCTAGCATGCTCTTGAGTAGCAACAGGGGAAAAAACGCTGGATTGCTAGCTGCTACCTCATGTTTTCAGTTCAGGCAGCACTGGGAAACACTGCAAGCAGAACTTACCATTGGGGACAAGGGATCAAAAGGGCTCAAATTAGAAAAGACAGCGTGGCTGCTTTCAGTTCAAGTGGAAGTATTATGAAAAAGTGTTTCAAATTATGTCACACAGGGCAAGTGTCACTGCAGTTAGTAAGAACTGACTGTGCCAGCAAATGTCAGGACAAATTACACTGCGGGACAGGCAAGCTGTATGTCACCCTCACTTCCAAAAGGGAAGGCTTCCCTCCACTGCCAAGAAGTTGCTTCCATTTCCGAGTCAATTTAAATCAAAGTGCTCTTATTCAAATCAAAACAGCACTGAGGGAGTACTATAGTGACATTATGGGCAATTCTTCAGATCCCTCCCTACTTGCAGGGAAGAAATGCTTTGATTCTCTACCACCCTAAAACACAATCACCTCAAAGCTATAGGGTTGTATATGTAAATAGCTGCCTACAGGTTCTTGAAGCCACTGCTTCCCATGCTGATGAAAAATGTCTCACTGTCCCACGTGCTCCTGGGTCCATATCCATCTAATCTTTCTTGCCTCTTCGATCCTATCTATACTTTTTGCAGAAAGGTACATTCACAGTTTATACTGGTCCCGGTGTGGTACCCAGCACAACTGAGGCTTCCTCAACAGTTGGGGTCCCTCAGCACTACTCGTAAAAGTGAATAATAGGAACATCAAATTCAGTACACCGGAAAGGAGAAAGACAGAGCTAAGTCATAACCAAAAACCAATTCATATTACTTAACTATAAGTAAATCTTTCACTGAACTGTAAACTCCTAGCAAAATGAACTTGTTTTGGTTCAGCTATCATGAAGTTTGAAAAAAAATATTTCAATTGTAAGTTATCAGTGCTACAATACGGAGAATAAACACATCTTTATGTTCCACAGAGAGAGGAAAAAACAAAACAAAACCAAAAAAAGAGCTACAAAATATTTTGATGAGTTCAAGGAAATTTTTATTCAGTTTGGAACTTTTCTAATACATGATTTCCCAGAAGTTTTCAGGCGCTCTTTCAAAAACGTTTTCATTTAAAACTTAGACTGCTGAAAAAAACTAACTGAAACCTGCATAGCTTCTGTTAATATCAGAATACTTGTGTTGGTTATAAATGAGAAGGTAGTTTGTTCCTTCACTCCCCAAAAGCTTTTTTTGATGTTTCAATAATTTCTCTTCCCAAAAAACAATAAACACACTTGGAAGGCTATCAAGAATAATGTCCACAAATAAATGGCAATATAAAAGTTCAGGGATGCAAGAGTGGCTTAAATCAAAGCCAGACATTACCTCCAGCCACAGGCTATCATCCCAAACAGAAAAGTAGCTATAGTAGACTATCTCAGGTGCTTTAAAGCAGAGCGCAAACAGCACTGAAATATCAATGAAGTTTTAAGTGAAGATACACAGAAGTAGCTGGCTTGCAAGCTCACATTTCCACACGACAACTCTGCAGGGATAAGAGCCTTTGGCAAATGAAAACTAACAAAGCAACTCTGGGGCTGTAACAACATTTTTGCTGTGAATAAGTGCCTATAAATCCAGTGACCTAAGACACTGCAGATGCTCTGACCCTGCACATTTTTCTTAGTCCCTAGTACCAGTTCTTTTCAGAAAGGACTCAATTTATGTGCAACTGTGTCTGTCATTGACTCATGTTCTGAATGGCTGGACTTGAGCTATGTCTGTGTAAGCAGAATTTCCCTCCATGTATTCATTCTCCATTCCCAGAATGGCTGCTGCAGGAATGCAGATCCTATTTGGAAGGATTACTTGCCACGCAACAGCCAGAGGCCCTGTCCACGGCTGGGCTCCCTCCCATGCTGAGAAGTACAAACTCAGAAGCTCCGATTCAGAGAAGGACATAATTAAAGCAGGCAAGGTGGCAACATGAAATAGCATTCTTATTTCATGTATGCAGAACCAAAGTTGTCACTCCCCTCCCTCCCCAGTATTTTAGGAATTTGCACTAAAGCTGGGGATTTCATAAGATGCAAGCGTAAAGATGTTCAAACAAAAAAGCACAGACCAGGCCAGCATTTATGCTTGTGGAAGCTGGCAATAAATGTGGCAATACAGATTCCACTGGAGCACTTGTGTGTCGACACCAGGGGTCACACAATCACCTGGAAGGGGAATTCAAACTCTTCAGAGAAGTGTTTGGTATCTAGACCAGATCTTACAGGTTTTTATGGTCTATGTACATTCCTCCATAACAACAATTATGGAAAGTTACTGGAATGTCCCAAGTACTCAAAAGTTTGAATGTGTTTTTCCTTGTAAGTTGTATTTGCTATTGCTTATCTTTGCATTTTTTAAACACTTCGCACATTTCATTCCTGTTATTTCAGCATCACAGGGAAGCACCTCCTGTTTCTACAGGATGCAGTGCCACAGCCTGTTACATTCCCCACCTTAGGAAGAGCATCTCTTCAATTTAGTTCTTCCACACAAGAAGAATGAGCGGAGTGTATCTGGTGCTTATGAAAATGGCAGACTCGATAACACTGGTGGACAGCATTTCCGTGCAGAATAGAAGCAAAGGCAGTGCACAGCCCCAGCACGGGCTGTTCCCTCATCATTTAACACTGTCTGGTGAAAACGGAGAAGTGAAGTGTTATACTGACTTCAGCTGAAAGTCCTCTCTGGGTTAAAGCAGACACCAGCCAAGACCCTTGTAACTGCCCCTTTTGGCAACTGCACAGCTGCCTGATTTGAGCTCCCGAGTACCACAGAGCTGGTGCTGTGGTTTTGCATTTGCTCTGTAGCAATGTTGTGTTGATCAGAATTGTTAGAACATGAAGAAGTCCCACATAGCCATCCCCCAGCCATCCAGAACTACATCATCTTGGAAATGATAAATTTTACTTTAAAATTAGTTTGCTTCATGTCTTTCTCAAGTGTTTCTACCAGTTCCAAACAAGTTTTTGAAAATTTGTGTTTTGTACCTTCCCTGAAAACAATTCAGTGAAGGAAGCATTCAGAAGTGACAGTATACCCAGGCATCAGGAAAGAGATGCCAAGAAAATGTATCAAGCTCTCCACCACCCTCAGCTTTGAGTAATACATAATTAATTTTTTTGGAATATATAGAAAAAAACAAAAATCCAGCAGTTTTTGGTAAACAAACCATATAGCAATCCTGAAAGAACACTAAGACTGTACAAAGAAAATGGCATAACTTGCTTCTCCAGTTAGAGACATTTTCTTCTGATTAAGATCCTGCACTAAGAAGTACAGATTTCAAGTCTACTTCCATCTACAGCAATTAATAAGCACATAAAAAAGATGCCTTGAGTGACTAAAAATAGACAACCTGTAGAGCCATCTGAACAGATACTTTACCTAATAAAACTTTGGATTTTACAGGCCCTGAGGATCCACATTTGTCACTGACTTTTGAAAGTTGAGGCCTTTTCAGGCCTGAACATAGTCCAGTTATACATCAATTGTAAGCCACAGTTATTAGCAGCGAGCCACTAAACTGAACAAGCTTTGGAGAACACCTCCATTGCCATCTTGGGCAGTGCCACAAAACAGAGCTGCACTGCACTGAAGAGAAACAAACCAGCAGAAAAATGCTTTTGTGTCTTACCTTGTAATGGGAAGAGCAGATGCCTTCAAACATATCTATATCCATACAGTCCATTGGTTCAGATCTTCCTGGTAATAGCAACTCCTCCAGCTTCTTATTTTCTGATTTTTTAATCTGCCAGCTGGTGCAACCTGTAAACTTACAGAAGTGGGTATGTTATTCCAAGATGTTCATTCATCTCATTCTACAAGGCATTCAATTTAAATACATATGGCTCTGTGCCATGTGGCTCCTATTGCTCTCCAGAGCTTTCAGTGTAATGGATTACAGACCGCAACGTTTCTGTAGGTTACTGGGTTTTGGGAATATAAGTAGAGGACTCTCTAGGATTTCCTTGCAGACTTTGCAGAACATCATACTCCATATGTGTATATCTTATATATTTCAGAACATGCTCCTCCTACCTTATGAAATTAAAATACTTTAAAAAATAAAAAAAAGGCATAACTTGCATCTCTGAACTGTCAGTTTATCTGTTAAAGATTGATTCTTGTGGAAAGGGACTAAGTTACATTTAAATACTAGTTCAGAAATAGGTATGCTACTAATTTGAGGAACTGGAGGTTGACAGAGTGGCCAGGATTTATGTTCAGCAATTAAGGTAACAAAAAAGAAAATTTGCCTTCCAAAGAAGTGATTTTGAACACTCTTCAAGTTTTTAGGAGCAGAGTGAATTAATGGGACAATAGGAAAATTCAGTCAGAGGGATTTTTTTGGTAGAACTAGTCAGGGAATCACAGTGAGAGTCCTCAAATGTATCTATAGCTGTAGTACTTTACAGGTATTTAAATTTGGTTATCCAAATGAAAAAGACCTTAGAAAACCAAGCAACACATTCTCTGCTTTGGCACTACAGTTTCCATTGGCAAAAGTTAGGAGGGAGTCACTTACACATGCTTAACTCCCCTTTGCAGCCTAGATGGCACATAAAGCATTACCTGTGTACCTGACAGATACCCCACCCCTAATATCTTGATCCCCTATACGCAGGATTCACAAGCAGAATATTTTCATGGTGGATTTTACAAATACATATTTTAGTTTCATAAAAGTTCAAACAATGAAGTGCAATTATCTGTTTACTGGCAAACAGGCATTCTACATTAGTTCAGATCTGCTTTGTTGAGCTGTGTTCAACTTCTCAAAATATTTGATTGTTTCATCATGAGATTTCACCAGACATCCCTGGCTCCAGCACCATGGCATAGAAAATGGGATGCACACCACCTCTCCACATTTTGGATGCTGCTGCTTAAAAGTTGCCCCTATTCTCTACAGAAACTGTTTATAAGTATTTAAAAGGTTAGTATAGCTTTGTGTATATATGGTTTGTAGGATGCACATCTTATTTAGGCTGCTCGCTCTCTCCCTTTTTTTACCATAGAAAATTGAAAATTAACTCACTTCAGTCAGAATGCCTAAAAATCATCAGCAATGACATTTTAAATTATATTAACTACTTGTAGCCTTACATCCTGGCAACTTCCCACCACAAAGGGTGACACACAAGACCACCCTGTCCCTGCACAGCAGAGCTGGCATGTCACACACTGATGGCACCCGGCACATCTGATTTAATTGCCATTTAAACTTGAAATTCCTGATGGAGCCAGAAAGTGGCTTGATCCTGGGGGATGTTTCAAGCGAACTGTGCCTCCTCCTTGATGCAGACAGATCTCAGATCAAAAAGGTCATGCACAATTACCCTGGAGTCCTTGACTCTCAATCTTCAGATAACTCCCAGCCTATGTAGGCTCTCCTCTTCCCTCTGACAACTTCAGGGACTTGATTTCAGCAAAGTACAAGATTTGTCCTTCAGAAGTACTGGCTAAAATGAGAGCCATGACTTAATATGGAAAAAAATACAACATTCAGTCTTACAAATTAAGCAGCAGAATGCAAACTGCTAGGAAAAAAATACTAAGAATGCCTCATTATACAGGCTATCTGAACAGTTCCAGACTATGTTTTTATTCAATCCATGGTTTGGGACCTCCCTAATTACGACAAAACCTCCCTCTCTATGATGGTGGAGCATGTAGAGACTGCTACAGGGAATCAGTTTGCACTGTGATTCCACTGTATATTACAATCATTAGATCATGCTTGTGTTGCGATTTCAGCATAATACTGTATCACTCTTCTAAATCAAAATCCAATATAATGTCAAATATCTTCAAATAAGTAAATCTGGTATTAAAACATTAAGCCCTCATGCCGTCTCAGACCTGTTGTAGAGACCAGAGCCTGTAGCTCAGGACAGGCAGCCGCCAAGTCTCCTTGGCATTACATGACCAACCACCTCAGTGAGAAGGTGATCAATCTCCTTGTCCTTGTAGCACCCAGGAGACCTGAAGCAAGCAAGGTCCAGACAGAGGTGAGTGGTTGCTGTCCTTTGGACAGTGGGCCAAAGAGGCACTTCACTGAGCCACAGACTAGAGCACTCAACAGGAAGAGGCAGCAGGTTAAGAAAGGGACATTTGGGACATCAGCTTTGCACAAGCCTGGATGCAGGTAAAGAGAACTTTGATGGCGTACCACTCCCACAACGCTACTGAAAACTGATTACAGTTCAACAGAAAAATTGGTTGTCGTGCTAAATTCCTACAGAATAAGGACTCTATGTATGTAATCATGTCAATTATGTGACTGCAGGGCTAGATATGAAGTAGCCTGCATTGAAGAACAAAGAGGAATGAGCCAACAGCAGCAAGCAAGATAAAGAATGAAAAGATGTCTAAAACTGTTTTTTCTTGGTTGATCACTAAGATTAATTACCTTCAGGATGCACAGTCCCTGCTCAAATGCTGATAGAAACAGAAACAAATAGGAGAACCCCTTGAATCTACCATCATAAACAGAATGCTACAGTATTATGTTGTATTCAAACTTTGGATGTATTCTATTTTCAGTCCTTTGTATATAATACTGTTACTATTTTACAATGTTTTCCTACATAATTATAGACCTTATATGAACTACAGAAAGTGCAGGTTAACTAACAAAACTCCTAGAACGTCTTCAAGTGTCTGGTTACATGCTATGCCTTTAACTGATTAGTTACTCAGAAACTAAAGCAAAGGGAGCTGTTTGAGAGATAACATACATCTTGATTAGCTACTGTCCTGATTTCAGTTACACTGTTAATCTACACAGGTATAAAAAAAAAAAGCTGGGCAAAGGAGCATTAGCAATATGTAAAAGTGATAGCATTGCTTTCAGTTCCACTTACAAATGTTAGCTCTACCTTTAAATTCTTACCATGTGAAAAGCCGATTTTAGTTTTTCTGTGTGTGCTCATGTACAGAGAGTACTCCACCTGCACCTCTCTAATCTGAACAGAACTTGCAGAACATGCTAAGTTCTTTAAATAGGAACACCATTGATCAAGGAAAATCCCTCTATTTTATGTGTCTTGGGTGACTTTAAATCTTCTGGGAGAAAAAACATAACAGGCAAAGTACATAAATGGCAGACAGGTACCACTCCATTGATTTTGACTGACCTATTTACAGTGGATGTGGATCTGGACCAATGATAAGGACAAAGCTGCAACTATTTCTCAGATATGAAAGACTTCCAATACACCTGTGCTATTTCCAAACATGAAAAAGTTATATGCTCAAATGTACATGCGTACACATATTATGAAACCCCACAATCAATCTTACTATGCAACCTTCATTTCAGGACCATCATAAAGGACTCCTAAACGTAGTCCTGCATCATCTACTCTAGAGGACTACCCCTGGATTACAATCTGAATGCTAGTGATCCTTTAAGTGACCACAGAAAGCTTCCTTCCACACCGATTCCCCCTAATCTTCCACAATTAATACATTGTACTTTTGTCTTGTCATAAAACTACGTTTGCTCCTTTGAGGCATTGTGACGCTTTACTTAAAGGCCCTTCCTGGAAAAGTCTGCCTTAATAGGCAGAGCTTAGTAAAGCAGCCTGAGCTGCCCAGCCAAACTTTTCAATAAATCATACCAAAACTGCCAGAACTATACTACTGCAAAGACCTCTGGAAAGGAAGCTGTCCCGGCTGCCCTGGAAGCGTATATACCAACCTCAGAACAAAACTCGCACATCCTTTTTGATTAATACTAATGTCATTGTTTATAGTTGCAGGATGCATTAAATCCTGCTTAAATTACCAAGCATAGGAGCACTTGTGCATTTATATTCAAGACTGTGGTCTTCCCCCAGTAGCATTATAATGAGGCGGAGGTAAACCAGCCTGCTGCAACGAACATACCGGCTCCAGTTGCCTGCATTCCTCTGCACGCTCCCACACTCCAACCCCTTCTCCTACCCCCTTCTCTGTCATTTTCTCTCCTTTCTCCCGTCTTTTTTAGTCCTCCCTCTCGTTTTGTATCAGTACAGGTTGGAGGCCAACCGTCTGGGAAAACAGCTTTGCAGAGAAAGACCTGGGAGCCTCAGTGGGCAAGTTGACCATAAACATGCCCTTGTGACAAAGAAAGGAGAGGAAAGAAGATGAAGCCAGACTCTTCTCAGGGGTGCCCAGGGAAAGAACAAGAGGAAACACACACAAATGGAAATACAAGCAATTCCATTTAAACATAAGAAACTCTCACTGTGAGGGTGGTCCAACACAGGTACAGGTCACTCAAAGAGGCTGTGGAGTCTCCATGCCCAGACACTGAAAATACTCAAGACCCAGCTGGACACAACCCCCTGCAGCCTGCTCTAGATGCTTTGAGCAGAGGGTTGTACCCGACAACCTCCAGATGTCCCTGCAACCTCAGCCATTCTGCAAGCCTGTAAACAGAGCCGTGTTCCCTAATTTATTTATTTTATTTAAATAAGTATGTTACTGACATGGCTAAGTTGAAAACCTGATCCTGAACAGTGGAACAAGAATTTCATTTGAGGTCTCCACGCTTTATGAACGGATGAAACAATGACTTTGAAAATTAAACTAGACGTTAGAGATCCTCCTTGCTCTAGAAATCATACAACAACTCTTGTGCTTTTCTTAGAAGAAAAAGCTCTAGTGGCTGCTGCTGCTGCTTGCAGTAAGATCAGTAGTTCTGCTTGCAGCATTTAATGCATTGCCCACTTGTGGCATTACGTTTATGTCTTGCCCTTTACATCATGTTCCCAAACGGAGACTGCCAAAGCAATTTTAGTTAGCAAATCTTTTCCGCAGCGTCACAGCACACTGGATAAAACCTGCTTTCTGATGCAGAAGGAATGATGAGAGAGCACAGAGAATTCATCCCCATAACAAGGCACAAGTTGAACCCTTACCCAGTGCTCAAGAGAGCTTTGCAAAGGAAAACAGGCAAGTGTGGCAGCCCATACACTTCTTTCAGGGAATGCTATCAGCAAACTGAAGTTCACACTGAGTGCTTTCACTCTGGATTACATATATTGCCATCAGTGGCAAGGACTGCCCAGTAGCAGGCAGAGATGCATCATGTTCTTACCCAAAGAGGTGGCTAAGTGTTCTGCATAATCCAGTTCCTCAGTCAGCCAGGAGCAAGAGATGGGTCATTCTTTTCCACACCCATCACTCCCAATTGCAACAGTTAACATATTTGTATCATTAATGACCTACAGGTAACACTTTTAACCTCAACATTCTGAGTTCTAGTACCTCAAACTCAATTTTGAAAAGCTTTATTTACAACAGGCTACAAAGTAGGTCCAATCTGGCCTCACTCCTATTTCTTTTGAAGAATAATTCAGTCTTCAGTCAGACAAGAGAGTCAACTATGAAGCTTTCTTTTTGTGGATGTTAAGTTAGAACCTTAACAGCAATTTTCATTTTTCCTATTTTGTATATTTACTGTGGCCAGCACATGCCTCCAGCCAAGTTATCTGCAGTTACCCCACAGTGACTCTGTTGACTAATGGTTTCCTTGGACTAATTCAGGGAATGACAAGACAGTTCAATTTCTACTGATTTTAAGTTAACCGTCTTCAATATCACAGTCATAAAATCATAGAATGGTT
>VYZM01022922.1:63038-73606 GCA_013398915.1 Dromas ardeola
CCGCGCTGACCGGCGGGCGCCGTCTCTCTTCCACAGTGGGGGACATCCCGTACGAAGCCACCGAGGAGCAGCTGAAGGACATTTTCTCGGAGGTTGGGCCTGTGGTCAGCTTTAGGTGAGAAGGGGCTGGAGCGTCTCTCTGCTGAGGAAGGGCTGAGAGCCCCGGGGCTGTTCAGCCTGGAGAAGGAGGGGCTGGGAGGGGATCTCAGGAATGCTCATCAATAGCTAAGGCTCTTCTCAGAGACTTAGCTCTTCTCTTCCCCCTGGAACACGGGAAATTCCATCTCAACATAAGGAAAAACTTCTTTCCTTTGAGGGTGCTGGAGCTCTGGCACAGGCTGCCCAGAGAGGTGGTGGAGCCTCCTCTGGAGATATTCCAAGCCCACCTGGGCACGTTCCTGTCCATCCTGCTGTGGGTGACTCTGCTTTGGCAGGGGGTTGGACTGGATGTTTTCCAAAGGTCCCTTCCAACCCCGACCAGTCTGTGATTCTGTAACGGCTGCTGGCCTCCTCGGTTCCCCGGGGCAGCACAGGGGAGTCTTGCCCAGAGCCCTGCGGGTGGCATGGGGCCGTGCTGCAGCAGGGCCAGCCTTCCGCCGGGCAGTGCCAAGCTGGGTGGCTTTTGGAGGGGTTTGTGAGGCTGTGGTAGCTGTGCTGGGGGTGCAGGCACCCGAGGTGGCCTGGAGATGTAGAGCGTCATGGGTTGAGCCTGAACGTGGGCAGGCTGCTCCAGGATGGAGGCAGCTGCCCTGCTGTGGCGTGGAGCTGGGGTGTATTAAGTCCTCAGGTCTTGATCAGGCTCTGTGCAGAGAGCTGGGGGTGCGGAGCACTCCCATCCCAGTGGCTCTGCAGGGATGTATCCCTGAGTTGGCAGCAGGCTTCAGAGAGCTCTCAGTTAAGGGCTTGGGTGCTGCACGAGCAGCCAGTCCAGTCCTGGGTCCCCAGGAGCTGCCTTTGTGGGGCCACAGGAAGCAGAGCACTTGTGCAGGTGGCCTTCCTGGACACCGGAACTCTGGGAGCACCTGTCGGCCTGGGTCCAGGAGGCCTTTTGGCTCAGGCTTAGGGCTGGTTGTTGTGTGCCTTGATCTGACCCTGGTGCTCCTCTGTGGTGTCCCCCAGTAGCCCCCTCCTGAGCAATGGGGAGCTGTGGGCACTGCACGCTGCTCGATGCCTGCACTACCCTCAGCAGTGGTGGTTCTCTCCTCCTCGCTGTGCAGGCTGGTGTATGACAGGGAGACGGGAAAGCCGAAGGGCTATGGCTTCTGTGAGTACCAAGACCAGGAGACAGCCCTCAGTGCCATGCGGAACCTGAATGGGCGAGAATTCAGCGGGAGGGCCCTGCGCGTCGATAACGCAGCCAGCGAGAAGAACAAGGAGGAGCTGAAGAGTGAGTCTGAATTTTGTGGTGGAGAGCGCACTGATGTTGTGCTGGGCCCAGCCTTTTCAGCCTTACAAAGTGTGCCTCTTCTGTGAGGCTGGCAAGGTGGAGACCTTGCAGACATGACCTGCACCAAGTGATATAGCGTGTAGTTTTGCAGGGGGATACACGGGTTCAACTCTGTGTTTTCTCTCCCAGACGATCTCCCTTTTTTCACTGTCTCCCGTTCCCTGTAATGGCGTGGTGCTTCCCGTCTGATGAGCCCATTAAAAATGGCCGGTTCACGTTGGCATACAAGGTCACAAACTCTGTTGCAGGCTTGGGTACAGGTGCACCCATCATAGAGTCACCCTACGGGGACCCTGTCAATCCTGAAGATGCCCCTGAATCCATCAGTCGGGCAGTAGCCAGCCTGCCGCCCGAGCAGATGTTTGAGCTGATGAAGCAGATGAAGGTGAGTGAAGCGGAGAGCTGTACTCTCTGCATGAGCGCAGCTTCTACCACTGCTGCCCTTGCCCTCACAGCCCCTGTCGCGCCTTGCCAGAGCTCTGATCTGTGTGTTTCTTCTCAGTTGTGTGTCCAGAACAGCCCCCAGGAAGCCAGGAACATGCTGCTCCAGAACCCCCAGCTTGCTTACGCCCTGCTGCAGGCCCAGGTGGTCATGAGGATCGTCGACCCGGAGATCGCGCTGGTTTGTCCCTTGCTGCCTCATCAGGGGTCGGTAGGATATCGGTGGCAGCCTGTTGTGGAGGGGGGGTGGAAAAGAACTCCTTTCTCTTCTGCCCCTAGAAAATCCTGCATCGCCAGACCAGTGTTCCTCCTCTGATCCCAGGCAACCAGCAGCCAGTGCCAGGGCCGGGGCCTGGGCCGGGACCAGGGCCTGGGCCAGGGCCAAATGCCCAGCTGAACCCGCAGAATACCCCCTCGTCCCAGCCGCAGCCCATAGTAAGAGCAGACACGACGCACGTGCTGTGCAGGGGAGAGATGGGCATTGCCGGCTCCAGTTCTCCCAGCTGGGGCACGCATGCCTGGGCGACGGGGCTTCCCTGAGGTCTGGTTTCTCTCCTGGGTAGGGTGGGATGCACGTAAATGGCGCTCCTCCGCTGATGCAGCCGCCCATGCAGGGAGGAGTGCCGGCCCCAGGACAGATGGCAGCCCCTGTGCAGGGCCCCGGTCCCGGCCCCATGGCTCCAGGAGGTGAGTGCGTGGGTTTTGGCTTAACGGTGCCCTGGGTATGTGTGTCCTGCAGACAGTCCCCCTCTGCCTTCCCCCTAAAACCAGAGGGCTTGGCCCCATGAGAGCACGCATAGTCCCATACTGTGTGTCGTGGTTGTGGCTGCTGCCAGCGGCGGTCCAGAAAGTTGGCTTATCTCTGTGAGGGACCAACACCAAGAAAATAAACTTCTAGATGCTACCCCAGGAGCTGGGAGGGGGGAGGTATTTGGGGTTAAAGGAATCGATTAGTGGTGCAGGGATGGCCGAGGAAGGATCTGATCTCTGCATGTTCCCCCTCAGGTGGGATGCAGCCGCAGGTTGGGATGCCGGGCGGAGGGCCTGTCCCCTTGGAGCGTGGACAAGGTAAAACAGACATGGGTTAGTGCTGTGTGTCATGTGAGCCTTGCTCCAGCAGGGGCCCGGGCCATGGGTGCTGAGCAGTGCTGTGCCAAGAGCCCCTGCCAGCTACCTGCAGCCTTGCCTTCCTTGGATCCGAGGCAGCTCCTGCAGCGCTGGGCTGTGCCTGGGTTTGTTCGCTTAGGCGCAAGGTTGTGGTAGCAACTCTCCTGCTTCCAGGGCCCCAGCCCTTGCACCGGTTTGCTGGCAGCTTGTTCTGCGCCGTGTTGTGCGGACGTGACCTGGAAGCTGGGAGAGCTGCCAGTCCACGCAGAGCCCCACCGGGCGGGACATGCCTGTTTTCCATCTCTCTATGAGCGCCTCTCTGTCCCTGTGCTTGTGCGGGCAGGCAGAGCTTGCTCTTCTCTGGTCCCTGTCCTGCTCCTTCGCTGCCTGGGTGTTGGAAAGCAGCTTGTGCCGCGGCCGCCTCTGCCAGCGCTCCCCGCGCCATGCCCGGCAGAGGGAGCTGGGCCTTTGCTTTTTGCTTGCGACAGTGAGTTGGAGGCTTGGCAGGGAATTTCCCAGTGAGTGATGGCTTGGCTTTCCCTCCGCAGGCACGGTCTGTACGGCCCAGCCCCGGAGCCGGATTCCTTACGGTTCACATGTTGCATAGCCACCCCATCAAGCCGTGCGCCGGGGTTAGCACAACCAAGGCATTCCTGTTCTCCCAGTAATAAGGCACGCAGGCAGTTGACACCCCTATTGCCTTGACTCATATCGTAGGCCTTGTACCGGGAACATGGCAAACCTGTTTTGAGATCCTCTGGTCTCAGGTACTTAGGGACAGCTGACTCTCATTTTCTTTGGGGTGGGCACCGTCTTCCTGAGAGCAAGCTGGTAGTTCTTGGCACCCGGAAGGTTTTGGAGAGCAGACAGAAAGCTGGGCACTGGGGAGTGCTGTGGGAAGCTGCAGGCAGGGGCAGGAGCAGAAGCTGACTGGCCGTGCGTTGTGGGGCGCAGCGTGACCCCACAGAATGCCAGGTCTCTTAGCAGGATGTCCTCCTGCCCCGCACGTTCACGTGGTGAGCGAGGGAAGGGCCATGCCAAGCTGGCTGTCACACCACGGCAGAGGTGGCGTTAATGGAAGACGTTGATAAAGCCAGACCTGCAGCAGGCAGCATCTTCTCCATAGGTTTTCTGGGGGACTTCAGGGAGTGGAGGTGGTCCTGCAGGCAGCACTGTCCCCAAGGCTGAGTGCATGTGTGCATACACTATTTACGTGTCTGCTCTTCTCCCTCTTTTCCTGCTGCTTGCCCAGGGAACCTGCAGCTCTCGCCCGTGGGACCTGCCAGGCCTGCGTCTATCGAACGCGTTCAAGGTATCCCGGCACCCGCCAGCTCCCTTCTCCCGTGGAGCTCATTGTGGAGTGTACAGAGAGCAGATTTCACCCCGCTGTGCTCAGGGACGGGGACTGGCCTATCACTCTGTAGCCTGTCAGGGTTAGCAGGAGGCAGGATTTCCTCCGGAGACGGAGGAGGGAACAGGCTAGCGCCGTACACAGAGCCACCAGTGGAAAAGGAGAGTGGGCACAGAGAAGGCCTTTGCCTAGGATCCAGCCCCCTTTGACACCTTGCTACCAGGAGCCTTCCGGGTCTTGCTTTGCTCCTGGCCCCACGTCAGCAGCGGGGTGATGCCCGTGCTTGTAGGGATTGCCACGGGGACACCCACACTTGGTTTGGCCACCTGGTGCCGTAAGGAGCCTGAGGTAGAACCAGAGAGGGAAAGAGAGGGATAAAATCAGTATCCAGGGAAGGGGCTTGGGTGTGCTCTGGCCTTGCACAAGGGGCTGTTGCCCCCGGCGGTCAGCACGGCTCCCCTGCCTGTGCACCGGGGAGCAGCGGGTGCCCTGAGAGCACTGGGGGACAGTCTCAGCACGGCTCTGGTCATGCAGATCCTCACGAGCTCTTGTGTGTCTCCCTGGCAGTGCCCATGCCAGACCCGAGGGCCCCTATGCAGCGTGGACCTCTACCTGCTAGTGGCCCGCCGCCCCGAGGCCTTTTGGGAGATGCCCCGAATGACCCTCGCGGAGGGACCCTGCTCTCAGTCACTGGAGAAGTGGAGCCCAGGTGAGGGGAGAGGGAAGGAGAGGAGCCCTTGGCACTGTCCCCTGCCCAAGGGTGACCTCTCGCTGAGGACAGGGATGGCACCAGCCTTCCGGGAGTCACCGCTGCCTGGTCGGAGGCCCTTGTGCTGCCGACCGCGGGGGTCGGCCCGTTTCCCCGGGGATGGGGCATCCCCGGTGTGGTGGCAGCAGCCCTGTGGCATGGGGCCGACAGCACCCGTCCCTGTGCCAGCCTCCCCCTCCTCCCCCTGCGGCCGGCTTCGGGGGCAATCCCAGCGCTCTGCCCAGACCGTGCCAAGCCAGCGTCTGATTCACACTCTCTCGCTTTTTCTCCTCCTCCTGCTTTGCTCTCCTCGTCTCTCTGCGTCAGAGGTTACCTTGGGCCGCCCCACCAGGGAGCCCCTATGCACCATATGCCTGGTCATGACAGCCGTGGCCCCCCCCATGAGATGAGGGGGGGACCCATGGGAGAACCCCGACCACTGATGGGAGAGCCGCGGGGGCCCTTGATGGATGCTCGAGGTGAGAGAGGGGGCATGAAATAGTGGGTGGCTTAAAGCGTGCAGACAAGAAGTCCGAGTGGAGCCCGCTGCCCCGACGCGAGGTGCAGGAAGGGGGTTTGGGCAGTGAAACAATTGACCCCAGGGCAAGGAGGGACAGTCCCACAGGGCAAGGGACTTCCTCCAGGGATGTCCCCTCTGCCCCGAGCCCTGCACATTCCGGGCGTTTGTTAGCCCCCAGGCAAAGGTGGCAGCGGGCTTGCTCCCATGCTCCCTGCTGCATTGCTCCCTTCAACACCTTGCCTTCTCTTTCCCCTGCAGTCGGAAGAGATCCCCGAGGGCTGGAGCCACGAGGATTGGAGCCGCGAGGGCTGGAGCCCCGGGTGATGGAGGCACGAGCCCTGGAGGCACGAGGCCTGGAGCCACGGGTCCTGGAACCGCGAGTGCTGGAAGCCAGGGCCATGGAGGCCAGGGTCATGGAGCCCCGGGGCCTGGAGCCTCGAGGGCCTGGTCCCAACCCACGTGGCCCCATGCCTGGTGGGATACAGGGTCCTGGGCCACTTAACATGGGAGCCAGTGGCCCGCAGGGGCCCCGCCAGGTACACAGACCACCTCTGCTCAGTTGGATACCGATTGTGTCTTGTAGATTGGGGCTGGGTGAGGGGGCTGATCGCGTCGTGCAGCAGGCAGAGAGGGGAGGGTGTCCCGCAGAGCAGTGCCTCTGAGAAGCACAAGGCTGGGTCAGTAGCTCTCTGAGGGGTTTGGGGCACCCGTCCCATCTCCCCAAGCACTGCCCATCTGGTGGGGATGAGACAAGGCTCGGGCCTCTCTCCACCTCTCCTGAAGCGCAGGAAGGAGTGCAGGAGGTGGAGGGAGAAGAGAGCACGTAAAATGCACGGTAACCTGTCTGTCTTTGTGCTCGGGAGCCTTCAGGCTGTCTGAGGGCACCCATCTGATCATCTGCTTTCCGTTCCTGTATTTCTGTGTCTGAGTCCAGAGACCCCTTGGTCCTTAACCCCTTCTCTCGTGCCTGCAGGTTCCTAACATGGCAGGGGCAGGCATGCAGGGAGGAGGCATTCCTGGGGCAGGGGTCCAAGGAGCTGGTCAGCCCGGGGGCTTTAGCCCTGGACAGAGCCAGGTCACCCCCCAGGATCATGAGAAGGTGAGTGGAGAAAAGGGAAAGGGCGAGACAATGGGAGCAGCACTTCTTACGTGCCTTGCTGTGGCAGGGACAGCCCCTTCCTGGCTTCGGTAACCCATGGCTGCTCTGGCAGGGCACATCTCTGATTCTCCCCTCGCCCCACAGGCAGCCCTGATCATGCAGGTTCTGCAGCTGACGGCAGACCAGATCGCCATGCTGCCCCCGGAGCAACGGCAGAGCATCCTGATCCTAAAGGAGCAAATCCAGAAGTCCACGGGGGCACCCTGACAGGTGACGCCCTTAACCCAGCCTCGGCCTGTGCCTGCTCCCCTTCAGTAAATCGCAGAGCTGCTCAGGATGGGGCTGTGCCCTGTTTTTCCTCTCCGTGCGGGGCTCACTCTCCTCCCCTTCCTCCTCGCAGGCGCGTGGTGGAGGTGCCGTCCGCCTGCACACAGGAGACGCTCCATGGCAGCTGCTTCCCGTTGCCGTCTGAGTTGATGCTGCGTTTTGGGAGAGGTTTCTCCTCCCCCCACCTAACGTTTTCCCCTCTCATTCATCCTTTTTTTTTTCTGTGTGTATATTTTATGATGTTTGAAATAAAGTGGGAGAAGGGTTTGAGTAAAGCCATGTCACCATTGTTTGGTTTCTCGTGGAGGCCGGAGTGGGACTATTGGGTTCTGGCTTTAGGCTAGTCCAAACCACTCGCCTTCCTCCCATCTCCCCAGCACCAGGGCAAGATCTACTTGTGGGATTTTGTGCCGTGCCGTGTCACAGCTGTTCACAGGGGCGTAAGGGAAGGGCAGGACGGAGAGCTCGGCTTTCTGTCCCTGCCGACCGGGTGGGAAGGGCTCCGTATCGGATTGCCGTATCGCTTACCGCACCAGCCTGCTCGGTGAGGCTGCTTTTTCCCCTCTTCTCTGCATATGCTTTAGCAAAATTTGTTGCCTTTGCGTGAGCCGCATTTGAAGTCAGCCTGTGTGCTGGGTAGTGCCTGGCAGGTGGGGCAGGCTGGCTCTGGGTGGTGGCAGCGAGCCCACACGGAAGGGGGGGCACCTTACCCTGCACCCCAGCAGGTTTAAAATTAACCAGGCTTTTTATTGCAGCCCTACAAGGGGGCAAAGAGAGGGCTCCCTTCGCACCTGCACAGAACTGAGTTGCCACCATGGCTTTTATTGCAAAGGAAAGCAAGTTTAATTTACCCAAACGACTGTTTAAACCCGGAGGGGCACGTTTAGCCCCCGGTGCCTGCTCGGCACGTTTGTGTCCTGTCCCGTGGTTCTGCCCAGCCCGCTGGGCGCTCCCGCTGCTCCAGCAGCATCGTTGCAGCTTCTCAACTGGGGGACGTGTGGAGCTGCAGGCCCGCTCCCCCCACGAGGAACAGGGTCGAGAAGGCAGCAGTCTTTGAACCTGGAGTTTCTCACGGAGAAGGATTACCTGGCGGTGTCTTGCCCGGCTTCAGTGCGTGCATTCTGCAGCAGCTGCTTATCCCTGGCCGTGCTCTGGCATGGGGGGGCGAGGTGAGGCTGGCAGGGTCCCCTGCCCGCCGGGCTCCCAACCTGGCTGCCGCTTAAAAATTCTCCTTGTTGAAGTAGAATTTGACCTTCCTGGGATCCAGGCTGGAGTGCTCGTGGCAAGACTTCTGCAGGCTCTTTGCCAAGGACCCCGGCCCGCACAGGAACACGCCGACCACCGACCTGCACGCAGCACGGGGGCTGTCAGCGCTCGGCGGGCGGCTCACAGATAAAGGGATTTAAGAGCTTTTTGGGTCCCTGCAACCTGCGTGGGATGGGCACCCCCCTCCTAAAGCCAGCGCTACCCAGTGCTGGGTGCTGGGGAGGAGGGGGTCCCTGCCAGCTCCGACACCCTGAACCCCCTGCCCGGCTCTCACCTGGGGTGGGCTGCAGCCACCGCCGCAAACTCGCTGTTCCACATGGGCCTGCCAAAGATGGTTTTGTGCCTGAGGCCCGTCACCGTGTCCGTAGCGGTGTCGAAGCGGAGCGCCACGTTGTTGGCCTGGGCAGAGCAGGGACGGTGAGGACCCCAGCCACCACCCGTGAGCCCACCTCCAGTCCCTCACCCCAGAGGAGCACCCACCACGGCTGCCCACCAAACACCGCTCCTTGCCTTTCTGCCTGCAAGCTCGCCCTGCCTCTCCTGCCCAGCTTGGCCACCCTGTGCGTCCCCCTTGCAGTCATGTCTGCCCGTGGCCAACTCACGATGCTGTTGTTCCAGCCGGTGAGGAAAAGCCGGTAGGTGAGAAAGTCTGCCTTGCCCGACTCGGCCATCTTCTGCTCCAGCGAGGCAAGCAGGTCATTGAACCAGGCGAAGGCTCCTGTCTCCCGGCAGATCCAGTAGAAGTAGATCTGGGATGCAGGTGGAAGAGAGGTTGCTCAAGGTGGAGTAGAGCAGGAGGGGTGGAAGGATGCAAGGTTAAGGATGAGGAAGGCCAGCATGGAGAAACCCACAGCTAGTCCCATGGGACACCCCACACCTTCTTGGTCTTGAGGGTCTGGTCAGCCTGCTGGAACTTGTACCAGATGGACTTCAGGATGGAGGCGAAGGGGGTGACGCCGATGCCTGCTCCCACCAGCATGGCCACCTCGTACTGGAACACGTCTTCGCTGGCTGTGCCAAAGGGGCCGTCCACCTCGATCCTGGCCAAGGGAGGGGCCGGGTAAGAGGTATGGCCCCCCCAGATCCCCAGGGGGGTCCATTCGGGCACTCCCCAGCCTACCTGGGCATCTGCTGCTGGAAGGTGTCAATGAGACGCTCCGTCCAGTCACCGGCGTTCCGGATGTGGATGGAGAAGAAGTCCTCCTCGGGGGCTGAGGTGAGGGTGAAGGGATGCCACTCCAGCAGGGAGATGTCGGGGCAGTTGACGAAGATGTACTGCCCCACCTCCATGCGGAAGCCCTTCTTCTGCATCTGCAGCTCCAGCACGCGGACAGGGTGCATGACCACCTGCGGTGCAAGGACAGGGCTTAGTGTCCAGCTCCTGTCCCTGGGCGAGGGGCTTCGGCAGCGGCCCCTGCCCGCCTCCCCACAGCTACCCGGGCAAGGAGCTGCGGCACCGGTGGCTGTGAGAGAAGGAGACAGCAGTAGGCGTGGGCTCTCGCACCACCCACCTTGGTGACGACCACCTTCTGCCGCGCACGCCAGACCCGGAGGATCCGCTCGAAGACGTAGAGGAGGAAAGGGGCCAGAACCCACTTCCAGGACTGTGGGGGCGGAGGAGAGAAAAGGGTTGGGGGGAGCCGGTGCTGGAGCATCCCAAGGGCGAGGGAAGGGCTTCTTCCCCTGCAGCTGTCCCACCTCAGCGGGGATGCTCCCGAACTCGGGGTCTTTGCAGCAGTTGTGGCTGCAGTCCTCCTCCTTCTGCGTGAGATACTGGGCGCAGTGGTGGGGGTGCACCTCCTTCATGCTCTCCTCCGTCTGCCCGCGCACCAGCCCGCTGTGGGGAGGTGATGGGTGAGCCCTGGGGCCGGGTCCTGCCTCCCCGGCCGGGGCTGAGCTGCGCTTCATGGGGCCAGCTGGGCTTGTCAGCCCTGGGAATGAAGATCCCCCAGCCCCAGTGAACCTCCTCTGGGGCTGCACCGCTCCCCCGGGGCAGGCAGTGCTGTCCCATCGGGGGTCTGCGGCCGTTGCCCCTCGTCGTCCCGCCTTCGGGGAGGGGTGAGGAACCTTACGCGATGCCATGGATGACGAGGCCAGCGAAGTAGATGAGGAAGAGGTGGTGCGTGTACCAGAAGACCTCAAAGTAGTTCCTGCGGATGAACTCAGTGGAGGACGTGACCATGAAGATGAGCGCCAGTGTGATGATGACCCCCGTCAGCCCCGGGATGGTGGTGAAGGCCACGTACTCGACGGTCTGCAGGG
>VYZM01022922.1:93062-105158 GCA_013398915.1 Dromas ardeola
GCTCCTCGCCCCCAGCCCCCGCCGTGCTCTCGCCCCGCCAGGGACCCGCCGCCCCCCGGGGAGGATGCCCGAGACGGTGCGGGGAAGACGGGGGAGAACCGGCCGCTGCGGCCCATCCGCCGCCTCCTCCCCCTGGTGAGTGAGACACCCCCATCCCCGGGGATGGGACGGGATGGAAGGGGGGTCCCACCACCTTCCCCTCGTTCCCCTTACTCTGCCCAGGAGGAGGGCACAAAGGGCCCCGGGAGGAGGAAGAGGAAGGTGAAGGTGAAGGTGAAGAAGGGCTCGGGGCAGCCAAGCATAGCCGAGGAGGCGGAGGGAGCAGGAGGAGTGGGCGACAGCCGAGCCGGGGCTGCTGGGGGGCTGCTGCCCCCCAACAGGGTCGGGCAGGAGGAGCCCGTGCCCACCGGGACAGCCACCCCCCACCCAGGTGAGAGGGGGCTGCGGGAGGCTGCTGGCACCACCAGCACTACACATCGGGGCACCTGGAGCCACGCTACAGGGCGGTTTTTGGGACCCAGTAACGTGGCGATGTGCCGGACCACCGGCCCCGCTGTCTCCATCAGCTTTGCTTGCAGATCAGCTGAGCGCAGAGCGGGATCCTGGGAGTCTGACCAGGGAAGAGGAGAGACATCTCTGAGCATCTCCACGGGGCTTGATGCGCAGAGGTGATGGAGGACTGCGGACCCGCCAGCAGCAGTCCTCTTGTCTGGTTTGCTGACAAACGCATTCTTTCCCTCCATGTGGTGCCTGAAATTTTGTATTTCTCCATCTAGTGAAGGGCATGAAAAAGAAAAAGAAGAAGAAAATCAAGAATAAAATCAAGTCGCAGGAACCTGCTGTGGAGCAGCAGCATGAGGAGGTCTCCAGCACTTTTGGTTGGTATTTCCCAGGATAGGTTTTGCTGAAAAGCATCACGGGGAGGTCTGGCCTGCTGGCAGCTGGGTGTGAGCTGTGCAGGAGCCCTTGGCCATGGGGTGCTCGGTGTGGGGACACGGGCACAAACAAGTGCTGCTGCAGGGCAAGGTGGGGGCTGCTGGGGAGGCAGGTGGTGCTGTTGGCTGCCTTTGGGTGGGATGCGGGGAGAACACGCGAGTGCACTGTGCTGGAGCCTGGGCTGTCCTTGCAGCCCTAGCTCAGTGCAGGTACCAGGCTGGACCCCAGGGCTCAGCCCCTCCCTTAGTGCCCGACCGCTTCCTTCCTCCCCAGACTTGTACCGCCGGGCGATGCTGGCTCTGAAGATGAGGCAGGAGCAGAGGAAGCAGCAGTCCACCATCGTCCCCTGAGCAGGAAGACACATCCCAGGGGATGTGTGGTCCCAGGGGACCCCAGACTTGCAGTGGCAGTGGGACCCACGCTGGCGCAGGGCTCCTGGGGTGCTTGGCCAGGGCTGGCAGTCCTGGGGCATGAACAGCATCGTTGTCCTCTGCATGGCTTGAAAACCAGGGATCCGCAGGAGCGAGCCAAAAGTCCCTTTGTAAGATGCCTCTCTGGCAGCCGGGCTACAAACCCGTCTGAAAAGGAAACAGCCGGCCACTGGCCGACCCCGTGTTAGTATTCTGTGGAAGACTTGTTCTGAACCCGCGTGTGACGGTGGAAGAGAGGAAGATCGGAGGAAATATCCCAGGGGAAAAGCCTGTCTCTTGAATTGACCTGTGCCCAGGCAAAGCTGTCTTTGTAGGTCAGGAGCCGACTCGGCCCCTCAGTCGGTCCCTGGCTCCTGCCTGGACCAGTGGAGTTTCCTGCTGGAGAAGGTGGGAGGGCAATCACGGATGGTCTGCAGGGGGGCTTCACCTGGCCCCCGGCCGCATCTGGTAGGGCTGGTCAGGAGCCCCCTGGCACGGTGGAGGGGGTGATGCCCGTATTGTCTGTGCATCTTCGCAGCCTGCCAGCGAAGGCTTGCATAGTTCAATGGCAGATAGCTTGTGGTGGAGGCCACTGGAAGCTCCTTCCCAGAAGGGGAACGTTCCTGCCGTCCTCCCGGGGGGGCACAGTGGTGACCCACAGGCAACGCAAAATGCTCCTGTGTCACTGAGAGCACCTGGGTCCAGGGCAGTCCACGATCTGTGCTCAGCTCAGCTCTGAGACAGAGAGCAAGCAGCACCCGCATCCCAACACAACCCATCCTCGACACATGCGGTGTCTGGCAGAGCTGGGCTGCCGTGGGGACGGGGCCGTGCCGGAGGGCTCGTGCTGCCGGCTCCGGCTGGGTGCACGTGCAGGGAAACCAGCCATCGGCCCTGGAAACACCTCACGGGAAAGCCAGGAGTGCAGCAGTTTTCCCTCCACGGCTGCAACAGGGCTGGGACTTGAACTGTGCTCAGTAGGAGAGCGTGAGTCACCTCTGTTCCCCCGATTACTGATTAACAGGCGAGGCTTTCCCACTCCTGGGGAGGAAAATTACTGAAGCCCTTCCCTCGGCGGGGATGAGGAGGGAAAAGAAGAGAAACTCCAGCTACTCTGCCATGCCAGTCGGCTGTAAATCTCTGACTGATTCAGCTGTCTGTGACTATAGTGATTAATTGTAAATAAATTGTAAATAGCACGAGCAACAAATAAATACTGGCCTGTAAATACAGCACTTTCAGTAAACCCTTGGCTCTCTCTGGTGGAGATCCCTGCGCTGCCGGCGCTGTGGGGGGTCAAAGCTGGGGGTCCCTGCCTGCAGTGGAGCCCCTTCTCCGGGGGTGGGACGGGGCTGTGCGTGTCCCCGCAGGGACCAGCCCGGGCCGCCAGCCGGGCTCCGTCTGCCGGGGTCATGGATTAAAAGTTTATCCCCTCTAACGGGTGTTTCTCACCCCCACCAGCTCTGGGAGGAGGCCAAGCCCCCCACCAACAGCAACATCCCAAACCAGCCCGTGACTGTTCTGGGGCTGAGCCTCGGAACTGGGAGGGGAGCGGGAGCTGAGCAGGTTTGGGAGCATCCCTCAGCTCCCTCTGCTGCTCCCGGTGGCTCCTGGGGCTCCTGGGGCTCCGGGGCACCCTCAGCCACGCCGGGACACGGCATGTCCGGTGTGACACCCAGAGCCGCAGGAATCAGCCGGTGAGACGAGTCCAAAGGCAGAACTGGCCCGGCTGGCGCTGCTGGGCATCTGGATGAAACTTTCCCTGGGAGCCAGCTGTAAGAAACTGGTCAGATTGCTCTAACGCACTTTCCCCTGACATAGTGATCTCCAGTGGGTGGTGCAGATGGGCAGTTCAAATGTATTTCAAAGTTATCCCCCTTATCCTGGTGTTCCCATGGCTGTAATCCCTCCTCCTACAGCCAGGAGACAGCCCTGGTCTGCGCTAACCGGCCATACAACCTTTATCTTCTTTAAAAGGCGAGGAGCAACCAGTCCACGTTAAAAATGGTCTATCTCAAGGCCAGAAACATCTCAGAAACGAGGTCTTGAGATCGATGTGATCAAAGATAACCCAAAAGATATTAATCAGTGGCTCCTCTGTGCCATGGGGTACAGTAGCGGGGGGTGCAGTGTGGGCAGGGCTCCTTTTTCCATCCTTCTTCTCCTGCTATTCATGTCACAGCTTGAGAGCTGAATAACCAGCAGGGGAAGGAGGTCTCTGGGGGGACTGGTCCTCGGTGGCACTGCCTGCCACCAGCAGGGTGAGGTGAAGCTCTGCCCAGGCTGGTCCCGGCGTGTCCGACCCACTGGCAGCTGTGCCGAGGCCAGGCGTGGTGTCTTGAGGAGACATCCCCAAAACCGAGGTGGTGGTGAGCGGCACCCTTCCAGGAATCTGGGCTCTGTTGGAAAGCGCTGGGGCTGCAAATGTGCTGAGAAGCACGAAGCAATGCACCAGCAACTTCCCCGGGGAGCCCCATCCTCTGTCTACTGATGCTGAAGGTAAATGAAGGTATCAATGGCATTTTCTGCAGGGAGGACTGGAGCTGAGGGGTACAGCCGTGCTTTGCATTGAAGCATTTTTGTATTATCTAGCATATCTTTCTTTTCCGCTTTCCAGAGAAGCTGTCTCAGGAGGGTTGGGTGAGGCAAACCCTGGTTCCTGCTTCCACGAGGGTTTTGGTGGTGCCTCCGCCTGGGCTGTGTCTGCGTTTGTTGCAAACTGGTGATGCAGGAGCAAGCGTGAGTTTTGCATGTCTGCAACCTGCTTCCCCTCCGTGGTGCCCATTCGGGGAACCCACAGCCACCGTCGTGGCCACCAGCAGCTCTCTCCGTGGCACGTGTCTTTCTAGCCTGGAGGAGGAAGGGATGGAGGAAGGCTGCACTTGTCTGAGCCATGCAAAAAGCTCGTGATGGTTTGTATGGTGCCAGGAGGAGATGAAGAGCTGTTTCAGCGAGCACCTGAGGGCTTACACCTACACC
Source organism: Dromas ardeola (assembly GCA_013398915.1). Taxonomy (NCBI): domain Eukaryota; kingdom Metazoa; phylum Chordata; class Aves; order Charadriiformes; family Dromadidae; genus Dromas; species Dromas ardeola. Next base: position 97,388 of record VYZM01022922.1, read on the forward strand.
GGGGCAGGGCTGGTCCCACCTCCTCATACCAACATTGCTTTGCACAATTGGATTTTTTTCCTGGTGCCTGTTATCGCTATCAAAATTTAACTGCGTGGGCTGAAATTTGGAGGGTAGGAGAGAGACTACGGCTCTTTTGAGAAGAGGGTGGGGTGGGGAATATCGCTCGGTCAGTGCTAAAAACACTGCCGAGCCCTCCCGCGGACAGCATATCACCGAGCTTGCCGGGCAACGGGAAGACTAAGATGCACAGGTACATCCTGCTGCACACCCATCATTGTATTTTATGAATAAAAACCTCAATTGTGCATTCTTTTCCCCCTATATGAGCCTTTCTGGGGGAGTGTGAACCATTGTGGGTCTTGCCATTGTTTCCAGCTTTCGGATGCAGAGATCCTTTGGGAATCAACCTTCCTTGCACGTGTAGTGGGGATGTCCCACACGCCATGGGGCAGGACAGGGAAGCTGAGCCCGGTCCTGGGGTTCTCCGCATATTGGGGAGCCATGGGGTGGCATGACCCCACGGTGAAAAGGGAAAACCACTTAATTAAGAGACAGAGATTTGCGATTGTGTGAAAAACATGACGGTTCTTTGTCCGTTCCCCCACTAACCCCAAATTACAGAAGAGGGAGCCAGAAAATGTCTCCCGGACACTGGACTTTGGACATTGATTTAGGGCTGTAAAGGCAATTAAGTGCAAGTGTGAGTGATCCTTGCTAATGGGTACAAGGCAAAAAACCCAATGCTGCAGGGTGCCTGCAGGTGCTCCTCATTCCCCACCAGGCTCCCTGTAAGTCCCATCAGGTGTTGTAGGGCATATATACAGCCAAGGAGAGCCCAGGCCTTTCCTGGGGACAGGAAACCTTGGGATAGTGAAGGTCTTTCATGTGGAGCTCTTCCCCTCTCAGTTCTGGACCAAAGGTAAGAAAAATAATCAAAAATGTCTCGTCCCAGGGCGGCAGTGGCTGGTGGGGAGGTGACCAGCCTCCGCTCCCTGGCTTGGCCATCCCTTGGGATGGGGCTGGAGGTATTGCCAATACATCGATGAGGCAGCACTAAGGTGCGGGGCTCTTTTTCAGGTCGTGTGGTTGCTGAAAGCTGGTTAGAGTATGTCTGTACTTAGATAAATATATGTGAGCAAGGTTAGTGGAGTTTTTAAACGTTTGGAATGGGTGTTTGTGTTGATAAAAGCCTGGAGCGGATGTTTTTTTTTGAGCTTGAGGAGCTGATTGCTATGTACACTTTCTCATGCTTGCAGCTCCTACCCTCTGACTCAGGTGGGCTGGGTGCCAGCGTGCTCCTGTGGCCGTTTCCTAGTCCAGTCAGATGAAGGAAGCGTTGGGAAATACTTTTATTTTTGTCTGGGTAAGCATGCTGGGGCACAGCCGATTTCCCTGCAATCATTCAAAGTATTGAGCTGAAAAATGCTGGCGTGCGATTCCGGGCAGCTGTGGGTCCCCTTCAGCTCTGGGAAGCTGCATACATTGAATAATGAATAAACACGCACAGGGCTTCTTTTGGGTTTTTGTTGTCAGTTGTAGATCCTCTGTCGTATTACGTTAAAAAGGAGAGCTGGCGTGTTTACTGTCATGTATTCTGCAAAATTGTTAGGAAAAAAAAAAAAACCAAGGCTCAATTAGGTGGCTTGGTAACTCCCTGAGCTTCTCTTGATTGTTATGAAAGAGGCTATTAAGACTTTGCAGGGAAAGAGAAGATAACAAGGACTGGAAATTAACAAAATAGGAAAACTTTCCCTTTCTAGGTTAAATGAGCCTTGTTGGAGATGTTATTGCTGGCAGGAGGAGGAAGGATATAATCAAATTTATTTAATGGGCGTATTTGTCTCAGGGCACAAGGGAATGTGCTGGAGTCTGAGGTGTATATATTTGTCACATCATGTGCCAAATATACTTGCTGGGGGTTTTTTCCCCCCTCTTATAAAAAGCTTGTTTTTTAAAAAGGGGAAGTCTGTTTGCTAAAACTGGTAGTCTTTCATAAATTACCACTCTGGAAGTCGCTGCGTATTTGAATAGGTTATTTCAGACTGTAAGGGGAAAGTGCCTCTTGAGAAAGACCATCAGTGTATAAATTAGAAGGGCTTTTCCTACAGAATATCTCTGGTTGTGGGACCAAGAGCCAATTTATTAACCAGAACTTTTCATTTTAAAGTCTTCTGCAGCAAGAAGAGCTCAGGCCTTGTCTGTGAGAGAACTTTCACCTTATTAAACTGCATTTATATTTCAATGCATCTGGGTTTATCAAGACTCTAGCCCAAATCCCTGACCTGTGGCATTGATCTTTTTCTTGCTACCCCAGCTGTGCTCTGCATGAGACTTTACAACTCACCTGCCAAGCGTGGTGCAGCTGTAAGTAGAGGTTTGGGGGGGATTTTGTAGGTCTTTTATTGTTTGGTTTTTTTTTTTTGCTAGGCTTGTGTCCATAGATTGCAAGGTACAATGGCTGCAGAAGGCTTACAGCTACCAGCATCTCAGCCCTGTACCCTGCTCCAGCAAATAAAGCTGCTGGTGAAGGGATAAATTGATTTAAAATGGACTTGGGGGTGGAGAAAAGCATGTGCAAATCCCCTTGCTCAATGGATGCTGCTGCTGAGGCAACTCAGCAGTGCTCAGGGCAGACCCTCAACTTGCCCCTTCCTTCCTTTTTCCAGGAAGGTTGGGGAAAGCCCAGAAACGCTCCCTGTGAGGTCCTTGCTGCAGGTTGTGACTTCCCGGAGGAAGCCATAAGCCTGAAACAGCTGTTTGTGGTGCAGGCTGTGAGGCAGAACTTTGGGAGAGCATCATGCAGTGCCAGTTCCACCGGTGCTGGTTTGGGGGGACGGGATGTGCAGGCTTCAAAGGGAGCACTGGGGCATGTCTCCATGCAAATCCCTCTGCAGAGAGTGTTATTGCTTCCTTCCTTCCCTCCTGGGTGTTTTGCAGTATGACACAATCCCTCCCTGTGACATCCCTGATGGCACACTGGGTGCTTGCTGGCCTGTCCTGACTTGCTTTCTCCAGGCAGATGGGCATGAGAGCAGGATGAGGGCTACATCCCACCCTGGTAAGGGGCGATGAGGGACACCCAGGGATGTCAGCAGCTAAAGGCCATGTGTAGGACTCCAGCAGATAGTGTTTGGGTGGCTTTGGCCACTTTCAGGAAACGAACTCCTGGTCCTGTGCCACTGGTGAGCCCTGTGGGCTACCCCGCAGGGTAAGCAAAGCCCACTGCAGAGTGGGTTTGAAAGCCTTGGATATGAGCAGACAGGGGTTCTGCAGTGGTGTCTGCTGGCAAAAATGCTCTAATTTCTTATGGAACAGCATTTGTCAGTGAATCAGTGAAGGATCTGCCCTGTTCAGGTGTTGTCAGCTCCTCCTTGGCATCCCCCCCAGGGAAGGGGTCCCAGCACATGGATGTACCTGTACAAGGAGAGAGCCCTGCCAGTCTCTGCAGCAGCACAGAGCATGAACTCGGACTTTCCCAGATGGAGATGGCCCTGGGATGGTCCTCAAGGAGGCGGTGGGGGGCGGGGACACCCTACTTTGGAAGCAGGTTGCTGCGGTGGTGGTCAGCAGTGAGTGCCCTTTCCTTGATCTTCTTGCCCAACGTGAGCAGGAGCTTCACAAGCAGTGAGTCAACAGGGAGGTCATGCCCTTACAATAAATTAGCTGTCTATCTATCTCAACAGTTCATTAACAAAATGTGCTTCAAGCCATCACAACATTAAAGGTAAATCTGTGGTAGCTGTCAGGAGGTGGGGTGGACCTTGAAGAGAAGTAATACACCTCCATTGACTTCATACTCCACCAGATATTATAAAAATCCATCAGACAATCTTAAGACATGGGAAGCCAATTGCATGTTCTCCCAAGGAAAGCTCTCATCCTCTAACCGGCCACACGGTGGCAGAAGCAGCAAGGAATATTGCAAAAATAAGTGTTAAAAAAAAAAAAGGCAGTGAAGGTTAGCGTGTGTCCCCAGGTTAGTGGGGAGGCTGGCTCTCACCTCCTGCTAAACTACCTGCCAGGGACTGAGGTTCAAAAGCCTCCATCGCTGAGAACATTAAAAACCAAAGGCTACAGGACGCGAGAACTGTTTTGTGAAAGGATTTGATGGACTCCGCCAAGCTGTGAGTTGTTCATAGCAATCCCTGGGGTCGCCCTGGTTGGCAGTCTGCCGAGAGCTTGGCCGATGTACTGGGTAACTAGTTTTTGATGCTGATCGAAGCGGTGATGGGTCCCAGCGGAGCTGTATGGAAGTGTTCAAGACCAGGTTGGATGGAGCTTTGAGCAATCTGGTTTAGTGGGAAGTGTCCCCTGTCAATGGCAGGGGGCTGGAACTAGATAAGCTCTCTCTCTTCCAATCCAACCCATTCTGTGATTCTCTCCTGTATTGTGCAAAATTCTCCCTGGGACTGATCCCTTGTGGGTCCCCTTGCCATGGGCAGGGCATGCCTGGATGCGGAATGGAGTCCCTGCAGGCTCTGGTCTTTTGGTACCCTGAGGGCCGCCTGTTTGTGGCATTAAAAAGTGCATTAAAGCCAGTTTCCTTTGTAAAAAGACGTGTGAGCTGACACAGTTGCTCCCAGGTCAGCAGCTGAATCACGCAGGCTGTTTCAGGGTGGGGAAAAAAGCCCAGTCAGGGTTGTTTTGCTTCCCTTCTGTGGGGATGGTTTCTGCTGAGCCGGGGGTTTCGCTGCCCCGAGGCCGCTGTGTCAGCAGCCAAAGGGGGGGTGACAGTTGCCTCCATCTCTCCAGCGAAATCGCGCTGCTGGCTGCAGGGCGAGCAGGGACACGGAAGGGTTTAAGCAGTCCGGTGCGTGACAGGACACTATAGTTCTGCTCTGGCTCAGTATGGGAGACCAAACCTGCTTCCCAGTCTTACTGGTTTGCTCAAACTGGCTTCATTTGGGAGCTTATCGGAAGAGGGTCTTTCTCCGACACCTTGGCCACAGCCGCTGTTGGCAGTACGTTACAGATAATTACCTACGTAATGCTTAATTCCATATCACAGTCGGTCTTGCATTCTAGTTCTAACTCCAGTAAACTTTTAATGAAGAACAGCAGCATTTATTTATGGAGCCAAAGACCTTAAAGGTCCCTTCCAACCCAGACAATTCTATGATTTCAACCCCCCCCCCGGTCACAGGCTGCTATGGGAATCCTAAAGATGAGTATGGCTGCATGGATCCTCTCTGCTGGTGAAACCAGGTTCCCTTCCTACCGGTTAATGCAGGTGAAAGATGAGGAGTAACTATACCTGTACAAACATATTAAAGGGAAGAATATAGCTTTTTTTTTTTTCCCTATGGGCCAGGTAAACCAGGCTGTCTCGGCCTTTGGAAACACGTAGGTGCCCAAAGGCTGGTGGTTCATTGGGCATCACTGGTCTGTTCAACACCCACCGTGGTGCCCTGCAACAGGCAAAACGTCCGAGAAGAGCAGCTCCTCTTCTAGCCAGCACAAACAGGCTGGGAAAACATCGGAAAAGTAGCAAAAAAAGCAGTGCAAAGGCTGCAGTATGGTGTTGATCCTAAGTTTAGTTCTGTTTTGAGGGGAAGCCTAGGGCTAGGCTGGTTAGGCATTGTATTGAGACGCTTAACAATTTCCATTTATTATTTGAAAATGTGTTTAGAACTGCCCGGCATTGTTTTCTGGTTTCCTCTTGTTGTGGTTAGGCTTTGGTGCGGAAAGGTAAGAGCAGAGCTGCAGGGAGGAGAGCGGAGAGGTGGCGCTCGGGATTTGGATGGGCTCTGGCCATCCCCTCAGCGGGGATGTGGGAGCCTCTACTGACCCCCCTACCACTGCACTGGGATAACTGGGGTTAAAAAAAGCCCCCAAACCAGTAGACTCCTGCCTGTCTGACACCCAGCTATTTTAGTGCTGCCCAGGGCAACCTTTCTGTGCGAGCTCAGAGATATCACACTGTGGAAAAACTGCCAGACAGTTGGTGCTTAAGTAGAGCCAATGTGACTGCTTTTAGCTTTGGTACAATCAATAAAGTACTATTATTGCTTTGAAAAAAAAAAAAATGTCAAGTGGGAGAAAAAAATAAATCTCTGTGTGTTTTCCAGGTCTCTGGAAACCCACAGCTGCTCCCTGGGCCCAGTCGCGGTGCAACAAGGTGAGTTTTGCCCCGTTTCCAGGGAGAAATCTGCTTTTTAAAATAGGAGCGAGGCAGGCCGCTGAGGTGAGGGTGGCTCCTGGGTGTTGGGGTTGAGCATCCTGCGTGGTCCTGGGGGTCCCTGGGGCTGCCGGCGAGGGACGGCACCGGGAAAACTCCCTGCCCTCTGCTGCTGCAGAGGATACAGCTCAAGAAAAAGGCTGATTTATCACCAGGCAATAACAATGTCAAAAACATAATAGAAAAAAAAAAACCCAATGTAGATGTTGTTAGGTTACATCTCGTCTACATCCCTGCTTTGTGTGGAAACAAATATTGCTATGCTCTGTGCCCTCTGCACCGGGGAGATGCTCCCTCGAGGAAGCTCTTTCAGAGGAGTGGTTATCCAGAGGGAAGAGGACACAGGTTTGGCCCGTGTGCTGGTGAAAGGCTGGAGGCGCTGGGAATGCTGGGCGGTTCTGGGCTGGGGGATGCGGAGCCGCTCCAGGGATCAGGCGGGACTGGCTGGCTTTGTCACCAGAGGCAGTGCCTGAGGGGCGGTCGCCTGGGGGTGTACCTGGAGCATCCTGGGGAGAGTTCGTGGTGGTAAAAACACTAAGGGATGCTAAATACCATCCATGGTCAGCCATGAATTGGGGGAAAGCGCTCCAAGGCGTGTCTGGGATATTTGCTTGAGCACCAGTGGCTGGACTTCTGTATGAGAGGATTATTAGGCTGGCTGTGACACAGGAGAGAGGAGGTCGAGGAAGGGGATTTTACCCTGGCGAGACCCCCCTGCAGTGCTGCCTCCAGCTCTGGTGCCTCAGCACAAGAAGGACATGGACCTGTTGGAGTGGGGCCAGAGGGAGTCCACAAAGATGATCAGAGGGCTGGAGCCCCTCTGCTGTGAGGACAGGCTGAGAGAGCTGGGGGGGTTCAGCCTGGAGAAGAGAAGGCTCCAGGGAGACCTTCCAGACCCTAAAGGGGCTCCAGGAAAGCTGGGGAGGGACTTTTTACACGGGCATGTAGTGATAGGACGAGGGGTAATGGCTTCAAACTGGAAGAGGGGAGGTTTAGATGAGATCTCAGGAGGAAATTCTTGGCTGTGAGGGTGGTGGGCCCCTGGCCCAGGTTGCCCAGAGCAGCTGTGGCTGCCCCATCCCTGGAGGGGTTCAAGGCCAGGCGTGGGACTGGATGAAGTCCAAGGTCCCTTCAAACCCAAACTGCTCAACGACTAAGGACAAAATTGTGCCCGTTACTGTGGGTCCAGCAAGGGGTTGGAAGGTCGAAGCAAAGGACCAAACACAAAGTGTGCGTGCGCGCGCACACACACACACACCCCCACCATGGCACTCCGGCTGTCCCGGGGGCTGTATGGGGTGTCACCCCCCAGGCTGTTCCGGGGGGTGTACGCGGTGTGTCCCCTGGTCCCCCTCCGGCACTCCAGCTCCCAGTCTGTCCCGGGGGGGTGTAGGCCGTGTCGTCTCCCCCCGGCACTCCAGCTCCCGGGGGGTGTACGCGGTGTGTCCCCTGGTCCTATCCCGGCACTCCAGCTCCCGGGGGGGTGTACGCCGTGTCCGGTCCGTCCGTCCCCCCCCCGGCACTACAGCTCCCAGGCTGCTCCGGGGCGCCGTCCCCGCCCCCGGGCGGTGGCGGGCCGGGCGGGGGGAA
>VYZM01022922.1:123067-134434 GCA_013398915.1 Dromas ardeola
TTTCTCTTTTTTTTTTTTTTTTTTAAGCTAAATCCCAAGTCTGCACGCACCAGTGTGGTGATGAGGCGTTTCGGATGGACTTTGAGAGTTTGACATAGGAGAGGAAGTGTAAAAGGAGGATGCAGCTTCCATCATCCTCTGTAGGGTCCTGGAGTAAAGCCTGGAGCTGCTGTAGGAACCTGAGGCTGAAGAGGCTGGGACTAGGAAGAGATGCGTAGAAGATAAATTATATTCCTAATGGCTTGAAGTGCTTGGTAAAGATATATTCTCTTTCAATAAGGAAAAATCGCCTGGCAGACGGGCGCGGGCTGCAAACACAGGTAGCATCCGTCCTGCGTAGGACAGGAGCGTGGTGGACAGGAGCAGTGACCTGCCCCGGTGGGGTGTAGGACAGGCTGTGGTCCTGGGGGGTGGCTCGAAACCCCAGGTTTCAAGCTCAGTGTTGCCTTGGTTTTGCTAAATGACCTCTGCTAAATGTGCGCCTCTTTGTTCTCCGTGCTCAAGTGGAGAAGTGAAATTTTGAGGTTCCAGCTGCCTTATTTCCAACAGACGGCATGGTGCATTCAGAAGCTGGAAGCTGTTTATATTAACAGTCGAATTTTTTTTGAGCTAGAAGCTAATTTTTCTCTTTCCTGGTTGTCCTGACAGTGTGCCGGGGAGGAGAAGCGGGTCGGTACGCGCACCGTGGTGGTCGGGCACCGTGCGGTTTCGGAAACAGATGCCTACGTGGCACAGAAGTTCTGCGACAACAGGATCGTCTCCTCCAAGGTGAGCTCGCTCCGCTCCTCCATCGTGCCTGTGTATTCCCTGCTTGGGCATTCCCCCTGATTTTTATTCGATGCTTGTTTTTGAACTTGAGAAACTCTGAATTCCTCAAGGGTAGGTGTAAAGGTCCCTTTGCAAGCGGAGCAGCCTGGTACATACCTTCCACCACAGCTCCGGGCTCAATTAATCTATTAATTCTTCCTCTCAATCCCAGCAGGGATGCGTACGAGTTCTTTTTTTTTTAAGGCTGGATGAGGGCAAAGCACATGGACACGTTGGTTTTTTTGGGTTGGTTTTTTGGGTCGAAAACATTATTTTCTGGCATTTCCTTTGGGAAGAAAGGCCAGGTTAAGTGTAATCCAGCACGAGAGAACAGCAACTCACATTTGCAAAAAGGGAGTGGGGATTATTTTATAAATGGACAGAAAAATACGACTTCCCTATTTGATTTCTTTTTGTTCTGAGGTGGGTTTTTTTCCTCCTCTCTTGAGATAGGACGAAAATGACCATGCTCTGTTTATGCCTTTGGATGAAAGGGGAAACATTCATAAGGTATTAATGCAGCTTTTGTTTATGGTGGAAAACCGTGATGACACCCGTCTGCCTTCTGCTTAGCTTTTTTCCATGACATTCATGAAGCTATTTCAAAAGATTGGAAGCCAATTCCAGTGAAATATCAAACAAGTGGCATCCGATATTGTCAACACAGCTGGATACGTATTACGTTGGTTAGGATTCGTGATGCTCGGCATACAGTTAGGCTTCATTTTTACTGTACTTGAGCTGAAAGGGGGTTTTTCCTCTCTTTTCTTTTTATTACAGCTTGGATCTCATTTGTCTTTATGTCTCTGCAGTCTGAGTTTATACTGGGGAAAAGTTTTACGTCTAACTGTGTGTAACTGGTGTAGCATTCCCATTCCCTGGCACGCAAGAGGGTCCTTCAGAGAGGACACCTTCCCCTGTGTCACTTCCCTCTCTGACAAGTGGTTTGTTTTAGCGCTAATTTTAATTCTTCCCTGATTTATTTTTGGATGTTGTGTCCTTGCTCTTTTTTTTTTCTTCCATTGTATATTTGCTGGGCATGGAGTCTTCTCCCCTGACCAGTCTCTTTTTGTAATTAAGTGGACATTGGTCTTGAGACTTGGCTGCTTATTATTCTTTGCTTATTCCAGGTAGATTGAGAGATCAGATATTAGACCTGTTATTTTCCATGTTGTTCTTAAATTCCACCTGTCTTCCAACGAAAATGATTCATCAGGCTTCTTAATGGTTCTTAAGGTCCCTTCCAACCCAAACCATTGAATGATTTTGTGCAGATACTTCCCATTTTGTAGCCAAAGTGCCCATTCTTGGTCTGCTTGTGAGCCCCCCACTCTCTCCCCACAGTACACCCTCTGGAACTTCCTCCCGAAGAACCTTTTTGAGCAGTTTAGAAGAATTGCCAACTTCTACTTCCTCATCATCTTCCTCGTGCAGGTAAGAGCTGTGATGCCAAGGCTGGGTTTTATTTACGTAATGATGGTAAGCACAGCTTGAACGAGAACTGAGGTTCAAAACCAACTCTGTTGGTGCTTGTAAGTGTTTGTTTTTTTTTTTTTTAATTGGAAGCTGTGTTACAATTCTGGCACACCATCCGAGGTATAGTAACAGTTAAAATATTTGGGCCTGTCTGAGACGATGTTTGAATGATTTCTGAAGCAATTTGAAAACTATCTTAACTCTTAAAATCAGTCAACCCGTGAAAATACGTTTGATGCTACAGAAGTAGGATTATTTTATTTTAATCATCTTTATTACTTCTGCTGCATAACTGTGTATGTTCCCAAGTTATATGATGTTTCTGTATCTCAGTTACAGTGAGTTTTGAGGCAAGCAGGAGAGAGAGGCTGTATTTGGTAAAATTCAGAAAATGCATAGCGCGAGCTTTGGGGTTGTGAAGCTCCAGGAAGCTGCTTTACACAGCCAAAATTGCAAATTCTACATACGGAGAAACTTCTTCTGCTCACCTTTGTGGCTTTGGTGAAGGGGCAAATCCTGAGGAAACCTGAATATTCATTTTTTGTTCTATCAGCAAGAAGAAAAGCAAACTGTCTGAATGCACCGGGGGGGAGGCAGTTTGGGAAAATCACTGCAGTGCATTCCCCTTTTAAATCCTGTGTTCAGACGTGGAGCTCAGCAGAACGACCTGCTCTAGAGCTGAAAATAGGCATCAAAAACTCCACCTCGGCAAATTAAATGTCACAGTGCAGCCACTGCAAACAGCCTGCTTTTAGGTGACTTCTCCGGGGTTTTGGTGGTTCAGGTCTGGGGTATTGCCCTGTTCCGGGCTGCATGTTCAAAAGACAAGTGACTGAAGTGTTTTATCCTGAGAGAAAAGAGTTATGGTTTGTAGCGATTTTGGGGGCAGCCGGAGAAATGGGGGGATCCCAAGATGACAGCCGAGGATGGCTCCTCCTGGCAGTGCTACACGAAAGGCCAGTTTGCCCCGGCAGCAGCTGGCTCCCCTCCATCACTGATTTCGGTGGCGTTGCTCCGCTTTGTCAGAGTGAATTTGTAATTTGCCTTGAACCCGAGCGATGCCCTGGAGTTGGGATGTCCTTTTTGTGTAGCTGGCCGTTTAGCGACGCAGTATTACATTTTTATCTCTCGACCCTCTGGCCAGGAAGAACGTGGGATATTCTCAATTATACTTAGAAAACACGTTGCAATTTAGCTGCTTACCCATTTTAGGCGCCAAGGGTATGCTGGTGAGAGAAGAGCCTTGCTCTTCCTCCTTGTTTTCATTCTGCGATCTGTGATTACCTCTAAAATAAGGAAGCAACCCTCAGGTTCTATTAGAGGAAAAACAAACTCAACCAAAAAAAAAACCCAACCTGACAGCACTAATCCACTTGCTGCCCTATAGAGTAACTGCCTGCCCCCGGGTGCTCGTTGTTCTGGAGATGTCACTTGCCTGAAAAAAGCACTCAGGGCCACTCCGTTCATTTAAAATAGCTAGGGTTATACCTTGATAGATGGCATCGATAGTTTAAATGTTGGTGCTTATCTTTAAACTACATTATATTAATAGAGTTGCCTTACGCACTGCATTAGGAGCGAAGTACCATGGTGTCGGGGAATTGCCTGGTGCATCTGCTCTACCTGCTGCTGAAACCCTTTATCAAATGTCTATTATTCTGTGACTCCAAATTCAGATTGTGCTTTATAGAGAGGAAGAGAAGGTACATGCATTAAACATAAAACACCTACAAGAGCACTAACAGGAGCTGCTTCTTTGGTTCATCTGTTGCAACGCTTAAAGGAAACTGTGAGTGAACTCCTGTGGAAAGGGATGGCCTGGAGTGAGTTTGTCCTGGGAGGACAAATGTATTGTCCCAGTATGTTTGTAGACAGACCAAGCTGACAGCAGTAAGCTAATTTAGGAGACGCCAGGAATGAGAGATGTCCCTTTTCGTTGATGGAGGTGACTTCTGGACTGTGGTCTTCAGTCCCCCAAACAATGAGTTAGGAAGAAGCTATTAAGTAACAGGAGGATTTTGTCACTTTTAAGTGGATCCAAATTAGCTGTTGAAGTCCTAAACCAGCTCAAAAATAGCTTCAAAGGAGTCTGCCTTTGATGTTCTGGCTCGTTGCTTGTGTCCCCCTCGGCTTTCCACCAGCTGCCACGGGGAAGAGCAGCATCCAGCCACGGGATGCGCAGGGAGCGCCATCTCCAAATACACAAACAAGTTATTCCAGGGACTTCATCAAATATTTGTGTTCATGCATCTATAATAGAGCATTTGTGTGTACAGAAATCATATCATCTGTTTAAACAAATACATACAGCTGCATCTTGTCCAGTGCAGAAAACTCCCACTAGGCAGCAGGAGGTCCTTTCCCTTTCCCTTCTCAGCTAAAAGCCAAATTTATTGCATTCCCAAGATCTGCCCAGTTTTTGCAAGATAGCTTTTGGCTGACTGGCCTTAAACATCAACGGTGCCACCCCGGTGAGTGGCTGTTACACATGCCGTGTGCGATGTGTCCGTCTGACACTTGGCACCGTCCTCGCTCGAGGTTGTTCCTCCAAAGTCCGGTTTCTACCAGACTTTCTGTCTGTAAACATTTTACACCCATTTGAGTGAGCCAGGGCTTTGTGTTCCTGGAAATATTTATTGTGCTTATCTTGGTTTACCCTTGTGTTAATTAACTCATACACCACTTACCTGGCTGCTTCTTGCAGCGTTAGCTCTTCCTCTTAAATATCTTCTAGCTCTTCTCTCTTTGGGTCCAATTGTGGAGAGTAAAATTGCAGTATGTGGCATTTCATAGTTAAAAGTTTCCACTCGGCTGATAAGAGCAGTCCTGTCTTTAACACAGCTTTTTACGGGCAGCCTAAAACAATAAATATACAGATGCTGCTGTTTGCGAGCGTGCCAAACAAGCGGAGGGAGACAAAGTCTCTTTGTGGGGACACAAAGCCTTTCTGCTGAGCTTCCTCATCCCTGTCATCACAGCCCTCACCATCTGCCTCTCGTGCTCCCGTCCTCTCTGGGGACAAAGGGAAAAATGGCCCATTTTGCATGCCCTGGTTTGGCAGGTGGGGCAAGGGCACAGCTTGTCCTCCTCTGACGGCATTCCCTTCCAGTTATGAACATGTTCTGCTGTTCTTCCCCTTCGGGCCAAGTCATGGCCTGTTGCAGCGGGTCCAGAGGAGGCCCCGGAGATGCTGGGAGGGCTGGAGCCCCTCTGCTGTGAGGACAGGCTGAGAGAGTTGAGGGTGTGCAGCCTGGAGAAGAGAAGGCTCCAGGGAGACCTTAGAGCCCCTTCCAGTGTCTGAAGGGGCTCCAGGAAAGCCGGGGAGGGACTTTTTACACGGGCATGTAGTGATAGGACAAGGGGTAATGGCCTCAAACTGGAAGAGGGGAGGTTTAGATGAGATATCAGGAAGAAATTTTTGGCTGTGAGGGTGGTGAGCCCCTGGCCCAGGTTGCCCAGAGCAGCTGTGGCTGCCCCATCCCTGGAGGGGTCCAGGGCCAGGCTGGACGGGGCTTGGAGCAACCTGGGCTGGTGGGAGGTGTCCCTGCCCAGGGCAGGGGGTGGAACTGGGTGATCTTTAAGGTCCCTTCCAACTCTAACCATTCTATGATACACTCAGAAGAAGCAGCGGTTTCCCCCAGCCCGGAGATTTAATTAAGGATGAAGGAGCTCGGTCTTTGCTGCGGCGCTGGCTCGAGGCGCGGCGTGAGCACCGCCCTGGGCTCGGGAAGGATCCAGCTCTCCACCCCAAGGCCCTCCTGCGGTCACTGTGCTTAAATCGTGCTCTTAACTCCAAATTTCAGAGCTTAAAGGCAAAATGTGGATTTCTGTTTTGGTTAAATATTCATGTTCCATTCTGCCATGTATTTCCGAAGTAATTTGGGCTGATGCATGTTATTTTTAACCTGAGTGTCAGTGGTTCAAGACGACTGGTGGTGTCCACCCTCTTATAACCAGCCGTGTTTTAGGGGTCAGATGTGCCCCATCTTCACTGCCAAAGAGGTGAAAGGACTCTCCTGTGGCTCAGTGAGAGATGAGGGTGGTTTTCACTTCATGCATTGCTGCTCCCTCTGCCCCATCTCCTTCTTTGACTTGGTCCTCTCCAGCACATCCCGTGGTGGGAACAGGCTTGTTGGCATCTGCATTTTGAGTAGATGCGTTTATGTAGCCCCTCCCCAGCAGCCAACTCATCCAGGCTTTTGTTTCCCTTCAGAGCAAGGTCAAATGTAGGTTTGAAGCTGCTACTGATAGGGTTTTCCCACCTGAGGACATCCCATGGTCTTCAGGAGGAGGTATTGTAGTCTTCTCGAGATGGAGGAGAGTACTCCTGGGGACTGTGCCTGTCCTTCTCATGTGTCCTCTCCTTCCCTCCCTCCTCTGCTGGGCTGTGACTTACCCCCAGTGGCATGAGCTGCCTTTTTCCTCCATTATAAGAGGTTTTGTTTCTTCTGCTGCCTGAAAACCAGTTGTCAGCAGTAGTTTTTTTCTCTCTGCAGGTGATAGTGGACACCCCGACCAGCCCGGTGACCAGCGGCCTCCCGCTTTTCTTTGTCATCACGGTCACAGCTATCAAACAGGTACGAACGTCAATGTGGGGAGAGGGAAATGGGTTTTGGGATGTGTGGTAGAGAAAATGATGAGCATGTATTTGAATAGACTCAGAAGTGACCAGAATGGGCTGGTGAGTTTGGTGAACACATCTCAGAAGGTCAGACGTTATACTGGTGCTTTCTGAGAGAGGCATGTTGAGTGTGGTTATTGGTGTCTTGTGTTTTGGCAACGGGAGCCATCTCTAGCTGTACCGTTGTAAGCAAGCCGCGAGGGTCAGTAAAGGTTACCGCCGTAGTTCTGGCTTGACTTGAATTTTTCTTCTCTTTTTAGAAATGCTCTCCGAGTCTTTGCAGGACGCAGAGATGTGCTCCAAATATAGCCCCTGCTCTGCTCCCGTGTTGGGAAACGGGAAGGACAGGTTCTGCTCAACCACCCAGCTAGTCCCAAAAATACGTAGTCCTCATCTTCTCGTGGTGTTGAAAGCCCTTTTCCTCCCATCATACACGCACGTGCCACTATACACACGCACTATATATAATATCCTCTATAGAAGGATTGAATAATAAAAGAAGTTGCTTCTGCAGGGGCCAGAAAGGGAGAGCTGGAGTCAAACCCATCTGCTTCAAATCTGAATGCTTTATTCTTCCAGTGAGGACTGAAGAGGAAGAGTCTTGTCCTGCGTTACCATAGGAAAGAGTCGCAGGGTGCTAAGTGTATTATTCATTTTATCAGACTCTTCTCGTCAACGCTGGGAATAATAGAAACACGTTACAGTAATTTAGCTGCTGGTGGCATGCGCTGCATATAGATTATTTTTGTGTGTAATTTTAGTTTGTTCTGAATCTGTCAAATATGCATATGAAGTTTTTTTAAAAGAAATTGATGCAGTCTGAACTACTCTGGTTGACGGTTTGGCAGGCACGGAGGAGGTCTGAGGACTGCGTAATTTGCTCATTTTTTTAATCTCTCCCTCTCTCTCCGTCCCCACTCATCCTCTTCCATTAGTTTACTTGCTTCGTTAATGAGTTTGCGTTGCCTGTGTTTGTGTGCCTAGGGCTACGAGGACTGGCTGAGGCACAGAGCTGACAACGAAGTGAACAAGAGCAATGTCTTCATTGTCGAAAATGCAAAGCAAGTGCGGAAAGAGAGTGAAAAAATCAAGGTAACCGTTAACAGAGAGCTCAGGTTATCCGTGAAGCTGATGGGAACACGGGGGGGTGTGTGAGGAGGGATGTGTGGGGTTCGAGCTACCCCAGCGCGCTCGCTTTCAGGCGAGATGCTCCGAGAGCCTTTCCCTGTTAAGGAGTGAAGCTGCCTTTGTTTGATGGCTTTTGAAAAGCTGTCTTGCAAAAGCTGTACCAGGGCTGACAAGTGACAGATCTGTCAGCGTTTTGAGCTTCCCCAGGACAGGCAGTCCTCTTCTATTTCCAACTCTCCCAAGGACACCAGGAAAGTACACTAGCTTTGACGTTAATTTATCACCCTGCACTTCAGGCGAGTACAGAGTCTTTTGCTCCGTTGAGATTTAGCAGAGAAATAAATACTGACTGTGCCACGTGGGTGATCTGAGTTGGTGCCGGGCTGGATCCACCCGTGGGGCTGGGGAGTGATGCTGGGGGACCCATGCACCTCCTGAACCCCCGTTTCCCTTTTAGCTGAGGTCATTTCTCCTAGGCTTTGAGAGAAGCGAAATGCGTGACCATCTAACAACAACCGAGAGGGCTTTTCCTGTAAGCCTTTCCTTTCTTCCAGGTTGGAGACATAGTAGAAGTGAAAGCAGACGAGACCTTCCCCTGCGACTTGATATTTTTGGCCTCGAGCAGCGTTGATGGGACCTGTTACGTCACTACAGCGAGTCTCGATGGCGAGTCCAATTTCAAGGTGACGGGGATGGAGGGGGCGGCGTTGGGATGCTGGGGCGCCCAGAGCTGCCGCTGAAGCCGGGGCTTGCCTTGGATGGGGAAGGGGGGGAGATGTTTAACCGGAGGATGCTCCCACGGAGCCCATCCCTGTGGCTGTATTTACAACTCTTCACTCCATCCGCTCCCAGTGTGCCGGCACCGAACCCCCCCTGGGGATTGTTTGTTATCAGTTTTCCCTACAACAGCTGTTTCTGCTGGCACGGCCCCAAATTGTATTGATACTTGTCGGTAGGGCTTCGCTGCCTTATTGCCCGCCATGGGAAGCGTGGTGGTGCTTCCCTGCCCCTCCTGAGCCCTGGTGCATCCCTAAAGCCGTGCCTGCAGCTCCCTTCCTGCTCCCTGCCAATGCCTCTCTTACTTAACCGAGCTTTTCCAGGGAGCTCGGGGACTTTTTGGGGCAGTCTGTCTAGATACTTTTGGGGGAATTTTTCACCAGCGTGAGAAAAACAGCGCTTCTGGGTTGTTTTTCTTTTCCTCTCTCCTTTCCCTGAATCAAGCAGTGAAATTTAATACTCAGGATGAATCTCCTCTTCAGGTTATTTTCTTTCTTTATTCATCCCCCCCCTTCTCTAAACTAGGGAAAGAAGCGGCAACAACAACAAAAAGCTTACGTACAGCAGAAGACGTGAAAATTTGGTTGCGCTTGTGTTTTCATAAATACGTATACAAGTATTAGCAACTGCAGTAGTAAGAGCGGAAGACGCTTCAAAAAGATACAATTGATTCCGTCACACTCTGCAGTCGGTGGCAATACCATTGGTGATCTGATAGGTGTTATATGGGGGGGCTGTGACTCTTCTCTTCATGGGCAGCTGTTAATCGGTACTGGAAATCTTGTGTAGGAGCTGGTGCATCTTCCCGGTCCCACTAGTGAAGAGGAGCGGAGCTTTGAGAAGCGGCTTGAGGCTAAAAATAGATAACCATATTAAACAGGCAATTGTTTATTTGTGTCAGGTGTATTATATGCATGAGCTCGCATGGTTTTTGCAGAGCTTTGCCTCCTACTAACTTTTGAGCCTGTAAAGGGAGTGCTGAGTTTCTACATCGAGCGCTGTGGTGGTTTTTTTCCTAGTTCGTGGGTTCCTGTAGGTGACTGGGATCTGTCTCCTGGTTCTTGACGAGATGAAGATGAGTTTGAAGGGGAAGGAAAGAATAGGAAAGCAAGTGCCGTTTGGGGAAATAGGTCTGACATTGGGAACACCAGGGTTTGCTGCAAAACGGGGGTGAGGGAAGCACAGTCAGGTATGCAGAAAACTTCATCTGCAGCGATATCTGCTGCCTGTCTGCTGGGGATTCTTCTGGTACTTGGGGCACGTCAGGTCAAGGTGTGGGGAAGATGCCTGGTTACATGAAACTGGAGCAGAACCACTAAAGGGTTTTTGTCAGGGCTCTGGCTTTGAAGCGTGAATCTTCGGTCATACGTTGTCTAAAAGAACATGCGTTTTCTAAATAGCGCTGGGGGTGTAAAGATCATGGAATTGATTAGGAGGCGGCTTTGAAGTATCACTCGGTAATTGCACCGTGTCCATGGTGACAAGGGTTGGGTTTGGTCCTGGGCGCTGCAGGGATGGGTTTGAGTTGTGTTTCACAAAGGCTGTGATTTGTAGCAGAAACGCCTGTGTGTTTGTGTGTCTGCTTACAATAGGAAAAGCCAGGCAGGCTACCCAAACCGCATGAAGGTGGGTATTTATAATGTCATGACTACAGCATGTGTAACGTAACGCATCCCGGGATGCGCAAGGAGGGGAAGGCAAACGTAAGGAGCGGAGGAAGCTTTTTAATGAATTTGTTTATGAAGATGGATTAAGGCAGCCTGCCGTGCAGCCCTGCCGTGACTTGGAGCTCTGAGTAGCTCCTATAAATAGAGCCTGGGAGGCAGCGAGCGCATCCTTCGTGGGCTTTCCAGTTAATTGTGAGAGATGAACCTTCGCGGCAGCAGCTGCTAAAAATAGCTTGGAGCCTGCCAGTGCTCTGCCTGATCCCTGGGCGCTGGGGCTGGCCTCTAACTACCTTCAGCAGTGGGTGGGCGAGTGGTCCCCGGGAGCCCCTTCACCCCAGGGGGACCTGCAGCATCCCCCCCACCCCCAACCAGGGCAGCAGCAAGTCCCTGGGGGAAAACCAAAGATGCTCTGCATCTGGTTCACCTCCTGCCAAACATATACCCAGCAGCTTCTTCCCGCTACGGCTTCTCTTAAGCTTATTGACTTCAAGAGAGATGCTTCAGCTGTTTTGTGGGAGCGGGGCGAGAGCTCGGGTGAGCTGCTGGTGCTGCCGAGCCTTTGCGTGGCGGGTATTTTAAGTAAGGGGGTGAAACACGGGCTGTGGCGCTGGGGGCTGGTAGTGACGCCGCTTCTGCTTCTCTCCCCAGACTCACTATGCGGTGCGGGATACCACTGTGCTCTGTACGGACGAAGCCATCGACGCCCTCACCGCCACCATCGAGTGCGAACAGCCACAGCCTGACCTCTACAAGTGAGTCTCCCCCTCCTGCCCATCGTTGTCCTCCTGCTCCCCCTCCTGCCATGCTCCTGCTCCCCCTCTTGCCCGTCCTTCTCCCCGTCCTTCTCCCCGTCCTTCTCCCCGTCCTTCTCCCCGTCCTTCTCCCCGTCCT
>VYZM01022922.1:134593-162125 GCA_013398915.1 Dromas ardeola
TCCTGCTCCCCATCCTGCCCCCATCCTGCTCTTCCTCTTGCCCGTCCTGCTCCCTCTCTCGTCTGTCCTGCTCCCCCTCTTGCCCATCCTTCTCCCCACCCTGCTCCCCTACTGCCCATCCTGCCCCCATCCTGCGCCCTCTCTTGTCTATCCTCTCCCCTTCTTTCTCCACATCCTGCTTCTCCTCTTGCCCATCCTGCTCCCCTCCTGCCCATCGTTGCCCTCCTCCTGCCTGGTGTCATCTCCCCGCGGACACCTGGGCACCACCGGTTAGGGGACCTAACAAGCTTTAGATCGGTGAAGCGAAGGGCGCTTTCTTTTCATCAGAGACCCAAAGGTTTCTGGAGGCAGCGATAAGCTGCTGGGCTTCCTCCATAGGAGGATGGCAGAGTCGGCACTGCACTACTTCAGGGCTCGGTTTCTTTGGAACACAACCTCCCCAGTGCCACACTTGTCATGATGTAACGAGCTTTTTTCTGTCAGCTCACCTGTAGTCATGGTCCGTGTGCCGCCTCTTAGGCCACAGTAAAATGCACGGTCAATGACTTTTTAAAGTATATCTGTAGTAGCTCTTTATAACATGTTTGTAATAAGAATTTCTCATATTTTTGCTGCAGATTTGTTGGAAGAATTATCATCTACAGAAGCAACCAAGAGCCTGTAGCCAGGTTGGTCATGCAGCCATCTCACAGGCCCTCCTCAAAGAGGTTGGGCATCTACATCTGATTTCAAGGATCGGAACTCCTGCTACCATCTTTCAGCTTCAAACTGAAAGAGGGGAGATTTAGATGAGATCTGAGGAAGCAATTCTTTGCTGTGGGGGGGGTGAGCCCCGGGCCCAGGTTGCCCAGAGAAGCTGTGGCTGCCCCATCCCTGGAGGGGTTCAAGGCCAGGCTGGACGGGGCTTGGAGCAACCTGGGCTGGTGGGAGGTGTCCCTGCCCAGGGCAGGGGGGTGGAACTGGATGGTCTCTAAGGTCCCTTACAACCCAAACCATTCCATGATAATTAGGGAATGGTTATTTTTCTGTAACCGTTCCAAATATTTCTTTCTTAAGGGAGGCCTGCAGTTAACCTCTCCACTCGCTCCCTTCTGCCATCCTGTGGTTCGTTTGAGCCCCTCCTGGGGAAGCCGAGCAGCACCGAGCGGTGCTCTGCTGGACTCTAGAAGCAACAGAGGGTCACAGGTCGGCGTTTCGGAGAGAAATAAAAACACAAAATAGGAGCAAAATAAGCCATTGGCTTTGGTGCCATTGATCGACGTCTGGAATGGACAGATTTTTCAATGCTTTTAAAATCAGGTTTTTATAAAAGTAGTAGAACATACGAGATCTGAACATTTTGCACTTATTCCTCAAAAGCCTTACTGATAATTCCCCATTAAATTTGGCACTTTGAGCACCAAAAATAGTCTGCGTGAGATGAAATGGAAATGTAAGTATGTAAAGAGAAAAACAAACTCAAGCAATACCCAATTTAACATACAAATCAAGTACTCGGATTTTAAGAACATCTGCTTAGTTTTATAATCTGTCTCTGGTCTAAATTATAAAGCAGTTTGAATGTTCTTTAAGTGGTGTAATGGTATAACTTCTTTTATATTTAGGTCTTTGGGTCCTGAAAACCTGTTGCTGAAAGGTGCTACCCTGAAAAACACCAAGAAGATTTACGGTGAACAGCTTTTATTATTATTATTTAAATAGTTCTGAGAAATTATGACACATGTAGGTGCTCATCACTAGATCTAGAGGGGGAAAATACATCTCTGCAGCTGGTCTGCCTGGGCTCTGCAGTCACATTCGGTATGCAGGCTGATGGCAAAGTTGAGAGGGTGAAATTAGGAGATGTGGGTTATATCTGGCGGTGCAGGTTTGTGTTAATACACCTGGGGAAGCTTTTCTTTTCTGCCTGAGACGCGAAGTGCAGGGAGTTGTTCCCAAATCCTTTGCTGAAAACCCGTGGTAGGAGCCCAGCCCCAGCCACTTGCGATGGAGGGTGATGGGTGTTCCAGAAGACTGATGTTTTCTCTGATCTACAGTGCTCTAGGATATACGCAATTACATTACTTAGCAGCCTCGGAGGTTTCTATAGTTGGGTAATTAATGCCTCTTTCTTCAATTGGGATTCCAGTTTCATATAAACACCGATGCCCCTCCTGGCTAAGTGCAGGCTGGGTCCCCCCTGGGCTGCCAGTCCCTGCTGAGCCCTGCTTTAATACCCTGCAGGAGTTGCGGTCTATACCGGAATGGAAACGAAAATGGCTTTGAACTACCAAGGGAAATCTCAGAAACGGTCTGCTGTAGAAAAGTGAGTATTTATAGTCGGCAAAAATCGGTAAAGGCTGTTGGGTGGTGTTTTTTTTTTTGTTTGTTTTCCATGGGAGATTTGTACAGAAATAATCCCTTAATCTGCTGCCTTTTGTTTCACATGCTCTCTGATTACATAGAAAATCTGTATGTTTGATTAAACGTGTGTTTCAAGAAGCTGCATCGTTTAGTACCTTTTTTTACTTAAAAACAAAATTAAGAAATGCTAAAATATATGAGCTGACCCTGAATATCAGCACTGTCAAAAGCACTTGTTCTGTAATTCCCTTCTTAAAAGTAAGGAAGCCTTGTTCCTGCTTATTTGCATGCTTTTCTGCCTAAAAATAGTTGCCAGGATTTAAAAAAGAAACCTGTTTTTCAGATCTATCAACGCTTTCTTGATAGTGTATTTGTGCATCCTCTTGAGCAAGGCTACCGTGTGCACGACGCTGAAGTACGTCTGGCAGAGCAATCCATTTAACGACGAGCCTTGGTACAACGAAAAGACTAAAAAAGAGAGGGAGACGTTCAAGGTAAGTGGATTTGCGTTTCAGCGCCTCCTCCAGCTTTATTTATTCGGAGGTTTTTATTTAATCTGCGTGTCTGCTGCCAGCCCTGGGAGTCCTCTTTGGCTGGAGGTGCTGTCGTTTCCCTCGGGCTCTCCTGCTCTTTGCGTTTCTTTCCTGCCTTTCAGGAGCATCAATAAATGCTATATGTCATAGAAACGCAGCAGCCGATTTAACCTGGATCCTTATCTGAACTCGAGCTATCTTTTGGCTTTGAGTAGGGGAACTTAAATTGAGGTCACATCAACTGGCTTCTTAAACTCGCTGAGACGCAGGCAGTCAAGCCTGGGAGAGGGAGTGTGTAGAAATCTGCTATTTGATGGATTATTGAGTCGGACTTGCAGGGATGTCCCCGCATCAATCGTACCCTCGTCGTAGCTTGGCTGGTCTCAAGCCACTTGCTTCTTGTTTCTGGTTACTTGAGATCAGAACAAGTCTGGAGCAGTATGTTCTTAAGAGGAATATACTCGAATAAAACGTCGTTTTGGTCATTCTGAAGCAGTGAGGTGTACTTTTGTAGATCTGTAGAAGACAGTGAGATTTTCTGCATCAAAGGAAAATGGAATTTGGCCCTCTATTTTAGCGGTATTCGTTTTCAGGTTGGTTTTTTTTCTATTTAACCTTAGAAGGAAAGCTGTTTAAAACCCCAGAAGTGTAAACTGCCCCTGAGCTTGACGCCTGACGGGCACAGACTGCATCATCTTCTCCCCTTTCCATGGCAGGTCTTGCGGATGTTCACAGACTTCTTGTCGTTTATGGTCCTCTTCAATTTTATTATCCCGGTCTCCATGTACGTTACAGTAGAGATGCAGAAGTTCTTGGGCTCCTTCTTCATCTCTTGGGACAAGGAGATGTACGACGAGGAGATAAAAGAGGGGGCGTTGGTGAACACCTCGGATCTGAACGAAGAGCTCGGGCAGGTCAGGAGATGCTCTGTTTGCATCTGCTTGGACAAAAATGCGGATGAAAAATGTCCTCGCTGATAGGAACCCTTGTTGTGGCAGTCCCTCGTGGTCCCCTCAGGGCAGAGCTCCAGCCGGTTTGGTGGCACTTTCCATTTAATGTCATTCTACTCGCTCTGCGAAACGGATAAGGATATAAATAGTGCATGAAAGAGCAGGAATTGGGTCATGCCAATTGTTTCCATATTGGGGAATGTCAGGCGCAGCGCTCGGCGTGTCAGGGTGGTTTGCTTTCACTGCTTCAATTAAAAATTAAAAACCCTCTGTCTCTTCGAGGATTAACGAAAATGCCTGCTCAGTCATCTCTCTGCTGGGGCAATGAGGCAGCTCCGGTTTCCCTTTCTCATCGGCGCCAGGAGAGACTGAGTTGGAGGAATGCGTAGTGCCTCCTGCTTTTTATTTTGCTTTAAAAAACCCATAAATTTAAAAATATTTGGAGTAGCCATTACCTAATTCAAATACAGCACCAAGATGAAAATCCTCCAAAGGAGGCAGCAGAGCTGCAGCAGCAGCTACGTAAGCACTAAGAGCTATAGCAAAGGGCCCAGTAAAGAGGATGAGGGGAAAACGAAGAGCCTGGAAATAAATTTTTTAAGTCTTCGGGAGCTGCCTTCTGCCACCCGTGCAAGGGGATGGAAAACGAAGGAGCTGCTCTGAGGAGTAAAACTACAGTGGTGTAACGCCTGTGGGGCACCTGCGTCTTTTGGGGGTCCAGGCTGGCACAGTAACGTTGGCACGGATGCACTAAAATGCCCCAGGGTGTTTGGGGTTTTTCTGGGGGGGGGGCTCCATCCCCGGTGCCTGGGGGTGCAGCCCGCCTGCTTGCTTCTAGGTGGAGTACGTCTTCACAGACAAAACCGGGACACTGACAGAGAACAGCATGGAGTTCATCGAGTGCTGCATAGACGGGCACAAGTACAAAGACTGCATTTCGGAGGTGGATGGCTTCTCTCAGACTGACGGGCCTCTAAAATACTATGGCAAAGCAGAAAAGGTAAAAAATCTGCGCGTTGATAGGGTTTTGCGGGCAGCTCCTGGCTGGGTAAATACAGCAGAAGCTGGTAGGTAGGGGGATGGGGTTTTTTTTGGCTTAAAATATGTGTACGCAAGAATCACAAGCAAGTGCTGGGAGCTGGGCTTGGTGCTCGGCATGAAGCTGGTAATTATTAATTAATTAAGCTCTCTCACTCCTGCCTAGAGCCGCGAGGAGCTGTTCCTGCGAGCCCTCTGCCTCTGCCACACCGTGCAGATCAAGGAGGCAGACCAGGTGGATGGGCTGATCGGACATCCAGGACACAAATACACCTATATCTCCTCTTCCCCAGACGAAATTGCTTTGGTGAAAGGCGCAGAAAAGTAAGACTGTTGAAGATGTTGGGTTTTTAATTCCCTCTCTCTGGTGGGAGGGAGGTGAGGGTTATCTGGAGGCGATAGACCCCTTTCCTTGGTGAAGACTGCAGCTCCCACTGGGAAGCACGCTGTGATACCAACGCTGGGCCTGACCTGCAGAGCCGGGTTTGAATGAGTTCTCTGTAAATGGGATGCTCTGCAAAAGGTCTTCCCTGAGCAGCTTCTCAGGAATAATAGGATGTGGGTTATTTTTATCAAACCCACATTTGAATCTTGCCAAAGATGCTCAAGGTCAGGTTGGACGAGGCTTTGAGCAACCTGGTCCAGTGGGAGGTGTCCTTGCCCAGGGCAGGGGGTTGGAACTAGATGATCTTTTAAGATCCCCTCCAACCTCCCCATTCTATGATTCTGTGCTATTGCCAGCCCCTAGGTTTTAGACAGAGGCTGTTGCAGCTCTATATATTTGCCCACAGCTTGTAAATCTGCCGGGGACCATGTCCATAGGCTCTGGGCATCTGTGTGCTGTGGTCTTGAGCTCTCCAAGTCACGGGAGCGGTGCCAAAACATCATAGCAGGCTCTGCGTGGAGCCAGCAAACATCCAGCCAAGCTTTTTAGCTGGGGCTCGCTAACTTCTTTGCTCTCCTCTGCAGTACGGGAGGTGAAGCGAGAAAGTTGTTAATGTATAATACGTGCCAATGGGTTTTTTTTCAATGTTGTTCTGTCCTTTTGTTTATTGACAGGTATGGTTTCACTTTTCTAGGACTTGAAAACGATTTCATGAAAATACGAAACCAAAAGAATGAAACGGAAATGTAAGTGCGGCAGGGGCTGCCGAGGACCGGGGCTGCTGGTGCCGCACTGCCTCCCACCCGGCTTCAGCGGGTTTGGTCAACCTGGCAAGGTCCAAGCCATTCCACCAGGGCTGTCGGACTGTGCTGACCTGCCCCAAAACTCCTGTCCTTCTTACAAAGTGCAGCACAGCAAGGTGCAGGCTGGAAGGGTTGCTTGCAAACATCTGCTGGAGGTTTTAGTGACGTCTAAATTCAGGTCCCTTAAGCGCCTGCAGTCCCTTGCACGTATCCTTCATCCGTGCCCAGCTGTGCAGGTGGCTCCTGGGATTCACGGGGTGGCTGTTGACCTTAGGGACAGTGGCTGAGCCTCCCAGCAGCACACTCTAAGCCTCAGCTGCGTGATGTGGGTCGCACAGCTGCGTTGTGGCTGCCCCATCCCTGGAGGTGTCCAAGACCAGGCTGGACGGGGCTTGGAGCAACCTGGTCTGGTGGGAGGTGTCCCTGCCCAGGGCAGGGGGGTGGAACTAGGTGGTCTTTAAGGTCCCTTCCACCCTAAACCATTCTATGGTCCTATATCGTTCCCTTCCCCATACCTTTTTTCCCCTCCTGAGCTAAAAATTAGATTTTTACCCTGTGCTCACAGCTCGGGGGCTTCTGAGAATCACTGACCTAATCCCAGCGCTCCCCAAGAACTTGCCTTCACAAGTGTCACTTCTTTACTCCCCTGATGGGGAAACTTCTTATTTCAATGCCGGAGCCGACGTGGCTGCCTGCAGGGCTGCTCCCAGCCCGGGGGCTCAGCAGGCAGTGATGGATGGAGCCCAGCCGCAGGAGGTCACCCAAAGCTTTGCTGCCTGGCGGGTGCTCTCAGGCCTGCACCCACACCCTCATGCGTAAAGCAGCACTGGAGTTTTGTCTTTTTTTACCCTGTTTTCTTGTGCAGTAGAAAGTACACTGCCCCCTGGGTGCTGCCACTTGTAGGGTGTATTGATTTCTGCAGGTTGTTGTTTGTGATTTTTCTGTCTTAGAGTTATTTTTCTTTTACCGAGTCTAAGTGTCTTTTTTTTTTTTCTTTTGTTTTTAAGGTACCAGCTTCTCCATGTGTTGAACTTTGATCCTGTCCGTCGCCGTATGAGTGTCATTGTGAGAACCACCACGGGTACAGTTAAAATGCATTTCTGGACTTCCATACATGTGTGCACACCTGCACAAATATAAAACACATCCTCGTTATTCCTGTAACCCGGAGAGGCTGAGCTGTTGGGTTTTCTAAGCTGGTCTAATTAAATTCTGTTCTGGTTGGGATAGAGTTAATTTTCTCCATAGCAGCCGTTGGGGACCAGCAGCAGATAAGGTCGGGGACAGGGATGGGGACAGTGACCCAGGGAGAGCTCCCTGCTTGCCTTGTTCCAGCCGGGAGGTGCAAGTAAAAGGAGGGGAGATGTGAGACCTTCCCCTGAGCAGGATGGGTTTTCATGGGGACTGCAGGCAAAAATTTAGAGATCACCATCCTTCCCAAATGGCAGTCCCGTAAGGTATGGGATGCCGGTTTTACCCTCCCTGAGAAGGTTGCCAAGGCTTTTAAATAGGAAAAAAATAAACTGCTTTGGCCAGCGTGTGGCAGAAAGCTTTCTCGGAGGCAGGTCGCAACACCTGATATCCCAGACCGGGGTCAAACAAGGTTTTGCAGGGATTATTGTGAAGCCACTTTTGGTAGGCAGCCGGGCTTCTAGCAGTTCCTTCTCTAGTCCTGCCACGTTTCCTCCCCCTGCACCATTTGCTGGCTGTTGAGCTGTTAAGCCTTTCTCCAGCTTGTGAATGCTATAAACTATTTATAATTTGCTTTTAGGGAAGTTGCTTCTCTTCTGTAAAGGAGCAGACTCCTCTATTTTTCCAAGGGTGCAGCAAGAAGAGATCCAACAAACAAAAGTCCACGTGGACCGCAACGCGATGGTGAGCACGTGGCTGGAATTTGGCTGGCTCCTCGGGTCAGGAAGGCCCGATTCCAAAAATAGGGATGTGGCCTTGCTCTGGAGGGAAGTGTTGAAAATCTGAGTGTCGCTTCGCATTGTTTGGAAGCCAGGCTTCTTTCCTTTTCTGTATCTTTGGCTTCCACCTTTATTGGACTTCTGATAGACTTTATATGGTCTCCATCGCAGTTGTGTCGGAGCATCTCCCAGGCAGGTTAAAAATAGAAATAACAATGGCAGGCTGCTTTCTCCGGTGGGAGAAGCGCCTGGTCCCAGTCGTGGGGACGTGCTGGATGCACACTCTTGGCTCTGCTCCTTCTCTTAGTTTCTCTTGCCATATTCCGTGCACGTAATAAGCATAACCACGGCTACTCTGATGGGAAGAAATTACTGTATAAACACAGAGAAATTGGGCTTTTTGACTCAAGCCAACAAATTGTCATTGCCGTCAGGGTCAGCAAGCACTGGTGGTGGAGAAAAGCACTAACCCTGAAGTGAGGTGCTGCAGAAAATCTGCTTTTTTTTGGCACTTGTCCACTTTATTTTCTCTACCTCTCCCTACCAGGATGGCTACCGAACGCTCTGCGTGGCCTTCAAAGAACTGACTCAAAAGGAGTACGACAAAATTGACAGGCAACTTAATGAAGCGAAGATGGCTCTGCAGGACAGGGAGGAAAAGATGGCGAAGGTTTTTGAAGACACGGAAGCGGACATGCACTTGATTGGGGCTACAGCCGTAGAAGACAGGTATAGAGGTGACCACAACCTCTGTGTCACTGTGGTTTCTCCTTGACGTTGCAGGTGGTGGTGGGGCTTGAGCGGCCAGGCAGATGCTGCGAGTGTCCAGGGCAAGTAATTACTCGGTGGCACAACCCATTCCACGCTGCCCTAGTTGCTAAAACTGGCCGCTGTAGTAGGAATTAGGATTTCTTAATGAAACTGCAGCAGTTCTTGCGCTTCTAGAAAGTGAATTAAGCACGCAGCGTTAATTTGCACATCAAAACAAATTCAGTTTCGCAGGCCGTTACAGTAACCGCATGTGTAAATTGAACTCTTATTCTTGACTCTTAGGTCTCACAGTATAAAGCAGTGATTTTTTTTATGATTTTTTTTTTGGCTGTGCATAAAAATTTGGGATTGATGACTTCTAATCCTTATTCCTGTGACAGTGGTCGCTCTCCAGCATGGGGAAAATCAATTAATTTCTCTCGGGCTGGTACTTCCTACCTGCAAAATTAAGGATATTTATGGATTAAGCGTGGGCCGACCTGAGGAATGCTGTTTTTCCTTCTGCTCGTAGGCTGCAGGAGCAGTCGGCGGAGACGATCGAAGCCCTGCATGCTGCCGGCATGAAGGTTTGGGTGCTGACGGGCGACAAGATGGAAACGGCCAAATCCACCTGCTACGCCTGCAGGCTCTTCCAGACCAGCACCGAGCTGCTGGAGCTAACGGCCAAAACAGTCGGCGAGAGCGAAAGAAAGGAGGATCGGCTCCATGAGCTGCTGATGGAGTACCATAAAAGACTCATTCAGGATGTTCCCAAAAACCGGGGAGGCCTGAAGAGGTAAGTGAGCCAGAAGAGCCAGCCCGTGGATGCTTCGTGGGTGCAAAGTTGATAGAGGAATAAATAGGACCATGTGGTGGCCCTGGGGACTGGCTACTTGCGGGCACTGTGGCCGGCTCCTTCGCTTTGCTTGTCATCTCTAGTATTAGTTGGTTTTGAACTTAATTACACAGTTCCCTTAATGAAGGGCGCATGTTAAATCCAAGCTTTTTAAGATTTCTAAGCCTCCCCCTAAAAGGGGGATGGGAAGAAGATTAATACAAAAGCAATTTCTTTTCCGCTAAAATGATAGGAGCGGATAGATTGAGTTCTTCAAGGCTGATTTTTATTTCAAACCTATTCCTCGTTGCGTTGCAGAAGCTGGACGTTGAGTCAAGAATATGGCCTGATTATAGACGGCTCCACGCTGTCGCTGATACTCAACCCTTCTCAGGACTCCAGTTCTAGTCATTACAAAAGCATATTTCTACAAATCTGCTTGAAGTGCACTGCAGTTCTCTGCTGCCGCATGGCTCCTTTGCAGAAAGCACAGGTATTTAATCTACTTCTTAACCACCTGGGGCACATCATTAAGTGATGTGATACACTTTTAATCTGTTGGCTGGGACTTGACCTGATAGCCTTCATCAGCTGGGGCTTCTCCAGGCTGTGTGCAAGCCTCATCTGAGCTTCAGAGTGTGATGGAAACACACCAACCTTTCAAATCTTACAGAATCATAGAATGGTTTGCGTTGGAAGGGATCTTAAAGATCACCCAGTGCCACCCCCTGCCCTGGGCAGGGACACCTCCCACCAGCCCAGGTTGCTCCAAGCCCCGTCCAGCCTGGCCTTGAACCCCTCCAGGGATGGGGCAGCCACAGCTTCTCTGGGCAACCTGGGCCAGGGGCTCACCACCCTCACAGCCAAGAATTTCTTCCTCAGATCTCATCTAAATCTCCCCTTTTCCAGTTTGAAGCCATTAGCCCGAAGGTCTCCCTGGAGCCTTCCCTTTTCCAGGCTGAACCCCCCCAGCTCTTTCAGCCTGTCCTCACAGCAGAGGGGCTCCATCCCTCTGATCATCCTTGTGGGCCTCCTCTGGCCTCACTCCAACAGGTCCATGTCCTTCCTGTGCTGAGGGCTCCAGAGCTGGATGCAGTACTCCGCTCTGGTGAGACCCCACCTGGAGCAGAGGGGTAGAATCCGCCCCCTCGCCCTGGTGGCCACACTCTTTTGGTGCAGCCCAAGATGCGGTTGGCTTTCTGGGCTGCCAGCGCTCATTGCCGGCTCATGTTGAGCTTCTCATCCAACAACACCCCCAAGTCCCTCTCCTCAGGGCTGTTCTCCATCCATCCTCTGCCCACCCTGTATTTGTGTCTGGGGTTGCCATGACCCAGGTGCAGGACCTTGCCCTTGGCCTGGTTGAACTTCATGATGTTCGCACAGGCCCACCTCGCCAGCCTGTCCAGGTACCTCTGTATGGCATCCCTTCCCTCCAGCGTGTCGACCGCGCCACACAGCTTGGTGTCATTGGCAAACTTGCTGAGGGTGCGCTCAATCCCAATCTTGAATGTAAAACCTTTGTTTAATCTTCTCGCAGGAAGCCACAAGCCCAAGCCAATTAGAAATAAACAAAAAAACCCCTGTTTGTCCTTTTTTTTTTTTCCTTTCCAAATTTGTCAGGTGAAGCCTGTGCCTTCCCCAGCCCAGCTGATGGTACCCCAGCCCGAGCAGTGGGGTGTTTCTGCCCCTCTTCCAGGGAGGGTCTCCTGCCCCCCAAATACCCCAGAGGTCCCAGCGCTGGGAGATGGGGCTCTGCCAGAAGGGAAGGGCAGGATGCTGCTGCCCGGGATTTGTTTTTAAATACTGTCCTTCAGCCCTGTGCAGCTGGGTCTTGGCTTTTGCTCAGGTTGGTGACTGTGAAGGAAATAACGAGGGGTTTTATTAATCTGAGGTCTCCAGGCATTATTTTGCTGCTCTAAAAGCCCAGGAGCTCTTGCAAGTGGGGCAGCGGGGAGGTCTCTGGAGGCTTTTTAACTGAATTTTTGGGTTCCTATCCTTTTTTTAAAATCTTGTAGATTGTGCGCATGGTGAAGAACACAAAAGGGAGCCCGATAACCCTCTCCATAGGGGATGGCGCGAATGACGTTAGTATGATTTTGGAAGCACATGTTGGAATAGGTAAGACCCCCGGCAACACCCATCTGGCATCTCAGACCCATCTGCTCTCGCTGGGGCTCGCTGTTGAGGCACAATCAATATTTCTGATGGCACATGGCTGAACTGATCCCACTGAAAATCATGGAAAATCTGCTGTTGCTTTCTTTGGAGCTGGGGTTTGACTCCGGATAAGTGCTTGAGATCCTCATATATTGCTCACCTTTGATAGCACCACGCTCTTTATCAGTGATAAACTTCAGGTTGTGCTCAAAAACTCTATGGCCAAATTCAAGGTGGCAAAAGCTGCTTGCTGGTCAGGGAAAAGAAAAAAAAGGCACAAGTAGCAAAGTGATGGGTGAATGACTGGCAGTTGTCGCAAAGGCAGTGCAATGAAAATATTGGACTTTATCAGGGCTAAGTGGTTGCAGCTGCTGGTAACTCAACACTGGTGACCCACACGTGTTTCCTGAGGGCTGGTGCTCGGTTGTGTTGTGTCTGCCCTGTCCGTGTGACTGACATCAGGTTGGAAACCATCCTCCTTTCTGCAGCTTGGTGTCGGAGATACGGGAAATACTGGAGATTTTTGTAATTCCGCTAAAGGAGAGGAAGGGCAGCCTCTTTCTTTGGGGCTGTTGGA
This sequence comes from Dromas ardeola, assembly GCA_013398915.1. Classification (NCBI taxonomy): domain Eukaryota; kingdom Metazoa; phylum Chordata; class Aves; order Charadriiformes; family Dromadidae; genus Dromas; species Dromas ardeola. The sequence goes on from VYZM01022922.1 coordinate 146,875, forward strand.
AATGCCACGGTGCCCTCTAATGAATTGGGGTCCTGGAGCAGTTCGGTTGGATGTGGTTTTTGAGTGAACAAAACTTTCTTTCTCCAGCTCTGCTCCGCGGGTATGTCTTGGGAGGCCGAGTGTCCCCAGTGAAATAACTGGGAGATACGGGCAAGCCCGCGGGGAAACCAATTCCTTATCTTTTATCGGGTTTGCTCACATACTCTTCACCACACTCCCTTACATAGGAACTCAGACAGCAACCTAAATACAGCTTAAAATTCCAGGGACAGCTCTGAGTGTTGTGGAGCCAGAACCACACTGAGTCTTGCAGCACGTTAGTGTTTTGCTCCCCTGGGGCACTCGAGAGGGAAATAAGGCCTTTGTCATGGCTTGAGACACCACGCGATGTGAACAAACCCAACGGGGTTGCACTGGTCCAGATGCAGTCCCTAGCATCAGTCCAGATTCCAGTCCCATAGGGATTAACCCCTTTACATAGCATCAGTCCAGACTCCAGTTCCATAGGGATTAACCCCTTTCCGTAGCATCGGTCCAGATTCCAGTCCCATAGGGATTAACCCCTTTCCATAGCATCCATCCAAATTTCAATCCCTTAGGGATTAACCCCCTTCCCCAGCATCAATCCAGATTCCGGTCCCATAGGGACTAACCCCTCACTACGCTTCTGTCCCCAGGTATAAAAGGCAAAGAAGGACGGCAGGCTTCCAGAAACAGCGACTATGCTGTGCCAAAGTTTAAACATTTAAGAAAATTGCTACTAGCACATGGGCATTTATATTACGTGAGAATAGCACACCTTGTACAGTATTTCTTCTATAAGGTAAGGATGCGTGTGCAGCTTATTTCTTTCTTTATACTCTGGGTTTCTTTGACAATAGCAAAAAAAATAGTAAACAGGGAAAAAAAAAAAGTCTATGATATTTTGTAACTCTGTTTTCCTTCCCTAGAACAGGCTGTGTCTCTGCCACATGCCTGTCAGTTGAAAACAGTACTGGCAGGGCAACGTCGGCATGACTTTTCTTCCAGTGTCTTTTGCAGATATTAATTGGATTAGTTTTGTTCTTGTTAGAAAACTAACTCGTCTGATAGTGTAATATCAGACACCAATGTCTGATAACAGGGAAAAATTATTTGGATTTAGATTGAGAGATCAAGCGCTTCCCTGCTAATCGTTTCTCTTTTGTTTCCCTAGAACCTTTGCTTCATTTTACCGCAGTTTTTATACCAGTTCTTCTGTGGATTCTCACAGCAGGTAATTTCCAGTAATGTGTCCCTAAAGCTGGGATAAAAAAAAGCAAGAGGCACAATGAGGCTTCCGAGCAGAGACATGGCTTTCGGTGTCCCGTCCCTTCCTCATCTCCCTTTAGAGGACAGTTGTAACCGACCTCATTGCTCACCATCTGGAGTATAATATTTTTCAGACCGATAACTGAAAAGAAATAACTCTGCTTTCTTTTCTTTCCCATCCACCACCCAGGAACATGGATGCACCCCTTCCTAAAACAACAGGAGAGGGGTTTGGGCTGGTTTATCAGCACCTGATTTTTACAGTTTCTTCTTCTCTTAAGAGAAAAAGTTCTCAAAGGCTTCCTGATCTTTTATCCTCTGCTGTATTTCCCTGCTTTAAAGGTGTCTCTCAAAAGGAAGAACAGTTCGTTCTTTTCTGACAGGCTTTAAAAAAAGCTGCGTGAGGAGTGCCATCAGAGCCTTGCTTAGTCCCTGTGAGCGGCAGAAGGACAGATCTGTGTGGTGGGTGGGCTCACGTGCTTGGAGACAAGAGCTTTGGCTTTTGTGTCACCTTATTGTGTCTATTTGGGCTCAAAAGTAACGGTGAGGAAGAGCAAATGATAGGAGATAGTATCTCTGCAAACCACTTGCTTTTTTTTTTTTTTAAAAAAAAAAAAAAGAAGGCGCCGCCATAGTTCCTCTAAAACATCTAGCCTTTAGAGAGTCACAGGAGACATCAAGTATATTAATAGAAACAGCAGCACAAAAGCAGCTACGGAAAAGCTGTGATAAGGGCTGTTTAAGCACATTTTTCTGGAGAACGAGCTGGAGACGAGCCCAGCCAGTTACCAGCCATCCTGGCAGGGGGCGCGGGGTCCCTGCAGGTGCCTTGGCCCCCCTGCCATCACACGGAGCGTCACCCCTATCAAACAAAACTGTCCTGTGTGCCTGTGACAAAGGGATGGATCTGTAGTGTCTGTACGGAGGCAAGGGCTGGAAACTTTTAATCTCTTTGTGGGGAGACTTTTAAAGTGGGATTTCTGTCTCATTTTACCCCGTATTCCTCTCTTTTTAAGCCGCTGTACGACGCTGCTTATCTTACCATGTACAACATCTGCTTCACGTCGCTCCCCATCCTGGCGTACAGCCTCCTGGAGCAGCACATCACCATTGACACGCTGACCGCCGATCCTCAGCTCTACATGTGAGTACCAGTGGCCTGGGCGAGTCTCGGCACCACTTGGTTATCCATGGTTTAAGTCCTGTTGGCGCAGGGGTGTAAGCGGGTGGTCCCTGTCCCATGTCAGTGATGGGGTCACCATGAAAAGGCTGTTTCTGTCCCTCCTGGCTCTGCTGCTGCCACCTTAGAGATAAGTAGCGTCCTGTTTACTGCCTATTTCTACTTATTTGTGCTCTATAACAGTATCTGGTCTAGCAAATTGCACTGCTATGTCTATATTAAAAAAAAAAAAATACACTGTTGGCGGAATTCTTCGTCCATAAGAAAAACAAAGCTGCGCGTGTGGCCGGACCATTGGTTCCCACTAGCTCTGAGCCAGGCACACGGTAGAGCACGTAATGGACGGAGGGGAGATCTAGCTTTCGGGAGAAAGAAAAATCCATTGCTTTCCCGAAAGAAATGTTCCTGAAGCCTGGAGCAGACAGGTAGTATCTCAGCTGGTCTAAATGGATATCCTCCCCCAGCTTTCCCCTCCATGGGCCAAATCCCCATATCGGAGCCCTGTATCAGGGAACTCTGTTCTTCAATCCACGTGCTGAGAGTTTTTTGCCGTGTTGCCCAGGGAAAGGACATTTTGAGGAGACTGTCTCACCTGGTGCTTTCTCTCCTTCCTTGGCTGCAACAGGGAGAGGCTCCAACCTCCCGCAGAAGCCGAGATGCTCCCCGTCTTCCCCCCACCACGTTCTTGGGCGCAGCCCTTCAGCAAGGACTAAGGAAGATGCTTTTTTGGGGGAAGGCCCTCTTCATCCATCGCTGTTGCTAATTCCTTTGCCTGGCAGTAAGCTCAGCACCGAGCTCAGCCCTGGGGAGAAGACACTGGGTCTGGCCAGTGTCCTGACAAGCCCCGTCACCATCGTACGATGCTCCTCAGCCATGGAGGAGCTGTGCGTGGCAAAGCCGTGCTTGAGCCAAGAGCGACAGCAAAGGGAATTAGCAGATACCTAAAGATATTACATGAAAGTTGCTTTAGGTATGGAAAAATCAGCAGGATGCCACAAGGGCTGTAAGGGCGAGGAAGGAGGTATTGGGTGCTTTTGAAATGATCAGATCCATGATGGATTAGAATCATAGAGTCATAGAATGTGGTGGGTTGGAAGGGAGCTTTAAAGGCCATCTAGTCCAACCCCCCTGCAGTGAGCAGGGACATCTTTAACCAGATCAGGTTGCTCAGAGCCTCATCCAGCCTGGCCTTGAATGTCTCCGGGGATGGGGCCTCCACCTCCTCTCTGGGCAACCTGGGCCAGTCTCTCACCGCCCTCAGTGTAAAGAACTTCTTCCTAATGTCTCATCTAAACCCACCCTGCTCTAGTTTAAAGCCATTGCCCCTCGTCCTATGGCTACATGCCCTTGCCAACAGCCCCTCCCCAGCTTTCCTGTAGGCCCCCTTCAGGGACTGGAAGGGGCTCTAGTGTCTCCCTGGAGCCTTCTCTTCTCCAGGCTGAACCCCCCCAGCTCTCTCAGCCTGTCCTCACAGCAGAGGGGCTCCAGCCCTCTGAGCATCTCCGGGGCCTCCTCTGGCCCCACTCCAGCAGGTCGATGTCCTTCTGTGTCCTTAGACCCCTGTGTTCTTCCACTCGCGTGGCAAAATGCCACCGCGCGTATTTTTAAATAAATTGGAATGGAATATAGTGCGGCGTGGCCCGCTGACAGCCGCCCCCCGTGCATTCGCCTGGCGGGCTGTCTGATCTCTGGGCTCCGGCCGTTGAGGGAAAACAGATGAATTGTGCGTGCGGAGAGCGTCGGTTTGAATATTCATGACGGCGCGTGTGCTGCTGAATGCAGAAGGGCTGCTGCGCCTCTGCCGTACGGCGTGCGGAGCTGCTGCAGTGCAGATCCCTCGGCTCAGGCGCTGTAAAAAGCCTGTTTATGATGAAATGTGAAGGCAAACCAGAGCTGGCGGTGGGGAAGTTGGGTGTATTTTCTCTCCTTGCAACAAAAAACCCACGTACGGTCTGGTTTATCCGTGCTCATGCCTTACTCATACCCAAGTTGCAGTGTGTTAGAGTGTTGCATCTTCGTGCACAGGATTTGCTAGGGTTTTGTTTTAGAAACTGCAGTTAGAGGAGCCCAGCACCGCACTGGTTTGCAAGGTGCATCTTGCTGAAAATGAGAAAGGAAGACGGCGATTTTCAGGTTTGCTGTAAACATGCTTTTCTCCCCAACCCATCTCCACATTTTAAATAAAATAATCTGAAAAGATAATGATGCAGGAAACTTTTTTTTTTTAACTCCCTGATGGCCCCTCTCCTCTCCCCAGGCTCTGCGTGCGGTCGCTGCAGAGCTCTGCCCATAGAGCATCCGTTCCCTGCTGCTGCTGCCTCCGAGCCACATCTCAGCCTATATTCAGCCCGGCTCCTGTCTTAAAAACACCCACCGTACGATACAGGAGATTATTTTCACCCCTTGCAGAAAAACACCGCTTCCAGGAACGGGGCTTTGCGGAGCTTTGCTCAGAGAGGGAGTTTGTGCATTCAGCAAAAAGAGGGGAAAAAATGGCTCGCTGCATCCCGTACGGCTCTTCTTTAGCATTGTCCTGCTTTCAAAATGCAGCAATTAATGTCAGATACCACGGGGTGGTGCAGGGGCTGCGGGAGAGGCTCGGGACAGTGTTACAGCTCTTCGCTTTGGGCTGGCTTGGATTTTAATCCAAGCTACCTAGAGGAGGAGGACAAAGCAAGATGAAGATGCTGAGCCTCTCAGGATTTCTCATGACAAGCAGCTGCGTATGGCACATGTTTATGTCCTGTATGCTGGCATGTATTTACATGTTTTACCTCCTTGTCCCCAAAACTCCCCGATCACCCGCCATCCGAAACATGATGGTGATGCTCTTGTTACTCCGTCTCTTGGCAGGAAGGTTTCCGATAACGCGATGCTGCAGTGGCGGCCATTCCTCTACTGGACCTTCCTGGGCGCCTTTGAAGGACTTGTCTTTTTCTTTGGGGTTTATTTTCTTTTTCAAAATTCATCGTTGGAAGATAACGGAAAGGTAACACCACCAAAAAAAAAAAGAAAAAGATGAGTGTGTGTTTTGTGCGCTGCCTCTTTTATACGCCTGGCAGGGAATTGCTACGTGCTTAATCTGTGCGGTGTGTCTTGAGTCTTGTCCAACAGCCTGGCCTGGCTTATGGTGTGATTTTTGCAGCAAATGCTTGAAATGAAACCTTTGCCAAATTGCCATGGAAACTGGGCAGAGCTGGTTACGCTCACTAGGTAAAATAACTAGTCTTACACACAGCTTTGTTCCAACCCGGTGAGCTTTGCGCGGCGCTCTTCTGCGTGGTCCCAGGGCAGGGGCAGTGCCCGTCCTTCCCACCACCCTGCCCCGTGAGGTTCGGCTGAATTATCCCACCTCGATAAGATGCCGCTTGTTGGTGCAGGCGTGGTACGGGGTGGGATTCCAGCCGCCCCCCTGCCTTTGCAGTGAGGTTTAGCTGGGGTTTCGCTGCCAGTTGGAAGGCAGCGTGAGTTAGCACCACTGCCAGGAGGAGCAGGCTCCTCTTCTCCCTGCTCTCTGCCTCCTCCTGCCGCTTCTGTCGGGACAAGCTCCTGCATGGCCACGGGAGCCAGATGTGGGAGCTGCTCCGGCTTAACTTGCACAGAAAAGGGGGCGGAAAAAAAAATACTGAATTCTTTTCCTCTTTTTCCTTTTTTTTTTTCCTTTTTGCTGGTTAACTGAGCGCTGAGCAAAGCATTAGCACAGTGCGGCTGCCAGACGTGGGGGCCTGGGCCGTCTCAGGATCCTTTCCCTGAGGGAACACAAAGTGTATTATCAGATCTCGACTGATGGAAAACTCCTTTATGCCATCACTTGTGACCCTTGAAAATACCTTTAGGTTTTTTTAGTGGCTAACCCTTGGAGAAAAGCTGATGAAATTTCTGTATGTATATGCAGACGTTGCATCCATGCCAGCATTGCTGGTCCCAGCTATAAGTAGACAAGCCCCTATAGCGTAGATTCAGGGCCTTTATGTATTTGGCCATTCTGGTTGTATTTGAATAAAACACGAAGCACCGATACGTTCTGCAAATGCCTTGAGAGGTCAAGTCTGTGTGGCAGTAAAATAAGATCTGTGGTTACGTCCTGTTTTGTAAACACTTATGCCTGTAAGAACTGCTATCAGCAATTGTTCATAATATCCATGTATGGTTGACTGACTCCTTTTTTTCGCTCCTATTGACTTTAGTTTTTTTGCATTTTTTGAAAACTTTTACATTTCACTTTCTGTTTTAATGTATGCATTCAGATCTTGACAGCCTTTGGTAAGCATCCCTCCCATTCATTGCCATCGTTTGGATTTATATACAGTATCTGCTTTTCTTATTTTATTTTTGTCGTGCGTAGTCCCTAGTATCCACAAACCAAACCAGATGGGAAAAAAAAAAAAATACCCATTGGTGCGTTCCGCAAATGGGGCTAAACCGAGACGATGAGCAGAGGTGTTGCGAGAAAGCAGAAACTGAGTAAATTGCCAAGAAATCATGAAATACAGGCGGATGGCTTGTATCCTCGATCGACATTGCTGTTAGTAGGAGGTTGTAGCTGTCACCGTCCCAGCTCTGGGTGGCCCGTCCGTGGTGGCCCTGCATGGCACAGGGTAGCGTAGCGCCCGGCGCCTCTCCCAGCATCCGTCCCCCATAGCAGGCGCTCTGTCCCCTCCTTCCCCTCCCGTCCCTGCTTGCACCCCTGTCCTCATGGTCCTTTCTGTGCCTCGCCAAGGAGACAGACCCAGACGCCGGTGGCAATGTAACGTATTTTTCAGGTTTTTGGGAACTGGACCTTTGGGACAATCGTTTTCACCGTGCTGGTGTTCACCGTCACTCTGAAGGTTAGTCACTTATTTTTGCCGTCATTTTATTTTTGCAGTCATTTTCCAATCGTGCAGTAAATGTGTTGAAGGGGAAGTTTTCTAGGAACGTGTTTCCCACCACACTTGAATCCCTTCTTCTTCCGTGGAGGCAGAACTTGCTTATTGACTGCAATCCTTTGTGTATGGTCTGTATTCCTGGGCTGTGCTGGTCTATAAGTGTTTATGTTTGCATTACATTATTTTCCTTTTTTTTTTTTTTTTTTCCCCTCTTTTGAGAGCTCTGGTTGGTTAGGGCTGACTTTTTCCCACACTTTCACCCCACGGTGTTGAGTTCCAGCAAGAGGAGAGGAGCAATAGAGAACTTGGGTTTTTCCACCTTTTTTCAGGCACCGCCAAGTACCAGAGGGATCATAAAAGCACATCTATCAAATAATAATAGCAAATCTCCTTTGTTTCACGGAGCTTTCCAGAACAAACAGTTTGGATAAGACCTTACAAAAGGTCTTTTATGTTTGGTTCAGGACAGCAGGTGGTGGCAGGAGGCAATTACGGTCCCCGGAACCTTTAAATATTTCTTTCCTGTAGCATCAGAGGTTGCATCAAATTTATTCTGTTAAAAAGTGTCACTTACAATTAGAAACTCGCCGTTTCCCTGTTGACAATTGTGCCAAGCTGTAAATATTGAAAATACTTTCCCTGGCACACGTATGCAGGGGAGGGAGCTGGGTGGAGAATTTCAACCTTAATGTGACAGCCATCAGAAACTTTGTATAAATACAACCAAATACCCTCTGCATCTAACGCCTGGTCTGCCTCTGTTCACACAGCTGGCACTGGATACCCGATTCTGGACCTGGATGAACCACTTTGTGATTTGGGGCTCCCTTGCCTTCTATGTGTTTTTCTCGTTCTTTTGGGGAGGAGTCATTTGGTAAGTATCTCTTCTTCCCGTGGTGCTTTCCGAGGGGGATGCCCGGCGCTGGCTTTGTTGGGGGGGTGATGTGGCACCAGCACCCCCTCTTTTGGGCTATTACGGATTTTTTGGGGGCTATTTTTGGGCTATTTACGGATGGCAGGGTGTGCGCAACCGTGCTTCTTTCCCTACCGGGGAGGCAAGGGGTGATACCTCCATCCAACACCTACTAAAAGCCGGTGCTGGAGGAGGGCTGTTGCATGGTGAGATGCGTTGGAAGAGCTCTATCAGCCCATTGAAGAGAGAACCTAAAATAAATAAAATATTTCAGGATTTGTTTGTGCATGTGGATGGGAAGGAAAGGAAAAATTGATGGTGGAAAGAAAGCCGGTGATACAGAAGGAAGAGATGAGACAGGTGCAGAGCAAGGAGATCCAGCACTCTGGGTCAGCTTAAGGGGGAGAAATAAGCAGGAGAAAGCACAGATCCTGCTGCTGAAATCTTGGATCTGAGTAGAAGAAGAAATTCTCATTGGTTTGAACACACCCAGGATTTAAGGCTTAATGTCTTGCAAAAGCAATAGTACCTCACAAATATTATTAGTTTTCTATTCCCCCTGCTGGAGTAGATGTTCATGTTGACTTTCACATCGGACAGCATCTCCCGTTTTACACCTTGGCTTTCCCACAGGCTAGTGCCATGGGTTGGTGGCTAGATCCTTGACCCAGCAGCCTGCTAATAAAGATGTGGAACTGATTTAAATATTTAAATTGAGGGTCACGGGCTTTGTTTAACTCTTCAGCGTTCCTAACCAACAGATTCTGATCTGCGATCTAGCCAGATCTCTCTGCTGAAATGCGGGAGTTTCCTACTGGTGTGTATAACTTGCACAGCTCGGTATTTTTGAGTTAATAATGCTAAGCAGCAACTGCTTTGGGATCCTCATCACAAGTTATTTATGAGGCATTTTTCACAAGCATCTGTCGCTTCCGCTCCACCATCAAGGGAAGGAGGAAGAGGCAAAGAACCTGTTGGGACCGAGGGTCTCTGGATTTCCACCATCAAAAGCAAACCAGAAGCCGTAGCAAAGTCCAAAGTTGAAATAAAATGATCTGGTTTTTGACGAGGTAAATAATTTACCTTTCGGTGATAGTAGCAAACTTGGTGATAGTAGCAAAATTCAAAACTGAGATGAAACAGATCTGGAAGATGCAAAATGCATCGTGTAAGGAGACAGGACAGTCCTCCAGAACCGGCGCAGGTGAAGGCAGGAGATACACCGGGAGAAGAGTGGACAGGGTGTTTCTGTGCAGGCTGTATCCATCTCCATCTGAAAGGGAGACGTTACTGCCAATAATTCAATCTGAATCTGCCTTTGATCCTGACCTTCTTGGGAAATTCGTGTTAACCAGAATTTGTTTGTATCCTTTCTTTTTCAGGCCTTTCTTGAAGCAGCAAAGAATGTATTTTGTATTTGCCCATATGCTGACTTCTGTTTCCACGTGGCTGGCAATAATTCTCCTGATCTTTATCAGCCTTTTCCCAGAAATTCTTCTAATAGTTTTAAAAAATATAAAAGAGAAAAATCATCAGGTAAGGGACAAGGTGATGCATTTTTAATATTTTTAGGAAGACCTCTCTTACTCTTAAGCACCAGATGAACCTGTAACAGTACCGTGTACCACTCGCGTCTTGAGGAGGGCTTTTTAGAGTCTTGTCTTGCTCTTTCACGTGCCAGAAATGTCAAGAAGCTCCTCTAAAAGTATCGTCTAGATCTGTAGTGAGGAGGGACTCATCCCGTGCCTTTCCTTAGTTGCCTTCACTGGATGGAAACCGTAAAGTCTGTTACAAAAGTACAGTAACCCTTTTCCAACCTGAATGGCTCATCAAACCCACCATATTGTCTCCTGAAAAAAAGCTACTTAATTTTATGCCAAAGAACATACCCATGATGTTCCCCTTGGGTATGTCCTCAGGTGCTGGCACTGGGGCAACAGGGTCAGGTCTTGTCACATTTGCCCACCCTCCCGTAACCGAGGGCTCATACCGTGGCATTACCCAGTAGTGTCCAGCTCTCCTCGAAGGCAGTCTGGTTTCTCAACAGCTTTCCTCTGCTGCTGGGGAGGGGGGCTCGTTTTAGACATGTAAAACATAGAATCACAGAATGGTTTGGGTTGGAAGGGACCTTAAAGATCACCCAGTGCCACCCCCTGCCCTGGGCAGGGACCCCTCCCACCAGCCCAGGTTGCTCCAAGCCCCGTCCAGCCTGGCCTTGAACCCCTCCAGGGATGGGGCAGCCACAGCTGCTCTGGGCAACCTGGGCCAGGGGCTCACGGCCCTCACAGCCAAGAATTTCCTCCTGATATCTCATCTAAACCTCCCCTTTTCCAGTGTGAAACCGTTTCCCCTAGACCTATGGCTCCCCTCCCTGATCCAGAGTCCCTCCCCAGCTTTCCTGGAGGCCCTTTAGGGGCCCCGGAGCCTTCCCTTCTCCAGGCTGAACCCCCCCAGCCAGCTCTCTCAGCCTGTCCTCACAGCAGAGGGGCTCCAGCCCCCCCAGCATCTCCAGGGCCTCCTCTGGCCCCGCTCCAGCAGCCCCATGTCCTTCTGCTGTTGGTGCCCCAGCGCTGGAGGCAGCGCTGCAGGGGGGGCTCCCCCGAGCGGAGCAGAGGGGCAGAATCCCCCCCCCTGCCCTGCTGCCCACGCTGCTGGGGATGCAGCCCAGGCTGCGGGCGGCTTTCTGAGCTGTGAGCGCGCATTGCCAGGTCATGGTGAGCTTCTCATCCACCAACACCCCTAAGTTCTTCTCGTCAGGGCTGCTCTCCATCCGTCTCCTGAAAGTTTTCTTCCTCGCTCCTGCAGATGGTGAATGCCATCACTGCTGGGCTCAGGACTTGCTCTGTGCCGAGACCCCCTCTGCCCCTTGCTCTTTGCTTGCCTGGAGGTGCCAAGCGTCCCCGCAGCAGCATCCCCGCGCCTCCTCTTTTCCCCGCAGCAGAGGCACGCGTTGCCCACCAGCCCTGGCCTCTTGCCGTCGGGTTTGCATGGCCTTAGGCAAGGGTAGGGCACAGCGAAGGGACACAGGGCCAGCGTGGGGTCACCAGGGTGGCTTCCAGTTGGGTGGCCGGAGCCAGCCATCACTACGCCCAATGGTACAGCTCTTCATGGGTTGGCCAGGGCAGAGGTGGCTTCTGCCCTGCCAGCCGTGCCCTGGCCCAGCAGCGTGGTACTGGCAGACCAGTGCCCAGCTGGTCTGACCCTGTCCCAGCAAACCATGGGCTGAGATTCCAAACGCTGAGGTTCAAAACAGGCTTCTGTCCTTGAAGCTTTTGTATCCCGTGAGGTTTCAGTGCATTTTCCTCACCTGGGATAACTTGTTATCTTTGCTCCTTATCTAAAAATGATGATTATCTCAATTAAGAAAAAAAAAAAAGAATTCCAATGAAGTAGTAAAGGTTTTCCTCCCCGTAACTTTTGAAGTATAAGTTTGGCACAGTATCAGTGCAGTAAAACGTGTATCTGCAAGACAAAAAAAAAACAAAAAACAACAAACCATTCCAGACGAACGCAATAGAGATGGTAAAAGAAATGCGGTTGAATTCTTTGAGGCTCCATGTAATATCTTCCAATTAAGTATGAGTTAATGGTTTCCAGCTTGACGCCCCTGTTGAATAGGCTGGGAGCGAGTTGCTCTCAGTTGTGGATGTAGGACAGTTCAAGGACGGTGACCTGGGGGTTTCCGAGCCCCAGCTCAACTCACCTGAGAGGTGACCCATTTTTGCCTTCAGCTGATGGCCAGAAGATCCATTCCCCCATGCAGTACTCGCTTTCAAGAGTGCTTTATATGCATTAAAAAAAGGCTCCTGTGAAATCATCTAGCAAAGCAAAGTAAATGTCAACTAGAAAAGTCTCTTCATAGGCGCATACCAAACTAAACGTGGGCTGAGCCAAATTTAAATGTACATTTAGAGTAAGAGCTTTATAAAACGCCTGAAGCAGATACCAGCTCCAGATGTCTGTGTCAGACACCGTAGACAGGCATCTGATTTTTGAAGGCATCCAAGACCAAGTAGATGATTTCACCTCAAGACCCTTTTTGAGAATCCTGACCTTAAAATTGGCAAAAAACATCAGTTTCCCAAGGCGAGCATTAAGTGAAAAACATGGTTAGGGCAGTTATTTAGGTGCCTGAACCCCGCAACTCGACAGCTGAGGGTCCCTCAAAGGGGAGGATGGACTGAGGCCAGGTCCATGGGCCTTTGACCTCAATGGGAATGGGTTTCACCCCGAGTTCCGTATAACGCAACGCATTGGCTCTGCTCAGTCTTTATTCAATTTTCTGTGTGGAAATGTTTTGGGCTTTTTTTTGCTTTTTTGGTTGGTGTTGGTTTTTTTTTAACTGCAAAAGTGCATTTGTGTTTTCCTTGGTTTCTGCCTTTCTCTCTCTTGTACTGCAATTTTCTGTCTTTTGTGCTGTTGTGAACTAGGTAACGAAGCGCCTTCCTTCCTCAGGAACATCCACTATCTTCATGCTTTCTCAAACTTCCAGCAATCACAGCTTTTCTTGGAGTGAATAAGGTGATTTCCTTTCTGAGTCACTCTGTGTTGCTTGCTCTACTGCTTTTTTTTCCTCCTCCTAACGCCTGACTCCTGAAAAAACCCTCGTTTAGATTTGCTCACCTAGCGAAACCCTGCTTTTCCCCTGCCCTTTTGCTTTAATTTAAATCTTTTGCTTAAATGTTTTGCCTGTCTCTTCCCCTTGGGTCTCCTGCTGCCCCTCAGGTGGGTGAGCCGGTCGTGCTGGGGATGTCCCAGTGAGGTGGACACCAGGATGCTGGTTACTCTCTCCATCCCCGCTGTAGTTTTGCGGTAGTGGACTTAGACACAAACTTCTCTAAAGTGGACTCGAGTTTAATCATCCTCCTGATGACTTGGCAAACAGTTCAGGCTTGTTTGGTCTAGGAGGAGCTCCCCAAGTGCCCGTCTTGCTCAGTCTATCCCAATTAGCGCTGATCTTTGTACAAGCAAATAAGCCGCTGCACTCAACCTTCACGACAAGGGCTTGTCTTGGACTTGCTGACCGTGGGGATGGTGGGGAAGCGAAAAGTGCCTCGGAAACATGTCCCTGGTGTTTGGTTTCACTGCAGCTCTCCCGCCTGCCTTGCTATTTTCAAAATACGCATTGTGAGGAGGGGGAGGATGGTTTCCTCCTCCCTCAAAAGCGGTTCCTGCGCGCCTGCCCTGCCTCTGGCGCTGCAGAACCCAGCCGGTGTTCACCACCGTGGGATTTAGGGAACGTGGTTTTCCTACGTCCCTTATGATATGATTTAGCCCTAAAACGGGGGGGTGTGTGTGTCTTCTGTTGCTCCACCGTTGGGCAGGGACGAGTGTCGCGTGTGCTATAAGTGTTTTTGCCTCGCTGTTGCAGCGCAGCGGGAAGGTGCCTGATTCATTGTCGGCCAGACCTTCTGTCAAACCGCTTCTTTTAAGAACGTTCTCAGATGAGTCTAATGTGTTGTAACAGGTACCCTGTCCGAAGGAGTTGGGATGGTTTTAAAAGGCATCGATTAACCAAATCAATTATAAACTATGGTTCTTGTAACCCTCTTGACTGTCGGTGTGGGGCACCTGTCCGTGCGGAATGGAGATGCAATGCTTGGGATGCATTTTAATGTGGGGACGTTGTCCTGTCTGCAACCGCTTCGGAGTCCTGTACGCGTACAGGTCCTCTTAAACTGAAATATTTTGCAATATGTAAACAAATCCTTCAATATAACTGATATTTTAGTCTAATATTAACAGACAATTTAGTCTGAGAATACAGTCAGTGGATTGTGCTAACAGTTGTTATAAAAGCTAACACTGAGATATTTACGGTGAAGTATTCAAATCTCAGCTGTTAAAATGATTCCAGTATTGCATCTGAATTGGACCAGAATCCCTTTTTCTGGGGTGCATGCGGTTCTGTCAGATAGAAATAAGTATGTTTTAATTCAGCTGCATAGACTGAAACTAAACGTGTGTACTTGTCTCTGTGTGTCAACGTAGGGCGCGGCGGGCATGGCTCCGTGTCTGTATCCGTGTGCACACACAGAGAACATCCTGCTACAAGTTTACCTGATTTTAAACACTGTAGTAAGCTGATAGAATAATGATAAAAATAAAAAAAGTGCCTAATTGAATTCACAATTTCGCTTCTAGCGAGATGTTACGTAGCTCTGCGGTGTCGGCTGCAAACGTGAAACTGCAAATTCGCTGCAAACTTCTCCTGCCTGGGTTTTTTTTTTTCCCCCCTCACCTGCTTCTAAAGAAATCAGGTTATCGGAGCGGCGGGTCCAAGAGCCAGGCTTGCCGGAGCTCGGAATGTATCTGGCATAAATCCTGGATTCTGCTCGCCCCGGCATTGCCGAGCGGCCGATCCTTCCCCGCCGACGTTAGGTGGTGCTCACCGCTGCCCGATACTGGTACAGACTGGGGGCGGGAGGCGGCCGGACTGGGGCTCAGTGGGAGCCGCGGGGGGCCAGCGAGGCGGATGCCAATTTTAGACTTTAACATTTCGCAGATTGTGCACGCCTCCTTGGCTGTGAATGAAATTCGGCACTTTTTATCATGGTCTAATCGTTCTTCTACAAAATTTTCAGTATTTTTTTGATTTTTCTAAAAATAACAGGGAAAAAGGTTTGGGAAGGTGGTTTGGAAATGTAACACTTGCAAAACGTGTGTCTTTTCCTTATGATTTTTGCAGACTGGCCCCTTTGACCTGCCCATGTTAGTCTCATACAAACGTATAGAGAACGGCTATGTGAAGACTGAAGATGCTGTTACTAATTTGGCAGAAAGATGTCCTCTCAGGATACTTTAAAGTGCTCCGTACAAACACTGCGTGTTGTCACGCTGTCGGGGAAAAAACCATGGGTTTAACCTAACAGTTTTCTCTAATATTACCAAGTACAGCAAGCAGCCGTGCTCATAAAGCAGTAGCCAGGGCACTGGCCCCACGGTACCCCTTTGTCTTTGGGCTTTGTGGCTTCCCCACCCCTCCAAAAAAAAAAAAAAA
>VYZM01022922.1:170606-181653 GCA_013398915.1 Dromas ardeola
CCGAGGAGCAGGGTTCCTTGCACGGAGGGGTGCTGAGGAGTCCGATCGTTACGTATTTTGATGGATGGCATGAGCGGTGTGGAGCGGCCCCGGTTTTTAAGGAGAAGCTGTTTCCCGTGGTGCTGCCGACACGTCCTTCTCGTTGGAAATGCGGCGCTCAAAATGCGTTTTGGCGAAAGGCGATAGTTTTCGGTGAGCAGAAGGCTGTTTGCCGGTGCTGGTCCCCTTCTCAGAGTCGCCATGGCTGAAGAAGTCTTCCTTGGGATGCTGCATCTCCGCCTGATGACTGACGATGTGCCCTTCCCCGCTTTCTGAAGTAGAAAAGCAGTAGATGTGTGTAAAGCGTGTCTCTGTGAGACACCCCCTCTCCTCTCCCGCCTTCCTCGGTTTTTAAACATCGCTTAATGCCCGGCTGCGCTGGGGACCGCGCAGGTGATGCTGCTGTGGTCAGATGGCTGCACACCCTCAATGCGAGAAGCAAATGCCATCTGACCCCTTCCCCCCGGGGCCGTAAACCGCTCTTGTGCTCCCACGGGGTTCCCTTCAGTGGAAAACGATCTGCTCATAAACTGTGTGGAGCCCTGACTTTTTTTGTTATTTTGTTTTCTTGCGGGGAGAACAGGTTGTGGGGTGGTTTTTTTCTTTTCAGGGGGAAAAAAAAAATCCCCTTTCATAATCCAGGAAAGGTGGTGGCATCTCGGGTGACTCCAAGCCTCGCTAGAGGCCGGATACCTTGTCAGGAGGCGAAGGCGCTCATCATTCCTTATTTGTTCACAGCTGGCAGAGCGCTTGGAGCCGTGCCAGGCACAGAAAAGACACACTGACCCAAAAAGAAAAAAAAAAGCTTCCAGTCTAACTCCAGTTTTCCTTGACCTATTTGCAAAGCACGGTTTGGGGTGCGGGAGGAATTTCTCGGGGGGTAAGTCCCAGGTGAGGACTTGACCGATGTGTCAAGAGGTGTTCCGCCCCGGTGAGACACCCCCCCTGCAGTGCTGTGTCGAGCTTTGGAGTCCTCAACATAAAGAGGACATGGACCTGTTGGAGTGGGGCCAGAGGAGGCCACGAAGATGATCCGAGGGCTGGAGCCCCTCTGCTGTGAGGACAGGCTGAGAGAGCTGGGGGGGCTCAGCCTGGAGAAGAGAAGGCTCCGGGGAGAACTTATAGCAGCCTGCCAGTCCCTAAAGGGGCTCCAGGAAAGCTGGGGAGGGACTCTGGATCAGGGAGGGGAGCTATAGGATGAGGGGGAACGGTTTCGTGCTGGAAGAGGGGAAATTTAGCTTGGATATCAGGAAGAAATTCTTGGCTGTGAGGGTGGTGAGCACCTGGCCCAGGTTGCCCAGAGCAGCTGTGGCTGCCCCATCCCTGGAGGGGTTCAAGGCCAGGCTGGACGGGGCTTGGAGCAACCTGGGCTGGTGGGAGGTGTCCCTGCCCAGGGCAGGGCAGGGTGATCTTTAAGGTCCCTTCCAACCCAAACCATTCTATTATTCTGTGATGTGATTCTATGCTCTTCTGGGATGATGTCCACGACGGCACCTCCTACTCTGCTCTGGGTTGTCCTGCCCGCCGGACCCGTGCTGACCTGTCCGTTTGCCCCCACCCTGCAAAGGGGGTGGGAAAAGGTAGGTGGGGTTGGTCAGGGTCGGTTAGCAAAGGATGCTACCTGAACGGATGTGATTAAAAAACCCAGTCTGATCCTCCTTGCGCTGGTGGGGGCGATGAAACACCCACGCTGCTCAAACAGGAGCTGGTTGACACAGGCATGGGGACGCAGATGGTTAACGTTTCCTACGAGCGATGTAACGGAAACTGGGTGAAAGCGGGTTTCTCGTGAGCGTGAGCCCCATCTTCCAGCCAGCTCTTGGCAAATGACCTTTGTGTAATGCTCACACGAAATCAAAATATCTCCACAAAGGCACGCTTGTATGGGGATAGCTGCAGGATCTGGATGCGTGATTTGGCATCTACATAGATTCTTAGAATGCGATATTGAAAAAGATAGGAAGTTGAGTAAGGTTCCCCAAATCATGAGATGAAAAATAAATCAGAAGGTTGAGGTTTTTTTTTCCCCCCTCATCGCTGATTTCTGAGCATTCAGCCTGATCTGGGACCGTGTTTTAACCATTTCCCTTCGTGCATCAGCACCGGCAACTTTGTTGGTCGTTTCTAGTGGAAGGTGATGTTTCCCCCAGGTCTGCCTTACAGTAGATATAAGCCTATATAAATCCCAAGCCTTTTACAGCCATCCTCGCCTTTAAAATGGCTTGGGCTCCCTCAGGGAGCTGCGAGAGTGCAGGGCCAGCAGCATCCAAAGGTTCTGCGCCGCCGTCGGTCGGGACCCCTTTGGGTGGACCGTGGAGGAGTAGTAGTTTGGGAGCAGTCGGTAGTACGTGGGACGTGCTTCCTCTCCCTACATCGCGTTTCCTACAACTGTGGTTTAACCGTTTGTCATTCATTTACCGGGACAAAATTGAAGCGACAGCAGGGCTGTGTGGGAGGGAAGCGACCGCAGTGTAAAATATGGTGGGGGCAGGAAAGAGTCTTCCAAAACGCCGTCTTTGCCACCGAGCTGGAGGACGCTTGGAGACGCGGAGCTCCTCCCGTGCGCCTGGAGATGAGGAGTTCGGAGCACGGATGTCGCCGCTGGTTGTAGGTCGGAGCCTTTGGTTAAAGCCGGTTTTGGCAGGTGGGTCCTGCAAGGAAACCAAGCGAGCGCCCGCAGCCGCCTCCTGCAAAGGGGCAGCTTCGTGCTGACAGACACGAGTCGCTGTGACGGTGGTCATTTGGGCACACGTGAGGGTCCCCATCCTCCTCAGCTTGCTCTGCTGAGGCTTCATCATCCCATGGGATGGCTTCCCTCTCACAGCGCGGTTGGAGGCCATTGGAAAATGGTGGGCAGAGGAGCAGGAGGGTGAGGAGCTGTGGTGGAGCCACCTTGTCTTCCCCATCCCTTTCCCTCCCGGGCGATGCCAGACCTGGTTTGGCAGTGGGGCTGAGTCAGGAGCTCCCAGGGCAGAGCTGTTCCCTGGGAACCCACGCTGGACGCTGCAATTATCCATCTGCTGCTCCGCGGGTGTCTGTCCAAGGGCTGGGTGGTGTGAGACAGACAGCAAGTGACAGCAATACCCTCTCCCCCCCCTCACTTTCTGTGCCACCGATCTTTTCCTGCTGCAGGAAGGGGTTTTGCTGGATTGGGAGATGCGCTTTTCCTCAAGAGGGGAATGCCAGAATTGAGTGTTTCCATTTTGGGAAAATTGGTTTTAGTTTCCCTCATTTTGCAGCGGAGTGATGCCATCATGGGAACCTGGCTGTAGGACTTAGTTTCTCCCCGGTTCAAGAAGGACAGGGAACTGCTGGAGAGGGGACAGCAAAGGGCTACCAAGATGACGAGGGGACTGGAACACCTCTCTTATGAAGAAAGGCTGAGGGACTTGGGTCTTATTAGTGTGGAAAAGAGACGACTGAGGGGGGATGTTATCAACGCTTATAAATACTGAAAGGGTGGGTGTCAGGAGGACGGGGCCAGCTCTTTTCAGTGGTGCCCAGGACAAGAGGTAACGGGCACAAACTTGAGCATAGGAAGATCCACCTAAACACGAGGAGGAACTTCTTTGCTGTGAGGGTGGCAGAGCTGTGGCCCAGGCTGCCCAGAGAGGTGGTGGAGTCTCCGTCTCTGGAGACATCCCAAACCCTCCTGGACGCGTTCCTGTGCCACCTGCTCTGGGTGACCCTGCTCTGGCAGGGGGTGGGACTGGGTGATCTCCAGAGGTCCCTTCCAACCCCTGCCATTCTGTGATTCTGTGATGGGCTGTAAAAGCAAATAAATCCTTCCAGTGACTTCGGTGAACTTAATTCCCGGTTCCTCGGCAGGTAACTGTGACCAAGGATTTACTGCTGTTATATCTCCCGAGACATACTTTATGCACAAACCTGGGATTCAGCTTGGAAAAAGCAACGCTTGCATGGTATTGAATGAGGTGAAAGTTATTGAGGTGTGCGGGTGTGTTTTTTATTTGGCTTTGGGGGTGTTTTGTGCTGCATGGGCTCTGGTTTGGAGGCTGGCGATGCTGGCAAACGGGCCCCGGTGCTGGTGTGTAAAACACCCGTAAAGTCCTTTCCGAGCCTCCCGAAAGGGAGGAGTGACTGAAATTGGGAAGAGGAGAAAAATTAAAAGTGCGTTGAAGCTCCTAAGTGTCAGAAATGCAAGAAACTGTATTTTCTCGACTCCCACACCACGTTGGAATCGACAGGGGTGGGTGTTGAGAAACTTCATTACGTTTCTTGCAATAGATGTAAATTCATGTACGGTTGAGCCGGCTTTTACCTTTCCTAAATTTTGCTTGGTTTGGGGTGATAGGAGAAGGCAGTTTTTTCTGATTGGACGTCAGCGCATCAGAGCATCCCGTATTTTGTTCCCTCACATTAGCGGATTAGTCACAGCAATGACAGGAGAGATAGTACATAAGCCTTGTTTCCACTTAGTTTGCTTTTGGTTCGCCTTTTCTGCGCAAAGCTTCCACAGTTTGCCAGCTGTTAAATCTAAATTGGGAGAGATTACCCCCATCCCCTCCCCAAATTCCGTGGTCCCCAGCACACGGGGACACCCTGGACCTTTTAACCTCCCCTGAGCATCCTCCTTCTAACTCTGGTGGCACGGCTCAGCCCCGGCTCCCGGGGACCTTTCTGCTCCCTCCAGCTCCCAAAGTGGTCTCGGAGGGTGACGTTCCCGTGAATGTGGGATCCTTGGCTGGCTGCGCCCTGTCTGTACACACTGCCACCCGATCCCTCCTATTGTAAGGTGATGATTCAGCTGGTCCTGTGAGGACATTCCCCCGTGGGACGGGCGCACTGCCTGCATGATGGTCCACAAGCCTCCACTGTGCTGAGTGAACATTTTCTCCCTAATTCTCATCTTTCTTTTTTTCTTTCACAGCGTTTTCTTTTGCGTTTTCACTCTTATCCCCAGCATATAGAAATGTAAGCCTTTTGAAAAGGTCACTCTAGTTTTTCAGAAGCTTCATTTTTGGTGGTGTTTTTTTTTTTTNTTTTTTTTTTTTTTTTTTTCTGTATGGTTTCTTAGCCGAGCACGCTCCTGGGTTTGGGTGATGGGTATGTGTGCCTGCGCTGAAGCGTGGACCGCAGATAAGCCCTGGAGGGCCTCGGCAGAGAAGCACAGCCACCAGGTCAGAAGAGAGGACCATCTGGTGCTGTATCCTACCTCCTACACTGTGCTGGAGCGGGCGCGTGGGGAGAAGTAAAAGAAGGAGCTTGCAAATAGAGCGAGCCTTTCCTCAAAATATCCTCTCTGGTCTGACAAAGGATAACTTAAGCAGTTGTTGAATCAGGGATGGTGACCAACCTATCATGCCTAGTGATGGACTTACCCTCCTGGGGCTTTCCACGGCCTTTTTGAACGGCTGGGTGGTTTTGATGTGTTCCTGCCTGATGTGACTGCCTCAGTTTCCCATCTGTGACATGGGATGAGGCTCCTGGTAAAGTTTAAATCATGGTTTTTGCTGGGGCCTGCTCACGTGTGGACAGTTATGGCGGCCGTTCGGGAAGAGGGGTCTGCGTTCATGCCCACGTAGCCATGGAGGGGACACAACGGGCAGCCGGTGCCGGCGGCTGTTCCTGCGCAGGGACAGGCTCTGCAGGGGCCGTGTCCCTTTGAAACCATGGCGTGGTGGCTGCTGCTGTGCGTCTGTCCCCTCTGGCTCTGAAGGAGGAGCTTTGCTGCTGACCTGCCTCCATAGCAAACTCTCCCAGGGCCACCCTGCCAGCATCACCAGGCTCCTGGGATGGCCCCAGGGCCACCTGTAGCCTGGGGACCAGCCAGCACCTGAGCCACCCGTTCCCTCTAAATACACTCTGTCCGTCCTCGGCTCCCACCGTGTCCCTGGGGGTGCAGCTCTTCCCGTGGCTCTGCCATCCCTTGTCCCTTGTGTTCTGATGCTCTTCCCAGGAGCTTCCTTGCAGAAGCAGGTTTTGCAAGTGCATCTGCCAAGTCGAGCATTTACGGAGAGATTCACATGTGGTGGGGGGAGGTTTGCCAGACCCAGCCGAGGAGCCCCATCGTCTTCCTCAGGGTCGATAAATACATCATGGACACAGCGGGGTGCAAGCTGTCCTCACGGGGGACAAAGGGACAAAGGAGCTTGTGGCATTTGAGGGTATCGAAGCTTTCTGCCATAAATATTTTAATGGGTCTTTTGTGTCGCTCGCCTGGCACGGGGAACGGCCGCACCGCCTGGAATTGCAAACTGTTGAACGCGCCAGGTTTTAGCACAGCAGCAAAAATTGCTGTTCTAGCACTGAGATAGGTAAAGGTGAATTCGCCCCGCCTGGGTCCCCAGGACAGCAACGGGGCCTCGTCTGTGTGACAGGTACCCCCGGTGACAGGAGTGTGTGTGTGATGCAGCTGAAGGTGGTTTTGGTGCATACGAGGGGGTGTGCAGCTCAGAGTTGCTGTTAGAAATGATTAGTGATTACATATATAGCTTCTGCGCTGTACCTGAGGAAATGCAGAAGAGGACCGCAGCAGATTTTGCACTTTGCACGATCAAGTCTCTTAAGTTTCTGGGGTGCGGAGAGAAGGAAATTTGATGTAGGGTATTCATCACATGGGGAAAAGGTCCCCACAGATCTAAACCTGTGGCCAGAGTGTTGCCTCTGGTTTAAGAGTGTAATTGCAGCACAAGGCTGTTAACCCCCATGTGTTCTGCAGCTCTGCATGACTTTGGTGGAACCGAGTAGAAATGTGTCTTATTAGCAGGCCCCTCTGTTTTTCTGCCCCGTGAATTTTTACAAGTCCCTTGTTGGGACCTTTGAGCCCCTGTGAGCCATCTGCGAACTCCCTTGTAGGGAAAAATGATCCCTTGGCCTCGGGTCCCCAGGGAGGAAGCCACCGAGTCCTGGCTGGTGGACTTCATGTCTGATCCCGAGACCTTCAGTACTTTGGTGCATCCAGAAACCGGTCCCGTGGGTTGTGGAGACCTTTTCCTACTCAGCAGTCCAGGTTAGCCCAACGCCACCCAACAGGTAGTTCAACGGGGCATTTAACACCCGCCCTTTGATCCCAGCTCTTGCACAACCAGTATAGATGTGGACACCTGTGCTGACCTGGTGGATGGGGGCTGCTGGGGTCTTTTCTGCTCTTGTCATCAGACATGCTCGTGGCCCTTTGCAAACATCTTATCCTGTTGGCACTTCTGCCTGTTCCTGTTTGTGAACGAGGAACCAAAGCCATGGGAGACGCGATTTGCTCCCAGCTACCAAAAAGTTTAGTCTCAAAGCCAGGAAGCAGCCTCAGGACCTTGGCCGTCAATCCTCTGCTCAGACCAGGTCCCGTAAATAACCTTTAGGTGAATACAGCAGGCCTTGTTGAGGAGCACAATGTCCTATTCTCTGCCTGGCGTTCTCCGATGAACGTGCAGTTCGGCAGGGTGTCTCCACCAGAGTCATGCCGCCTGGCCGGCCACCAGCCCCTCCTGGCCCGGGTCCCCGTGGGCGCTGTGTAAACACCGCTCTGCATCCCCTTCCCGGGCAGGATGGAGAGGCGGGAGGGTGGAAATCAGGATCCTACGCCAGGGATAAGCTTGTGAGGGAAGCCACCACTTGGAGACCACGCAGGTGGGGCACGATGCCCAGAAGACACTGGCTGAAGCGGTGATGGCAGCATGTCTTCTCCCTGCTCCTTCCCCCAGCCAGGGATGCCCGCCCTGTCACTCGTGCTTTGTGTAGACCTCGTGCAAGCATGCTGTTCACGGTAGAGCAGTTTGCAGGCAGCATAAAATAGTGTATTTTTCTCTAATAACTCCCTCTGTCTTGCTTTCTGGACACGGCGTGCTGGTAGGGAGGATGACGATGTTTCTTGTTGTGTACTGGATGGAATCCAAAGTCTTTTGAAATTGCTCGGGGAGAAAGCAGGGTGAGGCTTAGTGGCTGGGACACGCATCGGCATGACGGAGACTTGGCTTTCCTGCAGCAAGCTGTGGCCTCACATATTTTGCAGAAAATTTAAATTTCATGTGAAATTGTTCCCCTTATCCAAAGTGAGTGCCTGGAGCGATGGGCTGCAGGGTCCCTCCTTTTAATTGTTATAACAACCTGGACTGAGTGAGGGGGACAAATTGTAGGGCGGTGCATCCATCTTTCTGCTCGGATACAGGACTGCATTTCTATTCTTTGCCCCAATGAATATTTAATTTTGCAAAGCAGAACAACTTCAGCCGGAGAAGCTGAAAGGGCCGCGCTCTGCGTTGCACTGGGTTCATGGTTGGGGCACTCTGCCCTGAGGGATTTCTGTTCCCTCTCCTGCCCGAAGCAGATGAGACGGAGGTGGTTTAATCCTCACGCCCAGCCCAGCTTGTGCTCCATCAGCTCTTCTGGGAGGCTCACAACCAGTGCTGGCCATGGACAGGGCTGCCTGGGGCTCATGGAAACTCCCTGAGCACCGGACCTTCCGGCCAACGCTGTTGGTGTGTGTAGGTAGGTCTGCATCATGGGTGTTGTTAGCCTCGAAAGGAACTTTTGGAGGCAGGTGGGCCTTCCTGTGGTGGGACAACCTGAGACAGATGCTGGCTGATGACCCCGGTTAGCCCAGAAAGTCAACGAGGGCAATGGGAATAAGTTACAAACATGCAGGCTGCCTTCACACTGCTTCATTGGGTGGAGATGTCCAAGCAGCTGAGGACAAGCAGATCATGGAGAAGTTCAGCATGATCCTTCATCCTTTTCATTTAGTTTACTTCCGTTTTGTTTCCTAGACTACGGCAGCAACCCTCACATGAAAAGCTGCTATTCTGCATTCACAGCAAAGGCATCTCCAAATGGATTTTGTAGTTGCAGACAATATTTGGTCAGTGTTATGAAGTGTAAGGCGCTGTTACATCAGCTTGGCAGATGCATTACACAGCTGCCGTCTGCAGATGCCGTGGGCCTGCGAAGTTTGGGAAAGAAAAGAAAACAATAGTTACCAGAGAGCAAAGCGCTTTGGGGCTTAATTGAGTTTTACAAGAGGAATTTGGACTCAGACTGTCCCCTCTCTGAATGTCACTGCAGACCTCCACTGTACGTGAAAGTCCCGCTTGTGCTTCAGTTGCCCTGAAAGGGAACATCTCTTGATGTTCCAATGATACCAATAGGCATTATTCTTACAACCGCCATCTGTGCAATGGCCTTGAGATTGGTCCTGTGGAGATGACCCAGCAAAATGCTCTGGGCTGTGTCACACAAATGGTGGGGACAGGGTAGATTCAGCAGGGTTCCCTGCTGAGCCACATTAGTTTTTCTTGGAAGAGTGGAGACTCTCTATTTCCCCTTTGTCTTTTCCCCGCTTGGCTTCACGCGTCCTCCGAAGCTCTGTGTCATGGCAACGGTCTCCTCCGTAGAGGAGCCTCTGAATGTAATAACTACAGCAGCATTTTATAAATACCCAGTTTAGAGCCTATATAAAAAATGTTACTATGCTGTTATGCCAGTTTGTCATCCAGATGCTGCTGGTTTTTAGCAAGACCCTGAAGCCTGAGTTCATACCAGCTGTGTGGGGATGGCGGTGTGGTTTGTAAAGTGCTCTGGGATGCAGTAACATGAGGGGCTCGGGCTTGATTTTATAACAGCACAGCTCTATTCGATAGTAGCTGATGATCACAAAGCCGCTTTTTAAGAGAAACGAGTGGACTTGTGTGAAACCTTGACTTCCTCCGCCTTGTGCCAAGCGAGACGCAGGCTGGCCATGCTGTTCATAGCCCGTGCTGGGCAGTACCCTGGGGTCTTTCCTGTACTGTCCCAAGCACATCCTTCAAATAAGAAATCCCCAGTTTGCTAATGAGCATCAAGGGAAGCCTTGTTTGAGAGGGGGGTATCTTTGGTGCCCCACTGCCTTTCACTGCTCTTTTTCCAGAGATCAGTATTTGAGGACAAAGGCCGTGTTTCTGTACAGGATTTATAGCAACATCCAACAGAAGTGCCGCAGGCACAGCAACACGCTTGCGAATTCCATGCCAGTGCTTGATTTTCCCTAACATATGCCCAGGAGGTTGAGTACAATGGCCAGTGCCAAGGGAGCGATGAGTTGGCCAAGAAGTGGCTCTAATGGGACCACAATCAGCCTGTTGTTGTGCCTTGACCTTACCAAAAGGCAGCCGTCCTGCTCCTCCGTCGCTTGTTGGAGTCTCCTACCCCCCAGGAGATGGGGAGGGTTTGTAAGGAAATTGCTCCCAGAGCCTTCGCTGCCTGGAGTAAATTCCTCCCAACTATTTTTTCCTCCAATGAGTTATTTTGGGTGCTCAACTTGGGACTGCCCGGAAGGGCCTGATTTGCTGACTACCCACTTCCAAAAATGTCATAGTATCGTAGAATCATTTAGGTTGGAAAGGACCTTAAGGATCATCTAGTTCCAACCCCCTGCCCTGGGCAGGGACACGTCATCCCTTGGGAAGCGAGAATCTCAAAGTCATAAGGGTGTTTAGGAATCTGGGTCTCCACCTCTCTGACAAAGTCAAGGATGAAACTTTCCGTGGAATAAAATGTTGGGGAACAAGGTCCTCGCTGGAAACCACGACTCCCAAAGTAAGTCCCTCCTCGGGTTGTTCCCAAGCGTGGTGGGAACCCCCGTTCTGTGGCTCTTTGTTCCTCAAAGCAAGAAATGCCAGGCCCAGCTGGGGACATGGCCCTGATGGTACTTGTTGAGCTGCTGGGCTGTGTGGGATGGGGTGGTCCATGCCCGCGTTGGCAGAGGGCACGGCACGGCGGGTCCTCCTGCACCCCCCGGCGCAGGTGGGGATAAAACATCCATTGCTTTTTGCAGTTTCCCTGATGGTCATTGGGAAAATGCAGCTAAGAGAGATTTAAGAGAATAAGCACCTGGCTCTGGGGTTACAGTGTGCGCTTTTGAGATGATTTTTTTTTTTTTTTCCCCTGGAAAGCAAAGTTTGAAAATATCTGTGGAAAAATGCTATTTTTTTCCCAACCATGGTTGTCTCCAGCTGAGTTTAAGGCTGTTCTCAGTGAGAAAATGTCTTGTGAAACTTAAGTGATTTTTTTTTTTTTT
>VYZM01022922.1:181695-192109 GCA_013398915.1 Dromas ardeola
TTTTTTTTTTTTAACCATGCAAATTTTAACACCATTTTCCCAGCCTGTTTCCTGGACAGGTCTCAATACACCAGCATTTCCCTCCCATATCACTGCAGGGCCGGGAACAAAAGCTGCATTTACTGCAAACCCGGACCTGTGTTTGCTTTTAGCATCGAGCACCGGCGTCACGTGCGGCCGTTCTAGCACGGGGCCACGGAGTCAGCCGCGGGCTTTTGTCTTGTATTTTCAAAGACCCGCATGTTAAATATTGTCGACGTCATGCGTTGGAGCTCGTTAAGTGTGATTTTGATCAGTGTGAAACTATTGAGCTGGGAAAAAAAAAATAATTAATAGAGAGAAAAAAAAAAAATCTGTTGCCACCGCTTGTCCTCAGGTTAGGTGAAGCAGTTGAATGAGAGAGAAATATTTGAAATATCTTGCAAGACAAACTTCTTTCTTACCAAGACCAATTCCGGAGGCTGTTAAAATCAAGAATGTTTCTGTAGCTGCCAGTGGGACTCAGGCCCCGATCCTTAACAAAGAAAAATAACATTTTTATCTACAAGAGGAGGAAACAGCGGCGCGTGAGAGCAGCCCGTGGCCGGCGGGGGCTGTGGGATGCGGAGAACCCCCCACCCCGGGCGTCTCTGGGCTGCGGTGCTGCATACGGCGACTCAAGGCCCAAAACATCCTTAGGTAAAGCAGAAGTGACCAGAAAGCCTTTGGAAAAAGTGAAATAGAATAAATACGCCGGAGTGCGCTGAAGTGTGCGGCCCATGTAATTTAAAACAGCCGACAGATTCCTCCCTGGGACCAGCTCTGTGAAATAATCAGTGTTTAAAATTTGATTATCAGGAAGCACGAGGGCTTTAATCAGTATAGATGTGCTTTAAAACATTTATTTGCAGGAACAAGGATGTTTAATTTCTAGCTATCGTTCCATTTATAGATAATCCAGAAAAATGCCTAGCAGCTGTAAGCTCCTCTTGTGTTTGGTCTGGTTTTTCTTCCCTTGTCCCAGGCAGAGGTAAAGTCGTGTATATTCTTCCGATGCGCTCCGTTGCCACTGGAACGGTCAGTGTGCTAAATACGGTATTAAAAGAGCCTCTCCCATTATTTAATTAAGAAGAAATCTAATAACCGAACATAGGAACAACAGCCTTTCCAGTGCATGTGGCCCCGTGCCAGATGAAAAGAGGATTTCAGAAGCTTATTTGCTCAAAATTAAAGACCGTAACAGTCTGAAAACCCAACCATATTCCCAGTTAAACCCAACTCCCTTATTCCCAGTGCGGCAGCCTTGGATGCTGCCCTGCCCAGCAGAAACCTCGTCCCATTGCATTGCCAAGGCGAGGAGGCACTGGGGGAGTTTGTAAAACAGGGGGGTTAATTTAGTAACTCCAAAATATAAATATTAACATCGGATGTACCCTGTTGGGGGGGGAGCACTCAAGCTCCCAGTTCTCCCTTAGTACATTTGGTAGGATAATTTGCTGCTGACTTACGGCGTTTGCCCCTGTTAGAGTCATTAGAAGCATCGATTTCTTGGAAAACCATATATCCATCGTTAGGAAATTTCATATGTAATTTAGGGAAGCTGCATTTGGTTCTAGTCCCACCTTTGGGTTGATAAACGAGTTTGCTTTGGATTTTTTGCTTCCTTTTTGACTGCTGCTTTTGGTTTTTTTTTCCAGAAACTGCAATACCCATCTGTGCAAAGGACATCAGTGATGACTTGATGAAAGAGTTTGCTTTTCTTTCTGGTGAGTACGCTGAATTTCTCCAGGGTCTCTGTGTGGTAATTAAATACTCCAGATAAACTTCTGCGCTATTTGGCAAAATGAGATTCTGCACAGGATATTATCCGTCAGGTAGTCGCCAGTCCCACTAGAAATGTTGTTAATAAAACATTGAGGCAGTTTGAAAGAGCGTATTAGGTTTCTGTCTCAAGCCATACGGTAAAATATTCTTACCTTTAAACACTCAATGCATTAACAAGTGTTTTGCTTTGAAATGTGTCTCTGTAGGTTCCAGACCAGCACGCTGATTTCTTCTTGTATTTCTGACTTCTTTTGCTGTCCCGTGTAAAGCACGCTCAGTAAAGAAAGGAAATATCTGGTACCTAAATACATTTGTTTTGTACCACCTGTGCACATGTGTCGTGCTTGAAATCGGAGGCAGGATTTGACCTGTTTTTGCTGTTCTGGTGGTGTAAAAAAACCCTCTGTACCGATGGTTTTCTGCCCTGACTGGTGGACCTGGGCTTTGCTGCTGGTCCTCCTCCAAAGCATCCTTGTCTGTATTCCAGGTGGCCGGGGGAAAGACAAGGCTTGGATTATCACCCTCCCCGACAATGCTCGCTTCAACGAGGTGCCCGAGGAGATCGTATCCAAAGTCTTAACATACCTAACGTCAGTCCCGAGGTATGTGGCTCCCTTCTAGCTCTTGCCTGCGATGGGCAGAGGGGTCGGTCCTGCCTGGGTTGGGACCACCGCGCAAGGGGGTGAGGGACATCTTCAGCTCTCAAGCGCAAATAAGAGGGAGAAGACGAACGATGCAAGCCCTTATGGTGTCCAGGCACGGTATTTAATGTGCCAGTGAATAGAGAGTAAAAAGTGGACATCATGCCTGTGACTTGTCAGCCTGCATGTATCATAAATTTACTTTATTGAGTTTGTAATTAACAGCGAGCTT
The DNA here is from genome assembly GCA_013398915.1 of Dromas ardeola. Classification (NCBI taxonomy): domain Eukaryota; kingdom Metazoa; phylum Chordata; class Aves; order Charadriiformes; family Dromadidae; genus Dromas; species Dromas ardeola. The sequence goes on from VYZM01022922.1 coordinate 184,372, forward strand.
TCCTTAAGCTTTGACATGTGTCACCACTTAAATATGCCGGGCAACTGCAGAATAATAGTTTGACACGTACAAATAGATAGTCATTACCGTGGAAAAAGAGAAGTGTAACTGGAGGAAGAGACTAATTACAGGAGCGAACCGTTTGGGGTCCCCATTACGCGGGGTGGCTCAGCAGCGTGCCGCAGAGCCCGTGTGTCGGGGTTGCGCGGCCGACAGTCTGCCACATGCAGGGCTCTGTACTTAGATTAGTGGCCCTCCTATTTCTTTGCCACTGAGCCTAGTGACTCAGTTACCTGGAATGCTTAGTTTCCTTGAATAATGCCTGTTTTGGCAAATTTCTTCCTGCAGGGAGAGCAGGTGGACAGCAGCTAGATAGGAGCGTTCCATCAGCGGCTGCTTTGAAAGAAGTACCGTGTGTTTAACCACCTCTGCAGGAAAAAATAAGGAGCCTGTGGTTCCCCTGTCCTCTTTTGGGGGTGGACTCTGAAGTTTTGTGGGCTCCTGGCCCTCAGAGCACTGTCCCAGCACGGACAGGATTGTCCCATGGTGTGTCCCATGGTGTGTCCCAGCCGCAGGGGTTTCTCCTTCGTGCTGTACGGGCAGCCTGTGTCTGTGCATCTGCACTTCCCAGCCCTGCTCGGTTTCTCCAGGGCTTCTTATTTCATGTGAGGGTGAACACCCTGGCATTAGCCTGATGAGCTGTCTTGCTGTCCCTGTAATAGGTCCAACTCAATCAAGAAATTAATGAGAGCTGCGAGCTTGCTGGTGATTCAAATGTGTTCAGCGTGTTATTAGGAAAACCACTTTAATCACACTTCTCTGCTCCTCCTACCACCACAACAGCCTGCCTCAATACCTGACCGTCTTAAAAACATGTGTTTTTTAACACTTTGGAGCCGAAAAGGCTGTGGTGTCGGGGAGCAAGCAAAAGCATCATGTAGATGAGGATGGAAGGTGTGTGTCAGCTCTGGTACCCCTGGGTACGCATCCCTTAGCTGCATCACATCATGGGATCCGAGCTCAGACTTTGGGTCAGAAAGTGCCTAAAAGAGGTCGATATTTGATCTGCGTGTCAGAGTTAGCTGTGGATGCACCGACACCTCCCTGCCACGTCCCTGCGGGTGGGTACGGGGGTATCGGAACACACCGGCAGTGCCTTTCCTGTGCAACCAGTAGCAAGGACCGCGTATTGTCCTACCGACACCAGGCTGAGGAAACCTCACAGGGTGTCAGGTTTGCAGGATTTGGGGAAGCTGAATTTTGTGAAGCATTTTTCTCCTGGAAATTAGATAAAGGAGAGGGATGCTGTAAGCTACTCTTTGCTCCTTAAAGTGAGTGCATTAATAACAGAGCCAGGAGGAAGGTGAGTCTTGTAGACAAGCTAATTTTACTTTAGGATTCCTGTGAGTGTAGACTTAGCAACAAATGCTGATCTTTTGTGTGCCCTAAAAGAATTTATTTCTTCCAAAGTTAAGTCAGAATTTCAGTAGAAATTTTAAGAAAAAAAAATAAGTCAGTTGAAGTGAGCTATGGTATAGGTAAGATTGTTATTACAAAAAAGTGTCCTGATCACAATTAAAGTAAACGAAAAATTATACTGTCTTTAAAAAATAAAAAAAAAATCCTGCTGTGTACAGTGTTTGTGCAGCCTCACCTTGAGCCCTGTGTGCAGTTCTGGACCCTGCAATTTAAGAAGGGTGTGAGGGTCCTTGAAGGTGTCCAGAGGGCAACACCGCTGGTGACAGGGCTGGATGGAATGTCCTAGGAGGAGCGGCTGAGGACTCTGGGCTTGTCTAGTTTGGAGAGGAGGAGCCTGAGGGGCGGCCTGGTGGCTCTGCAGCTTCCTGAGGAGGGGACGTGGAGAGGGAGGTGCTGAGCTCTTCTCCCTGGGATGCAGTGACAGGATGCCTGGGAGTGGTTCAAAGTTGTGTCAGGGAGGACATTAGGAAGCGTTTCTTTACCGAGAGGGTGGTCAAACACTGGAACAGGCTTCCTGGAGAGGTGGTCGATGCCCCAAGCCAGTCAGGGTTTAAGGGGCATTTGGGCAATGCCCTTAATGATGTGCTTTAACTTGGTCAGCCCTGAATTGGTCAGGCGGTTGGACTAGATGATCCTTGTAGGTCCCTTTCAACTGAAGCATCCCCTCCTCTCCCCTCTTCTCCCCTCTTCTCCCCTCCTCTCTCCCATTCCATCCTATCCCATCCTATCCTATCTTGTTTGACTATCCAGCTTTTCGGTATTTAGACAAGCTCTGCATGTTTCATTTTGTTCGGGCAGTGAAGTACGGGGTGATTTAGAGCACACGGAGCAGTGGCACTGCGAAGGGTGCTGTTGGCTATAAATACCTCTGGATTTAAATATTAGGCAGCAGGTCCTGACGGCGTGCTCTGATCCCACCAGCCGCAAGGAGCCTGTGATAAATCTCCCAATGGCACACTCCGGGATCCGATTTCAAGTCCTCCTGCAAAGCATCCCCAGTCTTTATTTTTAGCTTGGTGCATCCTGCAACACATACAAAATTAAGGGTAAGGAAAAAAAAAATAGTGACAAGAAGCACCCAGAGAGAAATAATCCTCGATCCGATTATCTGTCTCCATCTTTCCGCTGCTGGATGCGAATGAACTCACCCCTTGCAGCCTCGGTGAGAAAGCATTGATTTATTTTTATTGTCAGCCTAAAAGGTACATCGCAGGACGGGAAATCTGATAAACCTGCGAGGCCTGGCTTGCAAATAGTCACAGGCTTGCTCCGCTGGCCCCAGAATAAATTAAAAATTTCCCACAGTAGGTTTCAAGGCTTTTGGAAAGCTGGGAACTTTCTTCTTTGTGTAAGGGAACTGATAAAAGTAAATTAACACTCTGAGAGGCTGCTCCCTGAATATAACCTTGTCCTGAGTCAATGCAGACTTTGCATACTTTTATTAACAGACAATACACTACAATCTGGCTGCCTTTTCTAAATTACTTGGATTCTGGGGTTTTTCTTCAGGTTTTATTACGATGACAGCAGTGCTGTGTAAACACTATATTTATTTTTTTTTTCCCAGTTGTAACCTGTTGGGAAATACCGTGGGGAGTTGGGGAATTGTTTCTCATAGGACGGATATCTACCTTGTAAAGTTTTAGGGTGTGCTGAAAAACCCAAAAGGTTTTACTTTTACCTCAAACAAAAGGATCCTTTTACCCCGCTTCCACCCTCCTGGGCTGTTTAACTCATGGTGGGGGCGAACAGAGCTGACAGAAACCTGCAGAATCTTTTCATCTTGTCAAAGCTATTTTAGCTAAAAAAAGTTTGGGCTTTTTCAGCCCAATTGTTGTGCCTGATTCCAGCTCGCAACGTGTAACCACAGACTTCATTGCATGCCGAAGTTCTGTGTAGGACCCACATGTAAAATACGCTCTTCCTTTTTCTCTGCTCTTTTCTGCTACGCCTCGACAGCGATGTACAAATCCGCATGAAACCTTTGCACTTTGGGTGTGACGTTAGAGATCCCCGGGATATATCTGTGGGACAGCCTGGGAGCTGGATGTCTCTACATATCTTCAGGCAAACTGTTATTATAAGCCAAAGGGAATTTTATTTTTATTTTTTTTTTTTTTTCACTCGGCACAACTGCCAATGCCTTTTAAATATATTTGCCAAAGACATGGCTACCGCAAACCAGAGCAGCAAGATGTGCATTGAGTGACAGCTCCCGCACTGCCTTCAAGCGTCTATTTTTATTTTTATTTTTTTTTCCCCTGTAGCGAAGTTGCCAAGTATTGTCTGCCATGTGATACTTCTGAGCAATCCACCGTGTGTTTTCGCCTGCCAAACACAAGAATTACCGAAGAGGGTGCCTGTACGGGGCCGTACCCGGTGCAGATACCTGACCCAGCTCTGGAGAACCATCAGCTGTACTGGGAGACTCTCCCGCAGCACGGAGACAGCCGGATAGGGTGGCGTGGGACGCGGCTATCCTGTTTCAGTGTCCGCAAAATAAATATTGTAAATATTGCTTAAGTATCCTGTAAACGCACTCACGTCGGAGGACTTGGTTACAAGCTGGCGTACCCTCACCTGTGCGCAAACATGACTCCAGGTTGTAATTCTGCCCTGGAGTGTGTATTGTCACGGGTTGAGCCTGGGCAGGGGATATTTGAATTACAGACGGGAGCTCACCTGCGCGTTAGGGCACCCGCCGGAGCCTGCATCCCCGGCGCTGCTGGCTGGCTGGGGCATTTCAAAGCAATTTAAAGGATTTGGGTGTCAAAAGGGATTGTCGCTTGCAAAACGAAACAGAGCGTGCTGGAAAGTGCCTCCAAGCCATCGCTGCCTCTCCCGGGGATCTCGGGAGGTGTCGGGACAGCCTGGTTAAGGACCAGATCCCCCTCTCCCCTGGCCAGGCTGGCATTCCCCTTCCCTGCCTTGGTGTCACCTCTCTTGTCTTGTGCCAAAACAAGCCGGGGGTTGTCACTTGGTTGCTGTGACCTGGGCAGGCAGGTACCGAGCTCCCCGGGAGGGAAGAGCTCAGCGATGAGGGCAGGGATGAGCATGGAATCATAGAATGCGTTGGGTTGGAAGGGACCTTTACAGGCCATCTAGTCCAACCCCCCTGCAGTGAGCAGGGACATCTTTAACCAGATCAGGTTGCTCAGAGCCTCATCCAGCCTGGCCTTGAATGTCTCCAGGGATGGGGCCTCCACCACCTCCCTGGGCAACCTCTGCCAGTGTCTCACCGCCCTCAGTGTAAAGAACTTCTTCCTAATGTCTAATCTAAACCTGCCCTGCTCTAGTTTAAAACCATTGCCCCTTGTCCTATCGCTACATGCCCTTGCAAACAGCTTTCTTGTAGGCCCCCTTCAGGGACTGGAAGGGTCTCTAAGGTCTCCCTGGAGCCTTCTTTTCTCCAGGCTGAACACCCTCAACTCTCTCAGCCTGTCCTCATAGGAGAGGTTGGTGGAGGCGTCTGGCCACCCCTGAGCTGCTCTTGCCTCTCACCTCTACAAGGTCCTTCTCAAGCCCAACGCGTGTCCACCCTCCCACGCACCAACGCCCATGATGCATAACCCTGGGCTAACCCTAAGGTGGGACTTCCCAAATTTCTTGCTGGTGTCTGCTCAGGGAAAATTTTTTCAAAGGGAATTTTGGCAATTGTGGAAATGTCAAAATGTGGTTGGCATTCTGTGTGCATGGGTTTGGGGCTTTTTTTTGGGAACAGAGTCACATTCCCTCAAAATGTTATCTGGTTATTGGTATTTTCTTATCTCGTAGTCAACATGAGTCTGACACCAAATTTATCCTAATCCTGGACAGAAGATTGGACACATGGACATCTGTCAAAATGACTCTCCAAAAAATAGCAGTAAGTCATCTTTAATGTTAATTTCTTTTAATGTACTAAGTCATGGTGCCCATTACGTATCCCTTTCAGAGAACACTGGGAACCCGGAGCAATGATGCTCATGCGTTGTCTCTAGGTAGTGTTTTGCTTTATGGCTTTTAATTAATTCAGTCATAGCTCTGTGCCCTATTCGAGCGCGTAAATGAGCTGTTTGAGTATGAACTGATTCATTTGCGTGTTTCTGTACTTCTTCGTAGTGGTTCAGATGTGTTTTGTGCCATGTTCTGCGCTTTTGATGGGTGGAGAATTTGGCTTCGTATATGTTCCTTCTAGACACTGGTTATTAGTGAAAATATATTTTACCTAATTGTCAGTGATTGAAAGTGTTGGGTTCTTAAAACAGGCTTCACAAGCATTTGTATGTGGGCACGGGTGGAAAAGTCTATTTTAAATGCGTATGTATGCCTTCATGTATTTTAAATATCTATTACACGTGTTTATGTGCTCCCCTTGTTTGGATTCTGAACATATCTCAAAAGTGAGCTTTTTGCAACCCGGCGATGCATTGTATCTCATGAAATCAAAGTATGGTGTTACTATAGTGGGTGCAGGTGTAGAAAAGTCATGGATAAGTAGGAGCAAAGCGATAAATGCTTTCCCAACCAGACCATGCTATGAAAATATTCTGGGCTTATTATTATTGCCTTTGTTTCTGCTTATCAAAGGCATTGATCCATCTGATAGAGAAAATGAAGTAAACGGTATGCACTGAGGGAGAAGGCTCTTCCCTGATTCTGGTTAGATCTGATAAAGTTCGATCTTTTGCTGTTTTAATTATTTACTACTGGTCCAGCTGAACTTGGCATTAAAAATGTCTGGGCGTTGATGATGTTGTGCTGATAGGTGGCCGGTAGAAGGAAGAGAGGGTTAACTTTTTGCAGCGTGTCAGTATGTTGGGCTCTGAGTTTTCTGAATTTTCTATCTGAATTTCCAGGTATGGTTACCATGCCATTAGAGAAGCAGCAGCATTTAAAAAGTAGTACTTTAAAGGGATCATCAGAATTCAGTTCTGCTGCCAGCGTTCAAACAGGTGCTGGTACTAAGAGCATCCTTTAAGGATGATGTAGTCGCTTTGCATAGTTTGGAGGTTTCAAATGCGAAAAAATCCTGTCCTAATTTGTAGCTTCCACAGAAGTGTTGTTCATTTGGTGTTTAAGAAGAAGATTTAATTATTTCGTGACCTTTGAGCATACGCCCTGTGTATGTTCCTGTATGCGCTGTGTGTCCGTGTAGAGGAGTGACTTTGCCAGTAGCATCAGGGCTGTCTGTGTGAATAATATGGAGGTGCTCTGTGCAAAGGGGAAGGGGCAGCAGGAAACCTGTGTCCACTCAATCTTAAGACTTGGGAATCTTGCCTTAAAAACAGGCTCTGGCCCGAAAGGGCTGGCTTTGTGTCCAGGAGGCGTTTGACTGGACTTGCCTTTGTGCAGCTAACACAAAAGATTAAAGCGTGATTTCTTTCCAGTCATAAACCATAACCCATGCTGCAATATTTTATTTTATTTTTCTGATCTTTGTGTGATTTTGGAATAAAGAAGTGCAAATAAGCTGAATATGAAATACACAGGGTGGCCTCTTTTTCCAGCATACGTATATGCAATTGCAGCTCTGCGGTGGTGCGTCTGATCCAGAAAAAAATGTGTATCAGGCTGTACAGATTTTAGTTTAACTCTTTGTGTCTGTCTCTTAATTGCATGGGCAAACCTGGTACATGCTGGTATTACTTGCTTTGGGAAGTGAGTCCCTGCTGCCGGAGTCGAGCCTCAGTTTTTGGCAGGAGCATCTTTCCTTACTTCCCTACGAAATCCTAAACAACTTTGAGATAATTGCAGGTGTGGGTGGTTAAAGGGAAGGGTAGAAGCTCTGAGCTGAGAGCCCAGATCTCGAAGGAAGGAGCTTGGCCCCATCTGCAGCATCCTGGCCAGTGTCACAGATAGTGTGGCTAGCAGGACCAGGGCAGTGATGGGCCCCCTGTACCCGGCACTGGTGAGGCTCCGCCTCGAGTTCTGTGTCCAGTTTTGGGCCCCTCACTACAGGAAAGACATTGAGGTGCTGGAGCGGGTCCAGAGAAGGGCAACAGAGCTGGTGAGGGGTCTGGAGCACAAGTCCAGTGAGGAGCGGCTGAGGGAGCTGGGGGTGTTCAGCCTGCAGAAAAGGAGGCTGAGGGGAGACCTTCTCGCTCTCTACAGCTCCCTGAAAGGAGGGGGGAGCCAGGGGGGGTCGGGCTCTTCTCCCAAGGAACAGGTGATAGGACAAGAGGAAACGGCCTCAAGTTGCGCCAGGGGAGGTTTAGGATGGATATTAGGAAAAATTTCTTCACTGAAAGGGTTGTCAAGCATTGGAACAGGCTGCCCA
>VYZM01022922.1:192865-218531 GCA_013398915.1 Dromas ardeola
GGAGGGATGGAGGTGGGGGCCCGCATCGCCGGCACCGGGAGGCCTCTTCGTACCAGCGGGGGGAAGATGGAGAGCGCCGGGATTATTGGGAATATTCGGCCAGAGTGGTTTTAATTGAGCATGGCGGGGAGTATTTTTAGTAACATCCTCCGTGCGGGCGTTGGGCATCGCCGTCCTGCGGTGCTGCTTCTGGAAGGCTTCGTTTCTGGCTCCGGCAGAGAGGGGGGCCCGAGGTAGAATTTGGGCACCCGGGATGCTGACAGCGTCTTCCGGGGGTTAATTATGCAGACGGCTAAAATAAAGGTAGCGGAGCACTTTGGAATTTCATTTTGGCTCTAGGCGTTGTTGTATGACTTCTCCTTTAAGGGACAGCAGAAAGTCATTAACTTCAGCACCTGTATAAGGACCACTAGCCTCAATCTCCATCTCTTAGAAACAAATTTATTGGCAGATACTATTTTTTTCTTTACATTTATTGATTTCCAACTCCATGAATGTCCCAGTGAACTGCAGGGAAAAATATTCTCTGAAAACTGAATTGCTAAAATTAAGAAAAAAATCACATCAAATGCGTCAGGATGAGATATTCACTAAGAAGGTAATGATGCTTTCAATACATGCCATTTCTTGTGCTTAATTAGCCCAGTTCATCTGTATTGATTATATCAGGGCTATCTACGTGCTAATAGTTGAGCATGCATTTAAACCAGTTGCTGAACTGGAGCCTTAAGGTATGCACGTTTGTGTCCTCGGAAGGGGAAGAATGTTTTGAGCATGGTCTGTGGTCAGTGAGATAGTTAATAGTAGGGAAATGTTGCCAAGTGCCTGAGCTAGTGGAATTGCGCCGGTAGTTCTCTGTCTTTCCTGCTGTGCTGCAGAGGAATAGCAGAGGGCAAAGGCTTAAAGGGTTCCTTTAGGTGTTTTGTTACATAAACCCAAGTTTGTCCAATGCGCAGGATTCTTCGTAGTGTTATAAATACATAATACATAAGGCAAGATTAAGGACCCTTTTGTCTTTGCTTTCTTGAATGTATTATGAGGAAGGGCTTTTTTTCCAGCAGTGCCTTGAGTACCATTAGAGTTCAGTTTGCAGGTAACTTCTCTACACTTCAGCCCTGAGAACTAAAATTGTAGCAGTAATTAAAAAAGGTACAGTCTCTTCAGGAATGTTATCCCTGAGGAATTACTGATCTTTCCTATATATATATGTAAATATATTTTTAACATTTTATCCTTTCTCTTAAGTCTGTAAGAGGGCACAGGACATGGTTTGATTGGTCACTGTCTTTCTGCCAGCTTATTTTTGTTTTTCCATGCTTGATATGTATTAAGCATCATTTGCAAAACTGTATTTCTTGGTTTTTTAGCTACTTGTAAGTAGCTAGTTTTTTTAGCTTCTCATAAGTGCTGACCTTGATCTTATATATATAAGATCAGCTGAAAAATCCCCAAAAGCTTTCTAAACTGAATGGAAATCACATAATCTGTCCTGGAAACCCAGCTACCTCCGAGGTGAAACATTTCAAGGAGCAAAAGGGATATGGTTGTGTGTGTATGGCACATAAAGTTGTATCAAAGAAGAATTTGCTTCTGTGAGTGCCAGGTTATGGTCTCCTCTTGTATGTTGGCATCTTGCGTTGGTGAAACCAAAGGTGTCCAAAGACACCTTTGCTCTCAGAGAGCCGGTTCACACCTTGTGGCTGTTGCAGTGTAGTTTTGGCAGGGGGCTCTGCTTGCCTCCTGATTGCTGGTCCGTCTTCCTGGAGCCGTGGGTTTCCTGCCCAAGGGCTCACAGGAGAAGACATTCAAAGTCTGCAGGTTCCCACGGGGTGTTACGGTTTGGAGACCCAGCCCCTTCCCCCACGGAGTCTGCTCTGTGCACGAACGGTGCGTGTCAAGAAAGACTTGACATGTCAAGAAGGTTGCCCAGAGAAGCTGTGGCTGCCCCATCCCTGGAGGTGTTCAAGGCCAGGTTGGACGGGGCTTTGAGCAACCTGGTCCAGTGGGAGGTGTCCCTGCCCAGGGCCAGGAGGGCTGGAACTAGATGGTCTTTAAGGTCCCGTCCAACCCAAACCATTCTATGATTCTATGACTTGGAGGAGTAGGAGAGGGTAAAGCAGACTCATCTCTGCTTGAAGTGCCAAACAGAGTTAAAGGGGACAGCGGATGGAGGGGGATAATGAGATACGACCAAGGGGAGGATGCATCTCTGGGTGGTTGTTCTTCTCAAAGATATTGCTGATGCATTTTTCAGGAGGGGGTCAAGGTAGGAGCCTAAAGTTCAGAGACCAGAACGCGCTGTTGTGTTTCTGAGCTGAAGATGGTGACTTTCCCCAAACTCTGTGGGATTTTGCCATTGGATTCACCTACAATGGACTCCTAACCATGCAGAAGGACCTAAAATTGCATCCTCTGAGCTCCTCCTGAGCACTATACGACCATTGGCTTCACAAGGCTTTGATTCAAGTCAGTTTGAGCCATCAACGGGTGCAAGGCCTGTTTTGGAGCAAAAACATCCTGTCCATTGGGGTTTGCAGCTTGTGGTGGCTCCTTGGTGATATCTTTGAAACCTTGTTGGGGGATGCTACCCTTGTCGTGTCTGCAGAGAAAAGCCCACTGGGGAATGAGCAGGATGTAAAATGAGGCAAACACAGACTTAAGGGTGGGTGTGAGGGAATGACACATGATGGCCTCACAGCTCTGCAGGGACAGGCACGACGTTGCCATGAGCGCAGACCGGCAGGTCTCTTCCTGGGATGTGCTAGAGGATGAAGGGTGTCAAGGACTAGCTAGGTCAGCCAACAGGCCTGGAAAGAGCAATAGCAGTGTTTACTGGGTCCAAGGGAGAGCCAGCGTGGTGAGGTGGGGGAGGCAGCCAGCTTCTCTGGGACGTGCTGGAGGAGGCGTGTTGAGCTTGCCAGAGACTTTCCAGTGAAATATTAATGCTGTAAATTTTCAGTTGATTGAAAAGGCCTCCAAGCCTGTGCCAGTTCTGGTGGTGCTTTCCTCAGTGAAGTCTTTCTGCATCTCAGGCAGAGGCTCTTCTCAAAGTGAGGAACCACTCCAGCTCCTCAGAGATATCCAGTAGCCCGTGAATTATTTTCTTTCTAGTAATATGGGAAGCTCAACTTAATAATCCTGAGCTGAGCAGGGTCTCTGAGATGGTTTCTTTTCAGAGCTGCGTCTAGTAGCTGGGCGGTTGGAGGGCCTGCCTGGGGTTGTCTTGCAGGAGAGCTGATCTTCCTTGTAGAGCTAATTAAACAGGCATTGAAGCAGGGAGCTGAACCTGGGTCTCCTGCAGCCTCTCACCCACACTTCCTTGGGCAAGACCTGACTCAGAGCCATGACTCCGTGGCCAGGTTTAGACCTTTGTCCCATCTGCAGCTTAGATGCGGTTGGACGTTGGTTCCTTGTGTGTCCTATGGCTGTAGCCATCCCTGTGCGCCTGGGGCTGGCAGCCGTTTTGGAGAGGTTGTGTGCTAACCAGGTGCCGTGTAGCAGAGGTACAGCTCCCAGGGCCCGGAGCCAGCACAAATGTCTCCGTTATTTAATGGTTCGCTCTTGTTTCTAACGCCAGATCTTTGTCCCTGGAACCATTCTTGTTGACTTCCAAAGGGTATGGATTTGGCACTTCATTCACATTCATTTCTGTATTTTTTTTCTGCTCCTACTTGAAATAGCAGCAGATCGATGTATTGAATTTATGTGGCTTATTTGATCCTAAAAGTCACTGTCCACTTCTAAGCGGAGTTGTGGGCAATGGCAGCCACAACCTGACCTTTCCTACAAAAGAAAACATAGCAAACAAGTTACAGTGTGGTTCATGGATATCAAATCTCAACTGTGAATCATGGCTTTTTTGAACAACGCCAATGCATGTTTACGGGAGCAGTCTTTGTTTTGAAGGCATAGATTAAGTGCCCTGCAGTGCAAAATACCTAAACACGTTCATCACTCGCCTTTGGTATAGACACTATTATCATCCTTCTTGGAGGATAATGGAGGAGGATAATATAAGGAGAAATATATAGAGAAACGTAACCTGGCCTGGCAGGATCTCAGAGAAAATCATACATCTTAATTAACTCAATTCTTTGCATCATGCACTTATCCATAATTTAATGATACGACTCCTACTTTCTTAAAAATTCTTTTTCATTCTCAAGCACCCTTTTCACAGATCTATTTAAAAACGCACCTGCCAACCATATGCTTGTGGAAAGGCTCCAGCAGCGTAGACAGGAAATTCCAAATTCTTACCACAAATTAAATGTTGCCTGGTAATTACCAGGGACAAGAAGAGTACGCTTGATGCAGTTATGGGATGATTAGCGAGTTTGGCAATAAATTTTGCTTCCTCAATCTGTCTGTCATTCCCCTCGACGTTCCGGCCTTCTGTTCTCTGCTAAGTCGTAATTTCAGTCCCCAAGTTATAACGCTGAACACAATATATAGTATTAAAGTTTATAATAAGGTGGGTGGCTGAAGTCCTACCTGCTCCAAAGGGCGGAGAGACTGTGCAGTGCTCCTGCAGGTACATCCCGTATCTCTAAACCACTGGCATTGTCTCCCTCCTGTTTTGAAAATAAGAAAAGGCTATCAGGGGCAATCAGAAAAAAGAAAATACTAAGATCTGAATGATTTCCCCTCTTTTCAAGACATTTAAAAGCCATCGTTGGACCTGCCACGTCCCCAGGTTGAATGTCGTCTCTGTTTCCTTGCAGGCGTCTTTCCCAGGGAACCTGCACTTGGTGATGGTTCTTCGTCCCACGGGGTTTTTCCAGCGCACCTTCACTGACATTGGATTTCGGTTCAGTCAGGAGGATTTTCTACTCAAGTTACCGGTACGAGCGTGCAGAGGTGGTATGCCTGGGTGGGAGCGGAGGCTGCCCGCACTCCTCAGGTCGGGAAGGTGACACTGTCCCACTCTGCAGGCACCCATGTGAAGAGTAACTGGAGTGTCTCTGCCAGAAATGCCCTATTTCCACCAAATTTCTCTCCACCAAATCTTTCCTGTAGCATTTTTCAGCTCCTTTGTGCTCAGTTTTCTCCCCACAGAGCATGTCCATGATGGTAGGCTTCTCAGCCTGTCCTCATCCCCCATGTAGGCTCCTGCCTCTGGGGAAGATAAAACCATACTCAGAAATTGGTTTAATGGCTGGAAAGTCAAAAGACATGTCTAGTTCAGCTTTTGCTATGAATTCCACCCAAAATCACCATTTTCATCTCAATGTAAACTCCATACCAACATCACATTGGTATTTGTTTCTAAAATAGCCACTGAAATGGTTTTGTAGTCTCAAGTCAAAGTTTCCAAGACCTTTAAAGCCACCTTGATTATAGGACATAATGAGAATAATTAAGAGAAGGAAAATAAATTTATGGAATCTAAAGTTGACGCAATTACAAACCCACAAAACAAACCAATGTTTTCCTTTAGGAAATAATATGATTTTCAGAAACACTGCATTTTTCATTCTAAAATGGTTGTCTTTTGCACAGTTTTGAAAATTATGACTTATCCCAGGGCAGATCAAGACACACAAAAACTCGTGACTGTATATTTATGTGAAATTGGCCGGTCCTTCAAGGTGCATTAAAATTTATATATTTTCCCAGAAATATCCTGGGGAAAACCTGCAAAAAAACGGCACTACCTTTGCTTTCAGCTCTGTTCTGCAGTCAGTTACCGCAGCATCGAACTGTGCTTTGCATGGAAGGAAGAAAGGACCTGGGAGAACAGGGCTGGCTTACAAAAATGGTCAAATACATCAAATAAAAGCCACATTAAGCCATAAGCATAAGAAGAAAACCATGCTGTGGAGCAATATTTAGAGCAAACCCAGTTTTTAGATACATAAAATATTTGTAGGCTTGATCTAAGTGTGACTTGAGGAGAAGTGATGATCAGCCAACTAACGGTGTTGTCTTGGTTGTAGGTTGTGATGCTGAGCTCTGTTAGCGACCTGCTGACATACATTGATGAGCAGCAATTAACCCCGGAGTTTGGAGGCACCCTGGAGTACTGCCACAGCGAGTGGGTCATCTTCAGGACTGTACGTACCGGGTGCCTGGGTGTTGGGAGTCAGTTGAGGAAGGTTTTCTGTAAGGCAGCAGGCAATGGGGAGCTGAAAGTAACCCCTGAAGCCAACTGCATTCCCTTGATCAGATTTGCGAAGGAGTCAAGTGGTGTCAGGCACTTGATGGGTTTGTAAGGGAATTGGATGATTAACTCCCTCAGGCTTCTTTTGAAACTGCTCTCGAAAGATCTGTCTTCTTAAGTCTTTATTAAAATTCACTTAATGGTAGATACAGAATAGACTTTTTTTTTTTTTTTTTTTTTAAATAATGGTTGCTTCATGTGATTAATATCACAAATGTGTTTGGGAACCAGGGCAATCACAGAATCACACAAAGGTGGGGGTTGGAAGGGACCTCTGGAGATCACCCAGTCCAACCCCCTGCCAGAGCAGGGTCACCCAGAGCAGGTGGCACAGGAACGCGTCCAGGAGGGTTTGGGATGTCTCCAGAGACGGAGACTCCACCACCTCTCTGGGCAGCCTGGGCCAGGGCTCTGCCACCCTCACAATAAAGAAGTTCCTCCTCATGTTGAGATGGAACTTCCTATGCTCAAGTTTGTGCCCGTTACCTCTTGTCCTGTCCCCGGGCACCACTGAAAAGAGCCTGGCCCCGTCCTTCTGACACCCAGCCTTTCAGTATTTATAAGTGTTGATAACATCCCCCCTCAATTGTCTCTTTTCCACACTAATAAGACCCAAGTCCCTCAGCCTTTCTTCATAAGAGAGGTGTTCCAGTCCCCTAATCATCTTGGTAGCCCTTTGCTGTCCCCTCTCCAGCAGTTCCCTGTCCTTCTTGAGCTGGGGAGCCCAGAACTGGACACAGTACTCCAGGTGTGGCCTCACCAAGGCAGAGTAGAGGGGGAGGATGACCTCCCTCGACCTGCTGGCCACACTCTTCTTGATGCACCCCAGGATGCCATTGGCCTTCTTGGCCACAAGGGCACATTGCTGGCTCATGGTCATCCTGTTGTCCACCAGGACTCCCAGGTCTCTTTCCACCGAGCTGCTCTCCAGCAGGTCGGCCCCCAACCTGTACTGGTGCAGGGGGTTATTCCTCCCCAGGTGCAGCACCCTACACTTGCCCTTACTGAATTTCATAAGGTTTCTCTCTCCCCAACTCTCCAGCCTGTCCAGGTCTCTCTGTATGGTGTCACAGCCTTCTGGGGTGTCAGCCACCCCCCACCCAGCTTTGTGTCATCAGCAAACTTGCTGAGGGTGCTCTCTATCCCCTCATCCAGGTCATTGATGGATATATTGAAGAGGACTGGGCCCAGTACTGACCCCTGGGGAACACCACTCGCTACTGACCTCCAACTAGACTCTGTGCCCCTAATCACGACCCTCCGAGCTCTATTTTTCAACCAGTTTTCTATCCACCTTACTGTCCATTCGTCTAACCCACTCTTCCTAAGCTTCCCTATGAGGATGCTGTGGGAGACCGTGTTGAAAGCCTTGCTGAAGTCAAGGTAGACCACATCTACCACTCTCCCCTCATCTATCCATCCAGTCATGCCATCCTAGAAGGCTATCAGATTAGTCAGGCATGATTTCCGCTTGGTGAATCCGTGTTGACTACTTCCGATAGCTTTCTTTGCCTCCACATGCCTTGAGATGACGGCCAGAATGAGCTGTTCCATCATCTTCCCAGGGATGGAGGTGAGCAATGAGAGAGCAGCAATGAGACTGCTCTCTGCATTCTGACCAAGTGTAGAGAATTCAGAAGATTTCCTTTTACCTTTTTTTTTTCATTGCAAAAATTTTCCTTTAATATTAGCAGGGATCAGGCATTTAATTCCCTGAGCTGTGCCTTGCTGTGCGTTTCTATGCTTCCTTTACGCTCCTAGTTTTCACTGGGACTTTGTCTCCCAGATTGATAGCGAATTGGATTCCCAGTTACTTTCCCAACAAATCAAAGCGCTAATGAATAACGTACCAGACATCCTCCTGCCCCTTGTCCTGCAACATCATCCACACCAGCGGATGTGGAGCTCAGTATAAAGGCAAAAGCACAAGACATTGTAGCTGGAATAACTCAAGCCATTGCGTGTGCTGTTAACTTTGTCCCAGTTTATGCTTGATGCGCTGCTAAATTAATGGGTTTTTTTGAATTTTTGGCTCTTGGTTTTGTTCTTTTGCATGATGTGTTAAAGTGATAATGGCATAGCGCTCACACTTGGAGACAAAAATGACAAAATGAATGACAAAAAATGTTAATCTAAGGAAAGAATAGTTTCTAGACCGTAGCTGCATATGGTGGATCAGTGTCTGTATGAAAATCTTCTCTCAAAATTCCCTTATAGTGTGCTCGTAAAACATTTCTTGACATTTCCATGGAAAATACGCGCTGTTTAAAGAAAATATAAATGCGATCAGCTACATTTGGTTTTATTACCCCATTCTGAGAAGCTGAGCTGGAGCTGTGAGTGGGGCTGGGAGAATCCCACCTCGCCCCATGGGGTGGGATCCATCCGGCGCCCAGAGCTCCCAGTGCTCTGCATCCCAGTGGCTGCCTGGGATGTGGTGGGGAGGTACCAGCAGCACTTAATTCCATCCCGCTGTCTCCAGTTTGTCACCGGCATGCTGCTTAGCTCCCTCCCTCCTCCTCTTGGTGAAGCTGTGGCTGAGGTGGCCGTGATGCCAGACTGCCTTATAACCTGCCATTTGGGCTTGCAAAGCTGGAAACATCCATCACCAAGAAGCCAAATATATCTCCAAAGCCTTACTGCCTGGAGGTGGTTCCCAGTTAACCGGAGGAGAAAAATAATAGAAGAGGGATTACACGAATATGGGAGATGGATCCTGTGGTGGCTTCTGCTATAGACCT
Organism: Dromas ardeola; assembly: GCA_013398915.1. Classification (NCBI taxonomy): domain Eukaryota; kingdom Metazoa; phylum Chordata; class Aves; order Charadriiformes; family Dromadidae; genus Dromas; species Dromas ardeola. The sequence goes on from VYZM01022922.1 coordinate 201,770, forward strand.
CCAATATGTGCTAGGAAAAAATCTCAGAGTGCACAAGAACAGGCAGCAGAAAACAAAGCAGGAGGTGTCTCTGCTCAATACTATCCTTATGTAAGTCTAGAGCCAGTCTGCACCACGAGCCAGTCTGCACCACAAGCCACCTGGCCACATGTTGGTGGCCACTGGCTGATGCACCGCAGCGCACATCAGCTCTGTCTGGGGTGGACATCCCACCCACCCCTCCCAGAGCAAGCTGTTGGGCTCCCCTGCAGATCTCAGCCGTGGCTCTTGGTGCACTCTTACTGAGCTGTAGGAACACCCTGAATCCTAAACTTGATTGCAATTATCGTCTCCCACCAGGCAATCGAGAGTTTTGCACTAACCGTGAAGGAAATTGCGCAGATGTTACAATCCTTTGGCACAGAGCTGGCAGAGACCGAGCTACCGGACGACATGTATTCCATCGAGCGCATCCTGGCCCTGCGCACGGAGAAGTACTACCAGCTCAAGGTATGTCCCAGCGGCAGCTCAGCCGCACGTTTCCAGCCCCAGTTTGTGCAGCAAGATGGGATTTCTGGGGTTTGGCTGCCTGTTTGCTTGGTGCCCACTCCTCCTTCCCTCCCATGCGTGTTGACAGACAAAATAAAACGCAGCATGACTATTTCTGTAGGTTAGCCTTAGATTTGCCATCCACTCAAGCAAATTACCCTGCCAGCATCCAGCAAAGTGTCTCAGCCGCCGCCTCCTTGCTGGCTGCGGGAGATGGCGTCTGTATTGTGCTCGCCTCCCACCCCGGGGGCTCTGCAGGTCTCGCTGGCAGGAGGGTTGGGAGACTTTGTCACCTGTGGGTTCCTGCCCTTGGGGGGTGTCCCTCCGCTTCACCCCCAGGGCCGGAGGAAGCTGCACCCAAAGATGATCAGTGGGTCTGGAGGGGTGGTTTGTCCCCAGGTCCCTCCGCCTGGTGCAGCGTCCCCGGGGGGGTGGCTGTGCTGGAGAACATCCAAGGCGGAGGGTTCGCGGTACAGAGCGTTCCTGATGTGATCCCTGTCTTCGCGTGAGCCTTCACGTTTCATCTTAAACAACACTTGTGTCCTTAATATTTTAAGATTATTTTTTTCCCCCACCTATTAGTGATTGCGATTACAACTATTACAGGAGTTAAGGGGCGCTTTAGTGCAGCCAGCTGCTGCTAGATCCAGCCGTTGGCTTTGCTTCTCCTGCATCTTTCTGGGGACAGCACAGGCCTGTCCCCAGCCCTCACTTCAGAGACAATTCCCACGTTAATAGCTGTGCTGTGCAGCTGAAGAATGAGGTCCTTTCCTTTATGACAGGATTCATTTACATAAGTCGAAGAAGTGTATCTATTTTCAGTTCTAATCATTTGTCACCCACGTGACAGTGGGTTCCCAGAAGGCTGCCTGTAAGAAATATGCACGATGACATCCAAAGTGTGCTGTGTGTAGGCATAAACGTATGCGCGAATGTGTGGAAACTCTCATTATAGATACTGCCAATAGTCCTTTATTTCTTCTTTGAAGATGAAGCGAGCTGTAGTATAAAACAGCAGCTACATCTATTGCGATATGACTTACTGACTTAAACTTCACGCCTCAGCCAAAGCGCAGGGGGCAAATATCGGCTAGGCAGTGCGGTCCTGTATATAAACCAGTCGGTAGTACACATTTTCCTCTGGGGAGAGATAAAACACATCATGTGTTTTCATTTGCATATAAAGCACAGCAGCGCTCAGTACAAGGCATCTGTTGCTTTTTATGCCCCGTCTATTAATTTCAAATATCAAAAGCACTCGTTGGCTTTTGACTGAAATGAAGTCCGTGGGCCTTTTGTTTTTTCTTTTGTTCCTTCTAAGTCCGTGAAAGATGAAAGCAGATGAGAAACCGAGCGCAGATTGTGGTGACAGCAAGCCATGGGATCCGTGTCTCTCTCATGACAACCCCAATATTGATACAGCCGATTCCTGAATTCAAATAATGAGTCGATCAGAATAATTTATGTAGCTGTGATACCGAACAGGAGCGGGTTGCAAACACGGTGCAAAAATGACAAATTAATTAAACAGAGTAACTAAGAAATTAACCTCTTCGCTATACTGAATAGGAAAAAATCAAGCTAACACCTGTTTGATAGTCGAGCTACTTTGTTGTACGTGTAATGAAAGGCTTTGAATCACAAGGGGAACGCCAGGCTCTGGGGGGTGAGATGTAAGAGGATGAAAGAGCAGCCACCTGCGGTCCAAAGCACGCTGCGTAATTCCTCTTCCTTTGGAGTCTCCTGGATGTGGTTGTATCAAAAGGATATGGGGAGGGGTTTGCCTTGGGGTCATCTTCTGTGATGTTTTAGTGATAGGGATGCAAACCAGCAGTGGACACTTTGTGTATGGGAGGGGAGAAGCTCCTGTGGCCGCGTCCTCCTGCTCCTGGGCTGCTGCCCTGAAGATGCTGTTACGTTTAGGCTGCTGTGAGCTATCTGGGGCAGGCAGACGTTTAAGCACAACTGTGCTTTCTGAATCTTTTCCGTAAAGGGGTTTTGCCGTTGTTTCTCTTGCAATAGAAATCTGGCCATCTCCTAGAATGGGTTCTTACTCCTCCAGGAGCTGGCTCTCCAATGGAGCCATGCAGAGGTCTTTCCTTCGAGGCTTCATCAGCTGCATCAGTTTTCTCCTTCCTTCTCACCTCTGCATTTGGTCTCTTTTTCCTGAAAATAATTGACTAAATGCACCTGTTTGCTTTGGGGCTGAGCTCAACACGGGACAAAGCACCTCAGCTGACACTAATGAACACACCAAGGGCTCTCACCTGGGTCTCAGTCCCAGCATTGTACCACTATGGGATGCTCTTCCCACAGCCTCCTTTGATGACCTGGACGGAGAAGCACAGCCTCTGAGCTGCAGAAATAACTTGCTTCAATACATGAATTTGTAGATAGATATCTAATACAAACCTGCCTGCTCACCAGGAGAGACCGGTGGTAATGCCGTCCTCCTGCCTCTTGAATCGATTTGTGGCACCCAGCGTTAAGGGGGCTAAAACATCTGCAGGGAGCCCTGTGGTCTGATGGTGCTTTGTTTCATAGAGGGGAACTAAGGCAGGGGAAACACGAAAGGACTTACCTCACAAAAAGTAGCCTGAATCAGAAATGTTTTGCGTTGTACAGGAAGATATTACAGCAGTCACAAAAGAGGGAAACTTGCTTTTGAGCAGTTTTGAAGAGCCTGACGCCGGGGAATGCAGTCAAGACCAGCACTGCGAGAGGCCTGGGGACTGGGAGACTGTGAATCGGTGAGTGCACTATGTTCCCGGTTTGCCTGATTTTTTGAATGGAAAAACGCAAGGTTTTTAAGTGTAGATGTGTTGTTTAGGTCACCTGTAAAACAGGTAAAGACAAAGATACCAGAGTTTTGCTCCAGACCCATCAAATTGCTTTGACCTACTCTGATTTTTCCCCCCACTGAGACGATGAGGCTGTGGAGCAGCTGTAGGGCTCTCCCGTGCCAGGCTCCCAGGTATTGTTCAGATAAATGGAGGCAGCAACAGCAGCTTCACACAGGTGCTGTTATCCGCAGCAAAGATTTCATTAAAATCCCCCCTGAGATCTTCACAAGTCATATATACACGTCCGTTGACTTCTCCTGAGAGCTTGGGTCCAGAAGACCTGAATAGGTGATCTCTAGGGCTTGTCCATCTCTACGCGTCCTCTGTTTGCAAATTGTTCCGATCCTATCCTTTTTCTGTGCTCCAGGTTACTCGGTCAGCTGCGCGAGATGGAGACGGCTTTTGATGGCTTTTGGGAAAAACATCAGTTAAAAATGGAGCAATATCTACAACTGTGGAAATTTGAGCAAAGTTTTCAAGAGGTATGATCAGATGCGTTTCTGTTGGCAGAAGGAAGAGTTGGAGATGAAAAGGAGGGGAGAGAAGTCTTTATGCTTTTTGAGAGTGTCTAATTTATGCTGCTGTTCTTTGATTCTGGCAGGGCTAGTGAGCCTGGGGAGACCACTGTGCTTCCTCATTCAGAGCTAATTTAGGTATCCCTGCCCTGCAGTCGCATAGATTTTGCTGACAGAAGCATCTTTGAATTTAGAAATTAGTTCTTGGACACTAGTTTTATTATTGGATTTAGCAGTCTTTGCTCAAGTGTGATTAATTGTGGTCTGAGAGTGATTTTTCTGCCTGTGCTTTGTATCCTTTTGCAGCAGTCTTCTTCTTTGTGTCTAGGTCAAGAATGCCATTGAGTTTTTAATGGGTCAGCAAGCAGAGCTGCCCGACACTGGCGACAGCGTCCCCCAAGTAAAACAGAGGCTCAAGGACCTGGGTCACTTCGACGGTATGGCTCAGGTGAGACAATCTTCCACAGAAAGAGGCACTAATGAAACACAAGAGGCACGTTCTGTGTTTGTGGTAGGAGGTGTTTTCTGAAATTACCTGGTTCTGGTGTAATTCGTTGGTAAGTGGCTGCACAAAAGGATTGATTTCATGTCTTTGCTCTGCGCAGCGATGCTGTGATCACTCTGAAAGCCAGGAACGGGGTATTTAATTATCATAGTTAAAATAAATTGCTGAGCCCCTGTGAAAATCCAGAACAGATAAATGTCTGAACATAGGGGAGGCGTGGGAGTTAATGAGCTGGAAGAAGAATTATTTATATGTGAAGTGCTTTAGCAGTGCTAATAGGCAGAGACTTGTTACCAGGCGCATGGAGAGGCAAAAAAAGTTGCTATCTTGACGTGCCTGTGATTTGAACATAACATATGGATGAAGACTAAGAGATGTAGCGGGAAAGAAGAGCGGAGAGAGATGATTCACAGGAGCCCAACTGAGGATGTGACTTCTGCAAAGGGGGGTGTGCTTGGCACGTGGGCCAGGGTCAGTGGAGAAATCCTGAGGGATCTGGACACAACCCCCAGAGGCTTCTCTGAAAAGAAAAGTCCTAGGGGAAAGGTCTGATGCTCTTTGGCTGTTTGGAAGAAATATTTGCGGAGGGAGGGAGGGAGGGAGGAGGAGCGAAAGGGCAGGCAGACAGGGAGCAACAGGACAGTGGTCCCAGCAGAAAGCCAACCCTGGAGAAAATATAACCGTTACACTGACCGAGATGTGCAGAGGAGATGGTGTGCTCTTTGCATCAAGCTTTGCTGCAAAGGGCCTGGTTTATTTTCACCATAAACCTTAACTGCTCGGATTCCCTTTCGTGCTTATGAGCATAGCGTGCCCAAACTGGACATGCGGTTTCTTTTAGAGTGCGGCTCCTGGAGACAGCAGCAGTTCATGGCCAGCAGCCATTCCAGCATTGCTAGCTTGGTGAAATACTGCTTTCTTCTTCATCCTCCTTTTGGATAGCAAAAATTTTTTTTCCCACATAATGGGTACCATTTTATCCTGCATAAGCCACCTATTCTGGCCGCTCCTAGTGGCAGTCGTCTCCATGTGTGCCTGAAACCTGTTAAGATGAGAAAGTGCGCGTTGTTATATGTAGATATGTTGGCATTATCTCAGTAAGCGTGCAATCCGTTCTCTTCCTTTCGCTGAAGGATCTGATAGGAAAGGCTCAGGTGGTGATACTACACGGACACCAGCTAGCAGCAAATCACCACTACGCGCTCAACTTAATCTGCCAGCAGTGCAACGAGCTGCGGCACCACTCCGACGTCTTGTCCGATGAGATCAAACGGAAGCAGATGCGACTGCAGAAGACCTTGGATCTTCATACCCGCCTTCAGCAGGTAGAGTTCAGAGACAGCGTGCCTTCAGTAGATGGTTAGCTTCTCCATGGCGTTAGCCTCTCCACTTCTTAGCTGGAAGCATCTGAAATTTGCCGTTTTGTTTCATCGTTTTACGGTAGGAGAGTGTTCCCCAGAGGCTGGAGGAGTGCTTCACCCCTCACTTAGCTGGTGAAGTTAGCAGATATCTGCTGGTGCTGTGAATAGTCAGCAGAAGGAGGTGGGCATCTCCAGGGGTAATTCAGGACACCAAAGTTCAGCTGCTCTTGGTCACACTGTCATGCTGCATCCGTACATTAATTGACTTTTGAGGTTTTCACACCCAGTGCAATAGAGGTAACGCTTTCAGATCAACTCCAGCCCTTTTTGCTTAGCGATTTATTAAGAATGAATGTAGCTGACTGTAAAATAAGGTGACAGATTGGTAGATAGGCGCAGCTGCTGTGTGCTAGCATGGAACTGGAGTCATGTGGCTCCAACACTCTTTGATATCTTAATCAGCATCAAGTATTCATTTAGGGAAATTCATGCAAATTAGGCCAGAAGGCACACAGCTGTAATAATGCTCGAGGCCATTAAGAGAAGCAGTGAAGTTTGACCCTGTTCCATTTCCCTGCTTTTGCGGGAGTAGGAAACTTTGGGTTTTTTTTCTCCTTGGGCTCCACTTCAATATTGCGTTAATCTGCGGGGATGGAGGATTCGTTGGCAGTGTCCTCTCCTGGGCTCCTTGCAGTCCTGGTCGGTGCTGGTGGTCTAGCCCATGGGTCTAGCACAGCGTGCTCCTGCTCTCCAGGGCTTTCCTTCCCATTCACAGCACTGGAGGTCCTCGGTCATTCTTGGCTGCAGCATCTTCTCACGCCTGTGCACGCCACGGGCCGCGAGCGCCAACCAAACCCCAGCCTGGTGTTCAGCTATCACCTGTGCATGTTAAATGTAGAATGTTAAACTGCAATTTAAAATCCTTATTTTTTAAAAAACATGAATGCAATTCCTTTGATCATTCCTCGCAGTGCAGGTCTCACCGAGCCAGGCATTTATCTCAAGAAACCCTCCTGTCTCGTTGTAAACTCTGTACTGTCCCCTTCAGCTTTCTGAGTTGGATAAATGAAGATCTGCTTATCATTTGATTCAACTGCACGCTAAATAGTGCTTCTGTGTCCGCTAAACCACTGGTTTTACCCAGATACAAGTGGGAGCACTTGTATCTTGGCTGGCTGTGTTGAGGACTGCAGTCACCCTCCAGAAAAAATGTGGCCTTTCTACTTTCTAATCAAAATGCAATAGCTGCTGAGGTCTTCAGGGAGTACTAATAAGTTCCGTGTTGAAAATACAGAGCCAGTAAATGATCTTCCTGATGGGATCCTTGATTTAGAAGGGGTGCTGCTCATGGTCTTGCCCCCTGTGTTTGCGCCCTGCTGTCCCCAGGCTCTGCAGTGCTGTGACGAAGGTGCCTACCTGCTCGCCAACCAGCAGATGGATAAGTGCCAGTCTAAAGAAGGCGCTCAGAAAGCTCTCCAGGACATAGAAAGGTTTCTTGAAAGCTCTTCAGCCTACTTAAACTATGATCCCCAGGCCCTACACTACGATTTTGAGTCGGTCTTAACATCTGAATTGAAGGTAAGCAACTCCTCCGGTTCCTTAACAAGTGAAAAGCAAGATTGGACGGTGTTGTCAGCTTCATAGTCCTCTCTTTTGGGTCAAAGTGCAAAATAGTGGTTGTTTTTTGATCACGGGAGTCTTTTTCACTCTCTACAGTGCCAGATACAGTCGGTGCAGGTCAAGCTTGAAAACGTTCGAAGCATGTTTGAGAATCGGCAGGCTTGCTTCAAGAAGCTGTTGGATAAACACGTGCGGCCGGTCCAATTGGTAGCCCCTCGGCCAGAAAACCCACCGAGATCAAAATCACCATTATTCTCTCCTAAACATGGTAAAATGTTTTTAAGTTTGTGATATTTTCAGATGATAACTTTGCTTTGAGGCAGGAAGAGTAAGGCTAAGGACGGTTTTGAGAAACCAACTAGACCTTGCTGGCTCATACAGAGTTGTTGGATAGCGCTGAATATATATGCGGCGATTTATTATCTTTCCAATTTTTGTGTCGAGCGTCCCATACCTGTGTGAAGAATGGGGCTGGTTGCTTGGTATTTATTTTCCCTTCCTGCTCAGTGAAAAAAGAGAGCTGTAAACAGCGCGTACTTCCAGTTCTGCTTTACTAGCGTCCTACCAGGCTGAGAACTGGTGAATTAGTACTACAGGGAAAAAGGGCAAGGCTTATAAATTTATTAGCTTACCTATTCTCTGCGACAGTCTCCATAGCTGTCTTCAGCTGGAACTGACATAAAGTGAGACTGATGTTTGCAAAGGAGCTTGGAGGAATGAGGAGCTCAAATCTCATGAAGACAAGCGAGAAGCTGGATGCTTAATTCCCTTTGATTCCTTGAGAATGTCTTCCCTTAAATCCTGATTGTGGAATAATTAATGCCCATCGAGGTACAAATTCTGGTTGAACTCAGGTCACTGAATGTTCTGCCTTGATTTTGGTGATGGGATGTGCCACAATGTTAGCTTTAAATGATAACGTTAAACCTTTCATCCTTGGCAGCCCTGTATGTATCAGAATTAAAAAGTATTCTAAAGTAACATCCGTGTATTTTAAACCAGGGAGATGCTAAGTTATGTGGGAATATTAAACTCGATGATCTGACTGCATAAAGCAATTAAATATTTGTGGTTTAACACAAAATTTTTATGATGAATTAATGAATATTGGTTAATGGTGAATTGTAGCAGGTGTCGTACAAAGAGTGAAAGTGGCTCCAGTTAAGGGGTGACGAGTGAATAGCCAAACTAGCCGCGGGATGGGAATGGAGCTGGATGCAGTGAGGGGAATAGGTGCAGGCCAGAGCAGTAAATAAATCCCGAATTTCCTTTTCCCGGGCTGATGGCACCTTCAGTAGACCACACTGGCCTCTCAACCCCTTTCCTCAATCGGGAAAAACAGCTGAGTCTTTAACTTAGAGTATTGCCCATTTAACCTAATGTAACTTTCCCAGCTTTCTAGAAACAGGAAAGTATTCAGGAGGAATTACTGACTTAAAGAGTGGGGGTAAATGGGTGGCCACCTCTGGGGGATGTTGTGAGACCATCATCAATCGGCTGCACTTGTTTCATGCCTTTATGGGATACACGTTTTCCTAGTGAAGGCCCTCGCTGCCTGTAGAGCCCAGGTGTCCTCCATTAATCCCTGTCCTGAAAGGGATGATCAAGTGTGTTGAAACGAGCATAGCTGGCAAGAGGGGAAAGACAAAAGGCTCCTCTTTGGATAGGTCATGCCAAGAGAGTTTTTTAATAAGGCCTCTGTTGGACACAGAACATCAAAATGCTGCCGTCCTGCTGGCGTGATGGGCAGTGTCAAAGACACATGCTGGGCTCCGCCAGGAGCGCTTTGGGATGGAGGGGTTTTATGGCATGGATTGAAACCAAACCACCTCCGAGCACGTTCCCTTTGTCCTCTTTTTCTTTCTTTCTTTTGTTTCCCCCACCCCCCTTCTTTTTCCGTCTGAGGACAGGCGCTTCCTCGTTTATCTTTGCCCTGGATTTGAAGCCTGTCCGATAAATGTGGTTCTAATTTTGAAACCGTTTTTTGCTGGGGTAGGGAAGAGTAAACCTACCCCATCCTGAGCTGTGAAGCGTAGGAAGGTGTGTGGAAGCGGTACGGCAGGCTGCGGCCGAGCCCGAGTGCTGGAGTAGTCACTTGCAACAAAACATGGAGCTGCAGCTGGTGACCATCTCTCACCTACCTTCCTCTCCACATTGCCTTCTTCCCAGTGGGAGTCTCCCAGTAGGACCGCTGGCAGGTCCCCGTTTCTTTTGGGTCTTCCTGTCTGCGATGGGTCACTCCCCACGCACGCCTCCGCTCTGCTCCCCAGCATCCAGAGCTCTCCTGCCTCACGCAGCGTGTTTGCACGGGGAGGTTTAAGGCCCCGTGGGTGCGATAACACGTCATGGCTTTGTCTTACCGCGGCCCCATCTGAAGGTGGGGCGTCCGCTCTCCAGGGGGGGCTGCGTTCCTCTGCATCCATTTTCCTCCTTACATCTGCTGCTTCGCCAAAGGTGGCTCTTCAGTGTCAACACTGCACAAACCCTCCATCCAGACGCAGCTGCTGTTGCATTTGTATGTGTTGCGAGATCTTTTTGCACCCTACTGGAAAGATATTTCATTAGTCCAGTCTTTTTTTAAATTTTTACTTTGCTGTCCTGTTTTTTTTTCTTTTTTTTTTTTTTTTCCTGTTTGTAAGTAAGGTGAGTATTGCACATCAGAACGTGTTTATTTTTGGTCCACCTCGGAGTTTGGTGCAGCCACTGGAGCTGGCTGGAGCCAGTGCGACGTCTTGCCACCGCCAAAATGGGTTATCATTGGTCCCCTGCTGGTCCCAGCTGCCTCCTCCATCCCCTGACACGTTGTCTCTGTGCAGCAGACCCCTCACAGAGCTGGAGAAATTCCTTATTGCCATTTATCTTGGGGGAAAAGACCCTTTTGGTGAAGAATTGTCATATTAACAATTCAGGAATAAGAAGTATTTGAAAGATACCATATCAGTCATTGGGGAGATTGGTGTTGTTTGAAGGGGGACTACAGGAAAGCTGGAGAGGGACTTTTTACACGGGCATGTAGTGATAGGACGAGGAGGAATGGTTTCAAACTGAAAAAGGGGAGATTTAGATCAGATATTAGGAAGAAATTCTTTGCTGTGAGGGGGGTGAGCCCCTGGCCCAGGTTGCCCAGAGAAGCTGTGGCTGCCCCATCCCTGGAGGGGTTCAAGGCCAGGCTGGACGGGGCTTGGAGCAACCTGGGCTGGTGGGAGGTGTCCCTGCCCCGGGCAGGGGGTGGCACTGGGTGGTCTTTAAGGTCCCTTCCAACCCAAACCATTCTATGATTCTATGTTTTATTTTTAAGCTTCCAATTTACCTCTGTAACCCAAAGTATTATGAGTTGTAATTATTTACTGACAGTATCAATTATTTCTTCCAACGTGGAGAAACAGTTTATACCAGCTGGGCATCTTGTCCTACATTCATAAAGGGACTTTAGAACAGTATCCCAGTAAGTGATGTTCCTTTTGGTAGTTTATTTGATTTTATTGTTTTCTGTCATCTGCACAGGCTTCACAGACTCTGTTAGGTTTTGATGACAGTATTCACTTAATGGACATCTCATTTTTTTTCTGATTACTTTCTACTTTATGGCCTTTACGACCATCTGTGTGACTTGCGTTATTTGGTATTTGGTATTGTTTGAGATGATACCCTTTATTATGCCAGTTTGCTTGTAGAATTGGCTAACTAATTATTCATTCTTAAAATGTATCCAATTTTTCTTTGTGACCTGTTAGTTTCTGTCTGAACCATCTCCTTCACAATAGATGTACAGTATGTAATCATATTTTTTTCTACCCAAGGCGTGGATTTTAATTCCAGTTTGAAATTTTCATTTGATCTCTCTCTCCCTGGGAAGAAAACATCAAGGAAAACTCCAAGTTCTCGCAAGGTAAAAATTATTGTTGAAATCTGAATGGGTTTTATACACTGAAAAACTGAAACTCTTCTTAAAATTGATTGTACTTAGCCTTTGGATTTGAAGATGCTCTTTTTTTCTTTTAAAAAAATGAACCAAAAAGCCCCTTCGTGTCCATATGGTTTAGTTGGATTAGTCCAGCACCTGAGATCTATCTTGCATTGTTTTTCCAAGTCGCAGATATCGATTTCCTGTGTGTTATTCCCTGAACTTGTTCTTTGCATAACAGTGATGTCTGTTAGCAACACACCACATCCGCAGGTATTCCCCCTGGGGAAACTGTTCTCTGGTCTCTGCACTAGTGAATTTTGTTACCAGTATTTTCAGGTTTTACACAGCAGAGTAATTTCTGGGAATGTTTGTCTACCCATTATACTGTATGCCCTTTTTAAAGTTTTGTGTCACGAAGGATTTCTTAAAAGGAGGCATATTTCATCCTTCCCCAAGGAGTTCCCATGCCCACATCAGGGCTGGGATGCCTCTGGGATGCCTGGGCTCGTGCTGCCTCTGCAGTGACCGCCTGCAGCTCTTCCCACTGCATCCCATTTCTCTTCCAGATCGAAGTCATGCACGACTACCAGGAAAAACGGAATTCCTTGCAGTCTTTTATTTCAGACAGTGATGACAACTTGGATATACTAAAAGGGTAAGCTTTCACCCTGTTTGCCTCACTCAAAACGTTTGTTTCTGGCCAGTCCTTGCCCCCATCCATGTGTTCCTCCAACCTGACCATCTCTTGCGCTTTTGCCTGTTTTATCTTCCCTATGTTGGTAGTTCATGAGATCCCGCTGGATTTTGGGCTTGTTGAACTGTGGGGTTTTTTACAGACATAAAAATAATATGCTGCTGTTTGGGTTTTTTTTCTTCTTTATTTTAGCCACGTCATAAATGAGCTTATAGAAACTGAGAGAGTGTACGTGGAGGAACTCTTCACTGTTTTGACGGTGAGTGACTTCTTCAGGTTGCTCATTACCGTTCACATCCATTACTGTTCACCTGCCACTCTGTCAAATGAATCAAAAATGTGATGGGGCAGGTTTCTACCAGACTGTCAGATCCCAAGCTGGTTGTAAACGTTCAAGTTTTCTCCCAAGCTTTTCTCTGTTGGAGGCATCTGCAGGAACAGTTGGTGTCGGGATGAGCTTTTCATCCAGAATGAGGGAGAAGCCTTCTGTTTGTACACAAAAACGCTGGTAATTAGTTTTATCGATGTCTGGAAAAATGTACAAGAAGCTGTTATTTTTAACTGTTCCCTAATTTCTTTTACCTTTCGGAGACAAAAGAAGCTTGTGTTTTATCATTGGGAGGATTCTGCCTCTGTACTGTGATGGTCGTGAATGTATAACCCCCATTTCTTTAGAAACCAGATTGTAATTTCTCATGCTGCCATTTTAGACGCTTCTACTTTATTCCAAAATAACTCTTGCTGATGGCCAAACCAAGCTGGCTATTAAATACCTCTTTCCCCCGCCGGCATTTCTCTTGCCGAGGAGCAAGAGGTTATAAATCTGTTGGACTGCAGGTAGTTACACGTAATTGCCCTGTACTGATTGGGGTTTTTCTGTTAAACTACACTCTATATGACAAAGTGGTTGGCAGGTACACAGATTTATTACTGTGCATATCAAGTCTAGGTAGAGAAAAGTGGCCAGATAGCCTTTTTCTGAAGACAGTATTTCCTTTAAAGAGGGAAGCCCGCTTGCAGCCGTTAAATATAAATGGCTGTTTTTCCGGATACTTGTCTTCTCCTTAATCAACTACAAAATGCCTGCTTAGCGTAAGGAATACTGATCCCAACCATAGCGAGCGTGAGAGATTAATTTGAAAAGCCAAAGAAGATATGCTGTACATACTGAATACATTTTTGCAAACGTTTTTGCCACTCAGGTTTGTTCTGTGCAATGTTGGGTGACTAGCATGGCCAGATTGAGTGGTGGCCGATGGCCTTCTTGATGTCTTCTTTGCAGCGATGGTCTTGGGCTCTGGCTGTGCCTTCTCCCTGCTCTACGATTAGGATGGTTACCACGTCTAGTGAAGGTTTTTGTATTGGTGCAGTGATGTGGTGTCTCTGAGGGGAACTTTGCGTTATTTCCTAGTTCCACCCAACAGTTTGTAGTACAGCGGTGTCCCATCCAGCTCCTCCTTGCTGGGTTTCAAGAGGCAAGTGGAGCCACAGAGGACAGAAGTCCTGAGGCATCAAGGAGAGCGAGACCCTGGTGCTCGGCGGGTCTTGTACAAGAGCAAAAAGCCCTTTGATTTCGGTATTTGACCTCAAGCTGTCTCTGCTTTGTAACAAGCCACCTCATGCACCGGTTCTCGTGAGGTTGTGTGTCACTGCATACCCCGTACAAACACCTTGTCACTGCTATGTCCCATGGTCATAGAGCAGATGTGTTCAACCCAGAGAAGTGTCCCTCTGGGACCTCTCCCACAGTCAGCCCATAGCGAGGAGAAAGTGGCTGCCATTTGCCTTTGGTCAATAGAGAGCATCTCCATGGGAGCCGTCCCAAGTCGTCCCCGGCCAGCCCACAACCCCACATGCTCAGGGACTGAAAGACAGGGGTTTAGGGACAAAAAATAAGGCAATAAAAGGGATGTTGCACTTTGAAACAAAGCAGATTGTATCGAAAGTCTGTTCATGTCCCTTTTTCATCTGCGTTCGAGGAGGTGCCAAGTCAAGGCCTTACCGACTGAGTGATGAGCCGCTTTTGCATCCCGCAGGGCTACAGGGCTGAGATGGATAACCCCGCCATGCTCATCCTCATGCCCCCCGTGCTGAGGAACAGGAAGGACGTCCTCTTCGGAAACATGCCCGAGATATATGACTTCCACAACAAGTACGATGCCGCCTCTATTCCCCTTTTCATCAGACTGGTTTCCTTTCACGATTAAATCCCCAAACCGTGCCTTGCTCACCGCCACGTTTTGACTCGTCTCCTATCTCTTGCAGAATTTTCCTGCACAGTCTGGAAAGCTGCCTGGGAGCACCCGAGAGAGTGGGATTTTGTTTCCTAGACAGGGTGGGTGACTCATTTTCACATATATAGTAGACTTGAAGGCCAATGTTTCTCCTGATGCGTCGCACTCCGCAGCATCTCAGTTATGTCAGTTGGGTGAGACGTTCCTGGTAGGCAATACCACTGGCAAGGCAGGGAGCGTGGGTGCGTGGCCAGCAGCAGATGGGGGAAAGCAGTGGTCGTGACTACACTGCTCTGATTCCCAGCAGCGGTTCTTTTACCCAGACTGTGACATTTAGATATTAAGGTTGGAAGCAGAGATAAAAGCAAATTTACAGTTTGGGCGTCCAGTTTATTTGGCCACCCAGCAGGTTGGCGTCCGTGCATGTGTGACTTGCCTTTCGGCTTCCCTTACAGCGACAGGATTTCCAGATGTATGAGAAATACTGCCAGAACAAGCCCCGGTCGGAGTCGCTGTGGAGGCAGTGCTCCGAAAGCACCTTCTTCCAGGTGAGCTGTGTGTTCCTACCAAGGCAGGCATCGTCCTGGGACACTCGCTTGTCCTAAACACCCTCCTCAGCACCCCGCTGATTTTGCAGCATCTTCTATTTACCATTGCATGGAAGCCTCACAAAAATAACAGTTGGAGTTTCTTGTACACAACGAGTTTGAGGCAGATCTGTTCATTGTGTTACTTTATGTGGTTTTATAAAATTTCTTTAGTCATAGGCACCATACGACAATTTTACGTGAAATCTTGGAAGACAGCAAACCACACTAGTCGTGCTGTTGGAATAACTACTTACAGTTGGTGCAGAACTTGCTTAATTGGAATTCTTGGTTCCAGGAATGCCAAAGAAAATTGGAGCACAAACTCGGGCTGGATTCCTATTTGCTCAAACCAGTGCAGCGCCTGACAAAATACCAGTTACTTCTGAAGGTATTTCATGTTCTACTTCGAAAGGACATCAGTAGATAGATCTGTTTTCAAGTTTGTTTTATTTTTCAATTAAAGGTTACCTGTAAATCAGCACCAAGCCTTAGATTGCATACTGCTTATCTTGGCCCTCCGTAGTGACTTTCAGTGAAGATGAAAATTCACATACCTGAAAAAGGAACAAGAACTTTTAACAAACTGTTTTTACGGGGAGAAAGACTGAATCTGTTCAGAGATGCAAAAGGACAGAAGCAGTTCTAAGAAAACTGAACCAGAGATGATCATAAGAGTGTGATGAATGAAATGTAATATATTGATGCATCTCCTCTTCCCCTCAGGGTTGTTATGGTGCCTGTAATCTTTAATGCGTTTATTCTTGTGTCCTCTCTCTAAGGCAGGGCAGTGCTGTTATTCCCAGTTTACAGAGAACTGGGGTGGTGGCTTCTGAACCCCACCTGCCAGCTTCTTGAATGAGGGATGAGTACACGAGAAGCTATAAGTGGGCAGAGGAGATCGCAAATGAAAGTAAATTTATTTCAGTGGTATAATTCCCAACTCTGTCTTCTGCTTATTGACCTGAAGGCTCTGGATTTGATAAAATCTGCTCCTTGTGTCTGCCAGTCTGAAGACAATCATCTGCTGCAACCTTATTTGAAGGCATATATGACATATTGGCAGCTGATGGAAAACCCCATCCTTGTTTCCCATTTCTTACCAAGCAGAAAAACACAATACAAAGAACTCAGATGAGCGTGATGCCGCTCTGTAACCTGACACTGTTCCTAAGGAAGCCCATCAAAAAACGGGCCATGCTTCAGTGGCCTGTTCCACACCTCATACTGGCTGTGGTTTAGACCCAGTCTTTTTTCTGGTGACCTATGAAAAAAGAAACTTGGGCAGTGTAGGTTGCCCTTGGGCATTGGAAACTTCAGGCAAGATGGAAAACTGTTTTGTTCAACACGTGCTCTTCCATTTCTATTTTCAGGAGTTGCTAAAGTACAGCACGAGCTGTGATGGAGTTCAGGAACTTCAAGAAGCTCTAGTTGCAATGTTGGATTTGCTAAAGTCAGTCAATGACTCCATGCATCAGATTTCAATAACAGGATATGATGTGAGTAGATCTGGGTAATGGGAGACCAAGGCCGGTTGATGCATTGGGAATGGATAGCGTCCCAGAATGTATGAGCTAAAAACTGTACTAGAGCAGCTACAAAGTGAGTGGGATCAGGAAGCTCTTAACAAGTGATAGCCTTCCATATGATTTCAGGATTTTGGAAAATCTCCGCATCCAAAGGACATATCCAAAGTTGCGTAGTGCCCACACTTGCCACCTTGTGGTTCTCAAGAGTATTTTTTCCGGCATGCACCTTAGTTGTCTCATGGCTCACCTTATTAATTCGCCTGGGGTGTCTTCATAGCATTTCTCATTCAACATTCAACTAAATCCTCTCTGATTTTGATCCGTGCCCATTGAAGCGGTTGTCTTTCCTAGGGCTTCAGAGAAGGGTGAGGGGATGGCTTTCTAAGCTGCTGGTCCCAGTCCTGGCCTCCTTGAGCAGTCCATCCCCCGAGACCTCAGT
>VYZM01022923.1:0-27218 GCA_013398915.1 Dromas ardeola
ACGGAGGGGGGCGGCGGGTGCTCAGCGCCTGCCTGTCTCCAGCCCGGGGGCTCTTCGGTTGGAGAAAGGGAAATAAATGGGGGGGTGAAGGGCTGAGCCCCAGTGAGGTGTCCGGGGATACGTATATGGATGTCAATAACAGGGCTGGGAACGAGACTGGAAATAAAAGACCCCGATTTCAGTTCTCCTCTGGAGATCACGCACCCCATGTCCACCACACCACCCCCCCGGCTCCCAAAGAAAAATCCCCATCCATAAACCATATGGAATCCTCTAACGCCTTTGTGTGGGTTTTTTTCCAGCCTTGCTTTGACATCCTGCCCGCGCCTCCGCTGGGCATCCCGCTGGAACGGCTGGCCAGCTGTGCCACGGGCTGTCAGCCCTCTCCCAGCCTGCCCTCGGCACCCCGCGCCGCCTTTGTCACCCTCCAAATCCCACGGCTGCCGGAGCGGGGGCTGCGAAGGGAATTAAATGGGAAAGCCGATGTGTCGCTCCTGTTGCAGCCCCGAGATGCTGCAGAGCCTCGAGGGTTAAAGCAACAGGATGAAGTCAGCACAAAACAGCCCATAAGGACTGGCAAATAAATAAATCATCCTAACGACGTTATTATCATGGCTTGCCTCAGCTTCATTGTCTCTTCCTTTCTTACCTGACTGCCTGTTACATTTTTTTCTCCTTGCTCAAGAGAGGCAATCAAAAGAGACTCTGAGCAGTAATTGGCTCCTGCCCATTTTGGATGTTGCTAAAAATACTACCTTACCTCTCCATATCTAGAGGTCAGTTGAAAAATCAAAATATTGAGGTAAGCAATCCTGCAGGCTGCTCTGTTGAGGAGGTTTCTTGTGTGTGTTCCCAGAAGGGGAACATAAAACTATCTGAACGCGTATAAAACACATTCTTTTACGTTCTGTCTGCAGTTCTGCACCCTCCTCTGCACCCATCGCTTCCCCAGGCTTCCCCAGGCACTTGGAAATTGCATTTCTCGATGCAGCTTTAGAAGCCTGGCAGACGTGTTCCGCGCAGTTCTGTCATATCTCCTGGCTCTCAGGCAGACAAAATTAGCTTTGGTACAGCTAAGAGGGAGATGATGCGTTCAACGCATTGCAGTTTGAGTACATGTCTGTACCTGCTCCCTTTTGTCTTGAGGGAAGGCAGGTAGGTTGTGCTTCAGTTCTTTGTCTATGAAATGGGAATAATACCCTATTTTCTTCGCAGGAAAGAAGCAAAGGTGGGAAGGGTACATATCCACATTAATTTTTTTACATACTGTTACAGTAGAATTCTCTAAGTGGATACATTTTTCAAGGCACAAAATAGTTGTTATTTAACGTTCCTCTTGCACTGACACCCAAGAACAGCATAAAAACATGCAACACATCGACTGAAAGTAAGAAGAAATTTCTTCTAGCCCTACAGAATCTTCTCCCTGAGGATTGCAAAATGTTTTCCAAATTAATCCTCCAGCTACAACGCTCTTCATGATTTTTTGTGAGAAAATAAGCGCTCCTCCTATTTCTAAAGGTTAGGACATGTAATTGACTAACAGAAAACATTCCATGTAATATAGGTCACAAATCGTATAAAGCAAGCAAAACCAAGATGCACAAAGGAATATTTCTGGAGATCTTTCATTTAACTTTTGAGGAAACATTACCATTTCAGGAAAACTCAGCGTGGTTTGCAGACAATTTGGAAAGGCCAGACTTGACAAATCAGTGACAATAGCTCAACTCATTCCGTGACCAAGGCTCTAATGACAGAAATATCATACGGAGGCAGAAAATGTGTCACAGAGAATTCAAGTGGGTTGCCTGAATCTGATCTACTTACTGTGAGACTTTTAACATAAAAAGTATGAATTGGAGTATTTGTATCGTTACAATATTTGGCCAAAAATGAGAAAGGCCAGCCAAGGTCTTCGTGACCACCTCACCATCCCGTATGAACTAGGGGCCTTTTGGCAAAATGGCGCGATGAGCTTGACCTGAGAAAGGAAAGCAGAAAACAGACTTTTCCTTGTTTGTGCATAGTTCTAAATTTTATTTAATTTTGCAACTGTTTTCCTAACTATCCTGCTAGTGCTGATCAAACTGTGCAGCTCAAACTGAGCCCATGAATGAAATTTGATGAAACCGGAGGGTGGAGAAAGCGTGAGAAGTTGGGAAAATATTTGTGTGTGAGCATGGAGAGAGGAGTGTCCAAAGCTTCCACCGGGCTTGCAGAGCCAGACATTTTCCCTACCAGCTACACTTCTCGCAGTCAGCTTTCTCAGACCAGTACTACTGTTTGACCACTCTTCACAGATCACCCTGGAGAAGATTCCTGCTCCCCGTGCTCCTGGCCCCGGTTCCTGCCGGGCTGTGGATGCTGCACCTCGTGATGGTCCCAGCATCCTGCATTGTACCGTATCAGTCTGTCGCCTAAAAGACCAGAGGGCCATCTAGATAAGCAAACAATTGGCCTTTCGCACATCTTGTAGGTGTCACAATGGCCAAATTGCTCTATCATCCACCCACGCATCCTAGCAATGACCTTGTGAAACAAAACAATATCGCTCAATTCATCCTGAAATCGTCCACCCCTCCCTCAGGAAAGGGGCCTGTCTGTAAACATTTGCATTTTTATCAGCTCAAAATTCTTTCTCTTGCCTGTTCAGGAGCTCGGGATTTGTGAATAATGTGTTTCCTGTTGTGAATGCATATGGTAATTTAAAATACTTGAATTATTATTTTTTTCGCTCTGTCCCATTTCCCTCACAAATTTTTTTTTTTTGTTTTTTTTTTTTTTTTAGTTATGTGTTCTTCTACTGTGATACTGCAGGATCAGGAGGGGAAGGATAAAAAAAGAAATAAAGAAAAAAATGGGAGAAGCAACAGTTATTGCAGGAAACACTTTTTCTTATGTATTATATTTGAAATACATCAGAAAAAATACACTGGACTTCGTAGGTTAGCTGTTTCTTCTTTACATTTTCTTTTCAGTTGCCACCACAGCAAGCAGCATTACAGCCCCAGACCAGATGAAAGCAGAAAGATATTTCATGAACAAAGGTGCAACGTGTATATACAAAGGAAAAAAAAAAAGCAACAACAAAGCAGAAAATCCTGGAATTGATGGAGAATCTCACAAATTAAAGGACTTGGTTCAGGCATGAGAGAGGAGAAGAAAAAAAAAAAGAGGGCAGAGTAGGATAACCATACTTTCCACTGCTATAACGAGCAGGAAAAAAAAACCCACCATGTTTGGGGAGCTTTTCATGATAAAACATAAAAAATAAAAAGTGGATGTGATGAGACAGTATGACCATGGCTGCCTCTTAGAAAGTGAGAAATGGCTGGTGCATGAATGTGTGCTATTACTCTGCAAATAGCATGCTGGTAGAGCTCAAAAATACATACAGTGAGCACCCAGCTACCTCCACTGCAGCAGCTTTTCCTATGCAGCACTTCCCCAATTCGGAGCTGCTGCTTTCTCCCTCACGGCCAGACCCTTCCTGCATCGTTGCTGAATTCCTAAAGGATGTCCAAAGTCTCAAGCAAGGCTGTCGTGGAAGCATTTCAGCCCAGTTCGGTAGGAGGGTTTGTTAAAAATCACAGTGCTGTTGCCATCTCCCTGGAACTGATATTAGCCATCATCTTTTGGTGCCCGTCCTTGGTACGGATATGTATTGGTCAGGCAGGTCACCTTTCACCCCAAAACTCAGTATGTGGGAGTATCCGTTATATTTACCAAGGTGCAAAAGTGCTTTTAAGGGGTTCATGGTATGTACAATTCTGGATTGAAATAAAAAGCGTTAGTTTGTTTCATTTATACTACTGGGGGTACTTTTAGATGTGTTGCTTTTTAAGACTTCTCTGCTGAACTTGTCTGATGAAGTTGTGGTCTTATCTACGACAGCCTCTTGTCAGCTGAGGTTAGTTTGTGAAGCTTCATTGGTTTCGCTGTTTTCGTGGGCCTGTTCCAATTCATGCTGACTGAATACCTGGTTCATAAATTGTAGCGTTGTGATCCTCTCCTCTGTGATCAAGGGTTTTCTTTATTTTTCCTCCCCTCCCCAAGATAAGAAGCAACATGGGTAACCAAGCTGTCTCTCTCTGAGGCTAACATCAACATCACTGACCACTCTGAGTCACGCTCCTGACTCACAAAATTTAGTTTTAGGAAGGGTAAATGTAGCCCCTCCTCTCGCTCATCACTGCTGGGTAATTGTCTTGAGGAGAACAATGAATTGTCTCTCAGCAATGCTACTTCAAAGTCCTTTGGATAAGAAAATAGATAATTCAGTTAAGCCTTAGGTTCCTTCAGCAAACATTAGCATTTCTGCCCCTTGGCAATTGTTCAAGACGGTTTTGAAACATTTAAGAGTCATTAGATCTAATAGCTCCCATTCTGCATTTCCTTCAAGGAGGAGTATCAGAAAAAAATGCACTACTTATTCCCACTACCTTAATCAACAATTAATCATTCAAATGATAAACAATGACCAGAACATACTTGAATAAATTATTTGTTTTCTTTGTTGATCAGATACAGCTCTAAACCATCTTGGCTGTTTTTAAGTTACTACGAAAAATATCCTACCTACCTAAAATTGCATTTAAAAAATGTTAATAATGACCTATTTCACACGCATTGTTTAAAACTCTGGGCTCCGCCTAGCAATGGTTATTCGGGAATAACCATTTCCAGATTACAAATATATACAAATAGATCTGAAGATTATAAAGATCAAAATTTGGATATCTATGAAAACTTGTGGATATAATATAAATACCTAGTATCAAAGCCTTAAAGTAAAACATTCCTCGTAGTAGTATAAATTACAGTAAAAGTATTACATAAAATGTTTATACTTGTGTATATATAAAATCAAATTTGCTTAGAGTGTTTAAGGATAGATTATGGGCAGTGAAAAGAGGAAAGTCTTGTCCGGGGCATTGTCTTTATTATCAGGTAATACTACAACTATAAATATTAAGTTGAGTAGGAACAAACTTTTTAAAATAGTGTTGCCTGTTAGTTCATAAAAATGAGGAAAATTAACTGAGTTCTTGTGACATTGACTCTATTCCTATTATGTACTAGTAGAAAAGATCAATAGGATTTTCCTCTGCCTAAGCTCCCTTTTGTCAATTGGATAACATGGCAGCCTTGTATTGAACCAACACAGTTTAAATATATCATGTTGTGGGCACATCTAGTAATTGGACTGCTGTAGGTTATTTTCAGGCTACAGTATGTCATACAGCAGTAAAGGCAGGTTTAGGACAGAAGTGGATTAAAAGATATAAAAATATTCTGTACGTGACAGCAGTCCATTCGTTGACAGTTTTGCTGTTGTCAGTTCTGACTGGATTTACTGAGAGTTGCAGAAGCTTAATAATTACTAAAACTGACACCTGTGCTACTAAAAATACCTTGGATAGTAAAAAGTATTTAAAAATGAATCCCCGTAAAAGGCTTTTAGATATGTTCCATTTTAGATTTAAAATAAGTCTTAATTTTGTTTATCTTTTGTATTTCACTCAGCTGGATGTTAAAAACAATCGGGAGAATGGTCCTCCAGGACATCAGAAAGGGCCCACAGATGGTCTGTGGGACTGTAGTTAGGAGTAAATGTATGAGATGTCCTTGACAGCGTATGTAATGGTCTTTAAAAGTGTTCAGAGCTAGTGATAATCCACTGGTCCAAAGCATCTGAGAAACAGCATCCTAGTGCATTTGTGCAGTTTTTGGCTGTATACATTGAAAACACATATTTACTTACTGTTAATGAATCAGTATCTGCAGGAACACTTGCTTTACACTCGCTGCAGAAGGACTTGTAGTGAGCGGCACTGGAGTGTGGGAGGTTTAAATCGAGCTCAGCTAGCATCACCTCTCCCCATCGTCTGCTCTGGACTAAGAGTAGTGGAGGGGAGACTTTTGTTTTATAACGGGGGTGACCCAAGTGTTCATACTTCTCTGCCGTAGTAGGGAATATGCGGAGGTGAACCAGTCAAGAATTTGGTCACATCATAGTGCAGTTTCAGAAACAGCCAAGGTAGGCATTTGGGATCTTCTAGAGATCTGTCTTTAGGACTTGCCCAGCCCTGCGCCAAAGTGCTGAACCACACTCTTCCACTCCCTTTATTCCTTTGCATAACTCTCTTTGCCTCTTTTTCTTTTATGTACACTCTTCATTTTTCCTTCACCTTAGCTTTTTTTCGCAAGTAACACCTTTCCCACACTTCCTGCCAACAAAACCAAACCAAACCAAACCAAACCAAACCAAACCAAACCAAACCAAACCCAAACCAAACCAAACCAAACCAAACCAAACCCAAACCAACCCAACCCCAAGAACATCCATGGAACTAATGCACCAGATGATGAATTTGCAGTTCGTGCAGTTGGTGTGTGGTATTCCTCCTCTTGCTGGTATGGGATGAGATTCATTTGTCCTCATGTGGGCACCTAAAAGGGACACATCTAGACCTGTGCTAGTAACCCTAGGCTCCTCTTATCGTCAATGGTGAGAAGCTGCAGCCTCCAGAAGGCAACGTATGTCATTCTAAGTTTAACGTTTAGGATAATTCTGTAGTTGTCTCTATCTCTTCTTTAATTCTGGAGGTAAACAAGAATGGATGAATAGTTTGAATTTAAATGTCTAACTCTTAGAGGGTTAACAGTGGGTATGTGAGATGAACTTCTCTTTCAGACTGCATGATTTTCTGGACTCCCTTAATCTACTAACCATTACTTTTACGTGGCCTCTGAACTGGAGAATGTATGCCAAGAAGCCAAAAGGAGAAAAAGACGCTAGGAGAACTGGGTTTTAAAACAATGCATTGCTAGTGATTCTTAATTAATGCAACTTTTTTAATTAGTCCAACTTTTGCTAACAACTTTTAGTAATTAAAGCACGGAAACCTGAACTGAGGCGAATAATCCTTATGAAGTAAATGACATGATCTTAAGTAATGACATGAGTGAAGTATGTCTGAGTCCAGCGGAGTTATCCATAAGGAGAGGGATATTGGTGTGTGGAAGGCTTGCAGGACGCGGCTCCTGGCTTAAATTCCACTGAGCTGGTTGGTCGCAGTCCTGATAGACTCAGTTTAGTCTAAACTCCCCTGAGATTGTATCCTTTGTTGCTAGACTAGCCAGCCATAGGAAGAAAATAGCTGTGGGTCCCATGCTGGATGTAGTGCACGAAGTTTCTTAAGAATACGGCTTGAGATGCAGGGTGGAAGTGCCAGCGCTATCACAGCTTATTTTGAAAATGACACTGAGACTTGAGTGACACTGAGACTTAAGCTTTGATCTTCCTGATCACCGTATGTTTGTCTGCCTCCCATCTTTATGTGGTTCTGTTGAAGTCCGTGATGCTCTGCTGAAGTGCAAGAAAATGTTAGCACTTGGAAAAATGTCGAGAATCCCCCTCAAAAATACAGTGTTGGTGGGTATAAATAAATACAAATATATACATAAAGAGAACTTGCTTTAGAAGGAGACTGGAATTTAAAAATACGCCCAGCTAAAACTTGAAACCAGCATTACAATTAGCAAAAATAATAAAAATTTAAAAATTGTAAGCCAGCAGTAAAATGTCTATAAATTCTGTTGGTATTAGCAAATCCAGCTTGTTACCTAAAACAAAATTGTTCCTTTCCTTATTAATGATATTTTCCTCAGGCATATCCCCATCCATTTTAATTTTGCTGTGAAGACAAGCAAAAATACCCACTTTAGAAAAAAGTTAGGAGGTTTGCTGGTTTTATATGGGAACAATACAAAATTTTGTTCTTTTTTTTTAAGAAGGAACCAAAACTTTTTTGCTAAACAATGATGTTAATAATGAGAAATGAAACTAGCAAGAGTTAATTAAGACCTCTAAAGCCAGAAAACAGATAGTGTTGTATAGACAAGGTGGGTTTTTTTCCCCTGATCTTTTCCTCTTTTCTAAATTAGATAAAAACCTACACGAAACATTAAATTGACAGACAGATAAAGCTAAGATAAAGTACCTCTTTTAAACCCATAATGCCAGGAAATTCAGAGATGAAGCTACAGCATTACTCTTATCCCATACCACAGTACTTTTGGTGTGTGGAGTTTCTCATTGTTGACATGATACTGAGGTAGGTAAGAACACAGATAATTTTTTGCCTTCCCTCAATTTTTTTTTTTTTTTTTTTTGAGGTCAAGGGGTAANTGGAAAAAACAAAAATATTTTTTCCCTCCCTCAAATTTTTTTTTTTTTTTTTTTTGAGGTCAAGGGGTAAGGTTTTTGAATAGCTTACTACAACATTTCTATTTTCTCCGTCAATGTGTTCCACACATTGGAATCTATTCTTGTTTTATTTTTGGTTTGATCGTTGACAAAAGTAAATAAAATGATGTGAGAGAAAGCAATGAATATAATATATGCCTCATACCTGTATTACATGAGGGGTTTTTTATTACTCTGTTGCAAGCTCCAAACAGAAACATGTATGTAGGTTAAGTTAAACTTGTGCATGCCTTTGCAGGTTTAGGACATAAACTGCCTAAAGGAACTCATGAAAATATATTGCTTGCGTCATATCAGGGAGTTTCTGTATCTCTCTCAGGATAGTAATTGTTTTCCATTTGCGATATTAAAAAACATTTGCCAGAACTCCAGTCTGTTCCTTTGAAAATTTAAACATGTGCACTTATTTTCCACTGTTATGAGAATAAGGAATGGTTTTTTTTCTTAATATATTTCAACTTCATTGCACTCCTGAAATACATCAAAGAAGTATCTGATCAGAAGCCTCACAGTGTGTGTCATTTTCATCAGGGTTACAAGGATCAGCAAGTATTTTTAAAATAGAAATCACAGGGCAGGTCCAATTTATTTTGTTGTTCAGCTTTTCCCAGTTTTTACCTGTGGCTCACTGCGTGGAAAGGATGAATGACTTTGCTGAGTGTTTTCCTCTTTCAAGAAGTGGTAGGAGGGAGGGAGCAAAGAAGAAAATTAATCAAGTTCTTATTAGACACATACGGACTCAGCTACCACTTTGTGTATGTTGCCTATTATAAGAGAAAGACATTTATTAATTCCTCAGAGTAAGGAGAAATCGCAGGGGTAATGGCTCTCAAGCGTGAGCCGCTGAGTTGTAGTATCTTAGATATTCATTCACGGAATGGTGCAATCTTGCCATCTCGTATTTTTCAGGGCTGTCTTTAGAGGTACTCCATCACTGTACAGGAATGACAAACTATTTGAGCACAAAAATACAAATAAGTAAACAAACAAAATGCATTCACCCCTATTCCAATTCCTTTAGTCGGTATTTTGAACCATGAGTGAAATAAGAGGCAATAAACCCAAATTTATCTAAATTATGTTTCAAAAATAGGGTTTTTTTAGTGTTTAAGACGGTTATTGCTTTTTTATACCATAATCTATATGAACATCAGTAGCATGTTCTGTTTCTGCTTGGCTTTAGTAACACGAGTTATTTTTTGTTTTATTTTGTTTATAAACGTGACTCATGAGGTTTCTTTATGCTTCTTATACAATACTTCTTCCTTCCTGGTAATGTCTATTTGTTCTCTATTTTTGGCTCGCTTTTCTATTGTTATCTGTAAATTATGTACATTTACCTGATGACTGCAGGATCTGTTTAGTTAATACAACCATGACAGAATAGTTACCATATTTTGCTATATATTAACTGTCTTTAGAGAAATAATTTTTAGTATTTGTTGCTTTCATTTTATTCTTCTACTGTCTTCCTATACTATGAGACATTCTATGCATTAGTAATGATTCATCCGATTACAAAGCCAAAAATAAGTTTAAAATATAGTCAGGCTTCCCTGAAGAAGAAATTTCGCGTTACCAAAATCAAATGCAAGAAGGAGTTAAAGGTGATATTTGTGTAAACTGTGGAAGACATATCAAAGGTTCATGAGGATTCAGGTGAGCTGAAATAATGTTCGTGTACATCGGTAAGACAGTATACTAACTTTTTATCGTAGTTAAAAAGGGAACAGCCTTTTAATGGACTATCAATGCAACAACTTGGAGAAAAAATAATTCACTAAGTGCCAGACAGTACCAGTTTCATAAGTAATTAAATAAAGCAGTATTAACCCAGGATGATCACAGTAGAGTCAAGCTTCTAACAGTCTAAAGAACAGCTGGGGGAAAGGTATCCACATTTTATTCTTGTCTTCCCTGATATTTGGTTTCCTTCATAGTTAATATTTATCCTAACAATGGGTTTAATATTGCTTTGAGAAACAGATGATATACTGAAAGAAAATATGTGTCAACAGTGTATAGGACCAGTTTGTTCTCTAAATTTTAATTTTAAGTTTCCTTAATAAAGTTTACAATCCTTATTGTTAAAGATAAAATCTAATCTACGAAGAGATATGTGTTATCCTTTGGTACACTTTAAGTTTCATATATTGTTCACTCATTAAATTTAATTTTACAAGATAATAACAGGGATATATTTTTATGAATACAGTTTGATATAATTGCTACTCCCTATTTAATGATAGTATTACCTTGCAATTAAACAATTTGCTTTACCCATACAAAAGATTTTCATGATATATTACGTCTTTTTGTCCACTGAATTGTTTCCAATTCTTAGGTGAAACTATTTGCCTTTTCATCACACTCTTCTCTCCTCCTATTTAAGGCACACTTAAGTGTTCTCCTGAACCCTGGATGTTTGATGTCAGGCTTGCAAGGTTCAAAACATTTGATTTGTTGGGCGATGTCCTTTGGAAATAGAAAACAGAAGAAAAAATAGTGTTGCCTCTGAGGAATTGAACAGGATATAAATTGTCTTTCACAGTCAGTATAAGCCTATGAGGGCTGTACCTCTGCAGGATAAGGATGAGACACTTTAAAGGAGACAAATTCAAGTTCCTTTTTTGATGGATGGTTGTCTTTCTTTAAACGTGCCTGACTTATTATAAAATCAGTTAGGTGGCCTTTTACTACTAAGTTATGAGGTCTCTCTCTACTAAGTTATGTGGTCTTTCAAGGGTTTTGTCTGTAGTACAGCGTCTACTCATCAAATCTGTAACCATGCACCACTTGTATAATGGGCTGAAGTGCTGTGGCGCAACCGAGGTTTTATATCAGCATTGCAGTCTACTGGTCTCTCTGCATTTTTTGAATGTGTTTTTTAGCGACACTCTCTCCTGGTTTGTTGTTGTCGGAGCTGCTTTATCCGCGAAACACCTTTCTCTCGCGTAACAGCTTGGTAATCCTTTGAGCGTATTCCTCTTCAAAGAGGGGACTCGCATGCTGTAATGACAGCGTCCATAAGGACTTCTTCAGAAATAAACCCGTAGGAAACATGACACTGAAGTGTTTTCAGGAAATGCTTTTCTAAAAATTATCTGCCAGATTGTTTATGCTATAGGGAAACTGGTGGTAGGGAAAAATAAGGCCAGAATTAACTAAGCATAAAGCCCAAAAATCTTAGAAACGTAAATCCAGTATCTGTCTGAGGTATATGAGGGGAAAAAAAACCATTCTGCTTCAGCCTTATCTCTTCGAAAACATCCTCTGCTAAAGGTGAGAAGGAAAACTCGCCTGTATGTCTATTTGACCATACCATTTGGTTTATTTATAAATTCATCGATCTTTTACTTGTACCTATTCATATTTGCAGTTCTTCAGTAGCTGACAAGCAGTAACCAACACATATATGTGACAGCCCGGCTTACCTACTCCGGCTTGAAATCCTGGTGAATGACTAAACAGCCAGGTTCTTAACTAAGTTTTTCTGCCTTTTGTGCAGTTTTTACATCAAATACTCCATATTACATCCAGATTTTGATAATGTAAGACACCACTTCAGCCAAATGGCCTCTATGAGTAAGGCAGAAACATTTTTTATTTTCTAGGGCAATTAATTAGACATCCACACTGTCACTCCCACACTGAAATTAATCTCCATATGTTCAGTTATCACAGGAAAAAAAATAAATGAAAGAAGAAGCTGAAGGGAAAACTCATAGCCACATCTCTGCAGTGTTTTTTCAGACACCTAAATTTCTGTCAGCATGTTGGGAATTCATAACCTCATTATTACATGCTTAACTAATCAGCACACTTCATAATTTCTGCACAAACACCGGCCTGTCGCTCTCCATCATATATTTAAAACAGAGAAGAAAAAAAAGAGGTCTCACTCAGGAGACTTTAGTACTTTTATTACATGCCATTTAGGACAGTTACTATTCACCTGTGAAATACTGTCTCTGATTTAAACAGCACTTCTCAAGTTACTTGCTTTGTAATATATTGTCTTCTGTTCATTTAATTTCTTATTTCATTTCCTTGCTAATTTTTAAAAAAATCCAGACTCTCTCAGTCATTTTTCTGCATTGCCAAAGTTCTAATAGGCCTTATTGGAAACCCTTTTAGATCACTTTTTAAATGAAGTCTCCTGTGTTATGGGTGGCCTCTGGTAAAAAAAGAAATATGGAAAGCACATCTGAATTGAAGCACTTCGACACAGGAAATGTTAAGAACTTGCAGCTAGTGAAATGTAGAAATATATCCTGTAATAACTTATGCACCCCTGGCCTGATACAGTTGTTTTCTCTACGTAACATTCATGCGTTTTAAGGCATTAAAAATGTTCCCAACCAAAGATTTTCACCCTTGCCCCAGCATTTCAGTTGGACAAGGCGCAGTCTGACGGATCCGTACGTACAAGGGAACAGACTTTACCATGCAGGCATGAATCTTTCATGCAGGGCTGCCCAGCCAGCAAGATACATACTAGTCCCCTCTTTTCGGCTGGTGTGTATCAGTGTTTAGGGTGCTTACCACATAGTTCTGGCCATGATAAGGAGTTTTCTTCTCCCCAGGTTTTGGAAGGAGTATGAAGAATTAATCCCAACCCTCTGCTGCGGCTGTTGAACCACACCAGTACCAGCATTCTTTGCTCTACAGCACTTCAAGGTATAGCAGGTACTTGAAACCCATAGTCTTAGGAACTGGTCAACCTGCAGGATTTTATAGCCTCAGTAAACAAAAACAGATTACGAAGGAAAGGGTCCAAACCTTTATGCTTGATATGGCTTATATTAGTTCTGTGACCTTCCTGTCTTTAAGGCTTCACTTTCAATATCTGCATTTTCTTGCATCTCAGGATCTCATTGCTGACTTGGTTCAATGTTTTCTTCCAGCCACTGTCTACTTGCTCACTTTTTAAATTCCAACTGGGTAATTCTCCATGTATTGCTTTAGGGCAGAGAAGACTGCCTAGTTGTAGTCACACCTGTGTGTTGTTTTTTTTTTTTTCTTTCGAAGAGATTGGAGAAGGNNNNTTCTTTCGAAGAGATTGGAGAAGGGAGTATGAGCTTAGTCAGCTGTATTCAGAAGCAGAAGGCCTCCCTCCCTTTCTTCTTTTCCTGCCTTTCTCCTCTCCCTTCCCCCCTTCTCCCTCCCTCCTTCTTCCTTCCCTTCCTTCTTTTCCACCTTCTCTCCTTCCCTGTCCATAGAACCACTAAGGAATTCAGTGAGATTTCTGAATTGATTGTAACTATATAACTAGATATTAAAAGAATTGTTGTTCTGTGTAAGGGCAAATAAAACAGGAGTTTAGTGAGAAAATTTCCATGGAAACAATAGTTCAGTGACAATGAAAAATATTTCTCACCACAATGTGCTAAAAATGACTTCACAAATAACTGTATAAAATTGGACAATTTTTTATTGATAGCATGGCAAGCAAAACCATTGTGTTTTTCATCCAGAGGATAATATGTCTCACTCAAGAGTTCTGCATCCCTAATTCCTGAATAGCATACCTTTGCATTTGCCAACATGCTTTTTTAAGCCTATTCTGGAGTTATGTATTCTTATTCATCTAGATATGGGGATTGCAAAGCAAAGTGGGCTACATTGTGTGCGCGGCTGCTTGTCACTTCCCAAATTCTTCTGCATTGTTGCAGTTTCACGGCAGGGCCAAGATCCAGGAAAAAGGGCAAGCAGCTCGGATCTGCACATTCTTCGCTATTGCAAGAAAGCTGTGTCTTCTTTTACCTTTCCTACAATTTTTAAGGAAAGGAAGGTTGATTGGCAGTTCCTCTACAAGGTACAATAGCGCAGTGAAATTGGGTAAGCAGTGCTCCTTTGTGAGAACTGTCACTGTACCATATATGCTGCCGCTTCCTCTACCATTGGGCTTATGAAACTCCCTTTGGGATCTCAGTTTTATGTTAGTGTCTCCAATAGTCATGTATGTCCTTGGGTTTTTTTTTTGTTTGTTTGGTTGGTTTTTTTCTGCATTTGGCTTTCAAGTACAAATATATAAGCACGTATGTGTGATGATTCGCGTATTTAGCTAGATATAGTTGATTGATACTGGTTGATGTTATAAGGTATACACAAGTCGGCTGCAGATTGCAACTCTGTTTTGTCTGTGATGGTGGTATGGTCATACTTTGCTTTCACACAGTGTTTCCCTTTTTTGGTGAAGTAAAATTTCAGTGGAATTATCTGTATAGGTTGGTTTGTTTAGCTAACTGAAACATCATAGTCACAGAGGAAATGAAGTCATGAAATGAAGTAAAACTGTACAGATCACTTGATCAACACATTCGCCCAGCAGGGTTTTGTGGTCATCTCAACCCCAGCAGGGTTTTGTGGTCTTGTCCGACAGACAGACTGGAAAGTTTAGAACAGAAGGAGCTAAAGCAAATACATATACTTTTTCATTTTTGACAGCCTACTTAAGGAGAAATTGTCTACAAGAGCAATTTGAAGGCAGAGGAAATATTCCTGTCTTCTTGCTGAGTGCTGGGCTCTTAAGGCTTTCAAGATGAATGGGCTTAGGAGTCCTGTATTTAGATCTGCTACTTATAAAGCAGTCTCTGACTATCTTTGTTTTCTCCTTTCAGTAAATGAAACTGTATGCTTGAAAAGGTCATGCAGAAGTACAGTTACTCATAATTATTGCGTGGGGCTTTTTTCTGAGAAAAGGTATGTCTAGCTTATGGTGGTAGCTGGAACCGGATCCCACGTAGAGAGCCGGATCGTAGGTTTGTTAGGAGAAAGGTTAGATAGTTGGTCTATGTTCTCAAATTGAAAAGTCGCACTTGGATTCCATCCAGGTGGTGGAGGTCTCGCCATGAGAGTCAGTAGATGAATCTCCTCACAGTTACGTGAAAGTGTCCAGAACTGGTGCTTTATTAGGTGATATGATGGTAAACAATATAGGTTATGTTCTTGGGGTATTCTCTCTGCCAATGACCCGCTCTTCTGTGTCTGTCTGTGAACCACTCCCAAGAAGTGTGTCAGCAGCTTAAATGCCTTAAGAAATGACTTACAGAAAGTTAGGGAAACTATCGGAATTGAAATATGTAAACATTTAAACATGAACAAAGCCTTTAGGGAGTGAGGGCCAATATACAAAGACTGCATAGCCTTCTCCAGTTGTATGATGGTAAAGCAAATCTAATGCTCTTTTGAACATTAAATTCCGTAAAAAGATAGTGTGATATGTAAAACGGGACATACAATGACAAAATAATGATAGCTTTGTCACATTGATAAAATGAATGCTAATGATCAGTGTATTTTTTCTTTGATGTTTTGTCCGTGTATGTAGTAGAACTTCTTTACTTTTAGATCAGTGCAACTTAAAGTTGAATATGTGTGACATATTTATGTATTGGTGGGAAAGAAAAAGCTTAAAATTTGGATTCTGAAGGAAAAAGTTGAGACAGAACTCCCTAACGAAGGTTTGACTGAAAGAACAGATTGGAGGGGGAGGACACACTCCTTATTTACAACTTTGAGGCAGAATGAACACAATAGCTGAGATCACTGAATAGGGCCAGTACAGCAGTGTAAAGAAAATGAAACCTGACTTAAATGGAATTTCTAGGCTAGTTAAGGACAGCATGAAGGCCTGTTGGCCATTCTGCACAGGGTTTTGTGGCTGATAAAATGGATAGGGCCAGCACCCATCCAGCTTGACTTTCAAAAATGCCTTTAGTCTACTAGTGGCCTTTGCTGGAAGAGCAAATTGCTCTTAAAACTAGCCTTAATATGCAGGGTTTATTATGTAAACATGTTTTAATTAGGCACCTCTGCATTGTTTGAGTGACTGTTTAATATCTTTGGGCTTAGAAGCTGTGGCATTCTCATTAGTGATCATGCTTAAAAATAGTTGTTTTGAGCAGACAGTCCTCTTTGTACAGTGGATTTAATATATACCCTGAGCTTCAGCATTTGCAGTCAGAACTCCTTTCAAGTGGATTTTGGAATGTCAGATTGAACATACCCTCCTGCCTATGATCCAGAGCAGTCACCCATGGGAAAGGTTTTCAGTCTCTATTTGTCTGTGCTCTTGGCTGCACGGGCAGCATACATCTTGCACGGTCGATTTAAACTGACTGTCAATAAGCAATTTTCTTTGCTACCTGTTAAAGATACTGGTAACAGCTTATGCAGAATATGTAGACCATAACTTGAAAACCTTCAACTTAAGAAACTGCTACACTACCTTATATGACATATTAAACAGTATGTAGTGTGACAGACTTGAAATGGGCTTGTAGTAGTGATCATCTTATGCAGTAATTATTTTAACTAGATCTCTTTCTTTGCGTTACCTGAGCCTAGATCCAGAAAAGCATATATCTATATGTGCCTTCACTGATAGTTCGTTTGACCCTGATATTGACCCCCAGCCAAGACCTAGAAGCCATTTATATTGTATATACCTAAGCGTTACTCTAGCAAAGTTTAGCTCAGTCCTGGAAGATCTGAACATCCTCCCAAGGCGCTCACCCTGTTCCTGAGGAGTTTGAAAAGTGAATGCATGCTGAAGTGCTGTTTATAGGCTGCAAATATAGGTAATTAATTCCAAAACATGGAACTTCAAACTTGGCATTGCCTGACACCTATGTTGAGATGATTTCTACCAGCAGAGTTCTCCAAGTGAGCACAGGTCTGACCTGAGGCTGCTCAGAAGCACTGACAAACTCACAGGACTGAAAGAGTCATTGAAACGCATAAATTAGGCATTGACTTTCAAAGTGTGGATATTCAGCTAACCCACTGCATGTATTCAGATAACACCAGCTGGAAAAAACCTACCCCAAACACTGACTGTGGTGCTGGAAGAACCCCCTTTTTGCTGCTAACCTGATGGCTAAGTCTCTCACTCGGTAGATGGGCCACAGGAGTCTGGTTTCCTTCTGTAGGGGATTTCAACCTTCCACTTCCTGGTGAAAGTCTGAAGATCAACTGGTAGGATATTCTGGGCTGGGCTCTCGCAGCCTCTTCTGATGAAAGATGAGAAAGAAAAGTCATTGTGTGGAAACACACTATTCACCTAGGTGAGGCCACCTCCAGGGTGCCAGCAGCTGCAGTGGGTACTTGGACATCCATGGTGACCCTCCTCCCAGGCTGATGTGACCCTCCTCCCAGGCTGATAAGGAGAGCTCCTTCTGCTTGGGCTGCTTCAGTTCTTCATCTCATCTGTTCTTACAAATGGTGTGAGGCTTTCCTTATCCTAGGTTTCCCAGAAGTGGAACTGACTTTCTTCTGTTCTTGTAACGAGGAGAGGAAAATGTTTCTGGTGTTTTTTTTTTTTATTATTATTTTTATTTTTTTGTTGGTTGGTTGGTTGGTTTGGTTCTTTTTAAGTATTCTAGTCTATAACTACTATTTGGGATAGGTTGGTTGTTTCCATGCTGTTGATATAAATAGTTTGTCAGTTGTTTCATTCAAAACCAAAATAAAGCTGAGAGAAGATGCAGCCTAATCTAAAGGAAAGGGCTGCAGGATCTCTTAGCTCTTCTCCAGCTTGGCAGCAGATGTGGCTTGAGGGAGGTGGGTCAAACATTTCTAGAGACCTATCTCTCATCAGCACAGGAAAATGCTGCAAACCTGTCCCAGTGCTGCAACAGTTGGTTTGCTCCCCAGGCACTGGCAGCGTTTAGAGCCCTGGGGTAAACAAAGCTGCCAGCGCTTTCAACGTTATTATCTATTTAGAGCAGGCTAAATCAACACTGTTTAAATTGTTAGAGGCTGTCTGTGCTCTGTTTATGCGATGGCTCTCAACTTTACTGGTAGTAGAGGAGACGAATCAGTCAAGATTTTAGATGTTGCCATGATTTAGAGGCTTAGGGTTCTTTTTTTACCAAAGTCTGCTCACAGGGTGCAGAGTGTCCACTCTGCTTCCACTGGACCGGCTGCTCTCTGCAAGCTGCCTTTGCAGCCTGGAGGTGTAGTAATGCATTTTAGCTACTTCCTAAGAGCTGGGAAGATGGTAAGAAGTACAGGGTGTTCTGCAGGAATGCAAGAGGTGTCATGTGGTGGGCCTTGAAGAAAACCTGTTCATAATCTTGGTCCAGGCAGGAGGCTGCTATTTGAGAAAAATTGCCATCAATTGTCATCACTAATGTAACACAAATCTTCTGTTGCATCAGAACAAAAATGGATTACATATGAATTTCTTTTATTTTCATTTAAAAGCTAGCAAATTAACTTTTCTTCCTAACCTTAAGCTAGATAATGAATCAGACTACATCAATATAAGCCTTTGGACTTCAGTTGGATCAGAACACACTTGCACAATATTAAACTGTAGATGATTCTATTAAAACTTTTTACTTGTGTTCAGTGGGTGAAATGCTTAGCTTCTGTGATATAAATAAGATTCTGATCTTGTGAATGCTCACATATGGTGCTTTGCACTGTAAATCACATATGTTTTCCAATATACATTGTACTACAAAGTAAAAACATCCTTTTGAGAGTCAGAGATTGGAAAAAAACGTTGATGTAAAGCACAACTGGAAAACTTCGCAGTACCTTTTATTGTGTCTTACATGACATAAAAATATATCTGACCTTAGGGTAATAAGGACAGAAAGCTTGATGAAGGCCCTTGGCTATTTTGGTGGCACCTTGACTGTCTGCTTTGCTGTGTTTGCTTTGGTTTTGTCTTGTCTTTACTGAATATTTCATCTTTTTTAAATGGTCATGTATTTGTCAATGTTATTTTAAACTTCGGTTTCCTTTAAGTTATTTGTATGTATTTCAAGCTATGTTTTGTCGTAGAATTATCAGAGGGTAAAATTTAAAGGCTTGATCAGGCTTCTTTCTTGCTTGTTAAGTGAGATTCTTGGGGAGACTCTCAGTTCATTTCAACTGGGAATTCTTTTTCAAGTTTTAGGATAACATTCCTAAAAATGGAGATGTAGTCTACACAGAAATTGTCTGTCACTGACCTTTTGTATCGCTCCTTTGCCAAGTTCGAAGTATTGTAGATTTGTCTTTTTTTTTCTTTTTTTTTTTTTCAAGTTTTATTTGTTCCTAAGTTCCCACCACCGTATATGGTGTCGTTGTTTCACTTATTCTATGTATTTTTGTGTTCTGACTAGATTTAGTGGAATGATTGAAAACAGACAAGTTCTAAGCATGCTTTGTGGGATACTAAAGCAGTATTTTATTTCTGGCAACATATTGTAGGTATTATCTCAGCTGTGTTTGTAAAAATAGGAGAAAGGAAGAGGAGAAAGAGGCAAATCTTGCTCTCCCTTACATGGTTGTAGAAGACAGACAAGGGTGTGGAAGGAGCAAAGAACATCTCTTTTATAGCTTGTGTAAAGGCTTTGGTAAGACCACAGGGTAGCTGTTGTCAGTTTGCCCATCCTGAAACAGACTTGCTGGAAAACAATGGAGAAGAAACAGGAAAAAAGGCCACTAGCTGGCCTGGATGACTGAGTATTATACCTGTCAAAAATGTGCACCAGTTGACTTCCTCCCTTATTGATACAGCAGCATATCTCAAGAAGATGCTGTGAGTAGCAGAATGCTTCCACAAGAAACCCTCAAGCACCCCAGAAGGTTGAACAACTGGCTTGTTCTTCTATGTTTTACCAAAAAAAAAAAGAAAAGCAAGCAATTAAACATCATTCTAAACATGATGGTCTTCCAAATTTCGGCTTTGGACAGCACAAAACATGAAAAAGGTTCAGGAAGAGGAAGGCATGAACAAAAACTGGGTAGGTTAGTAAAGGTGCAGCGAGGTAGTGGGTTTTAAATAGGGCTCGAAAGCAAAGAAAGGTGCTTGGCTGACAATGAGTGGGAGGCTTCCAAACATAGGAAGCAGCATTAAAGAATGTAAGAGTTGAAAGAGACAGAAGGATAAAAGAAATGAAAAAAGAAACCAAAGCTGAGTTTAGGGACACAAAGGGTCACTTGAAGTTTTTCAGTTCAATTAGATTTTTTATTTATTCATTTTTTTTCCTCCATCAGAATCTCCATCTCTTCAGTTATCTAACTTTTTAGTGGCTTTCTCTTCTTTTCTTTCCTTTTGGAATAGGGCATGTACTAAACATTAACTTCAACATATTTGTGTTTAAAGTCACTGGGCAGTATCAATTCTATCCCTCTTTTCCCTATATTAATAGTGAAAGAGAACTTAAAAATACTTTTTTCCATCTGTTCATGAAGCCAAAATGAACACGACTGAGATCTGAGACTCGCTATTCAGCACCCGAATAGCAACTCCTTTTTAGCTGGAAAAAAAATACATTGATCTGAGACCTGGCTTGGCAGGTTTTACATTTTCATTAAATATTGATACTCAAACATCATCTTTGTTTACACTGCATGCTGCTTCCCCTAGGTTTGAAACAAGATGGGGTTTTTGCAGATAGTGATGAAGTCAGGAGTTCATAACAACTTTACTTGTTGATGTATGATAAGAGTTTATCAGCCTGTATCGAACAATATGGATATACTCAGGTATTGTGAATGATGCTTAAAAGCTGTGGTTTTGTGATATCGGGTTTCTGACTCCAATCGTCTTAGAGAATGCTTTAGATTAAATCAGTCATTGTCTAATAAACAATCTGCATAAACATCATGTTAGGTTTGGTCAGTGCACTAGAGTGTGAACAGTAAACTTTAAGGACATCAACATTTGAAATTGATTTAATCTGCCATTTTGTTCCGGGTGTTTGAATTGTATTTGTTTTCTAGTGAAACATATTCTGGTGTTTTAAATGAGAAAAATTACTTGTGTATATAGGCCTTTAGTTTGATG
The DNA here is from genome assembly GCA_013398915.1 of Dromas ardeola. Classification (NCBI taxonomy): domain Eukaryota; kingdom Metazoa; phylum Chordata; class Aves; order Charadriiformes; family Dromadidae; genus Dromas; species Dromas ardeola. Next base: position 21,069 of record VYZM01022923.1, read on the forward strand.
TTCCTGTTTTCAATATATTCATATCTATTGTTTTTTATTCGTATCAGGGCTTAGGGAGAGGCAGAAGGAAGGCTGAGAGGAAACAGTTTAAAGCTGTTTAGAGTTAAAATTTTGAGATATTGTGAAGATGAGCAAGGTCCTGCTTGCGTGTTTAGCTTCCCAAATCAGGGTCAGATCCTTCCTGGAGACCATTACAAGAGGGTAAGTAACATAAGATTGCTGTTGGCTGTTGCTGCGTTGTGGATGAATGTGCAGGGATTGCACAACCGCACAACCGACAAGTTACTTGTAACATGACTGGAAGCTCAGGGTACGGCAGAAAGGGGAAGGGCTGCCTTCACCTTACTTCCCCACGTCTCTCCTAATAAAATCACAAGGGGGAGAATTAAATCAGCACTTTTTCGCTTGTCAGTGATATCAGTACCTTGTGAGTTCATGGGAATGGAAAGTTCAGGATATTTGCAAAGTCAGCGATTCAAGAGGTGGCGGATGTGGCACAGTGATAAAGTTTGCATGTTGCTACATCAGCCTAGACTTAAGTGGTCCCTGGCTGCCAGGCAGGGTGGGTGAGAGCACGGAGCTGTACCGTGAATACCTACTACAAAAGCAACGTAGGATGACACCAAAAAGTATGTTAGAAGGCACGGGGTAACTCCACCCTACGTCTTCCAACAGCCACCTGCTCAGAGCTCTTCTTGCTTCCACTCCTTGCCTGCAGTAATTTTGGCTTATCCAAGTGTCATCTGCAGCACCAGAGACACCTTGATACATTACTGCCATATCACATATAACCACCTCTTATCTCTGAAAGATCCTGGCAGATATCATCCGCGTGCTAAAAGGAAGCTGGTTGAATCTGATGCGGTCTCGAGTTACCAAGAAACATCCAGGTTACACAACCACGGCCTCCCTGCCATCTTCCTTTCGGACAGCATTTGGGTTGCTGAGTCCATTGTCCGGCCTTCTGCACTCCGCTGGACAGGATCTGCTGGTCTTTCTGCTGGTGTTCATGACCCTCAAAACAAATGTGAAATAAACTAACTCAAGAGGGCAAAAACAAGCCAGTCCAAGATAGAGAGCTCTAAGCTGCAGATACGCATTAAGCAAGCCTGATGGACTATTAGAATAATTTACCAAAGGAGACAGTGGATTCTCAGTTCAGCCCTTACAGACCGATTTTCTCTTTCATAGAGATACTGTAGTTCAATCAGAAGTTGTGGCCTTCACGAAGAAATTAGTTGGATTAAAATTGATGACCTAGATTATCACTGTGAATATATTTGTTTTGCAAGCAGAGTCCATGCAATAATCTGCTTATATGTAGCTGCAAAGAGTAGGTAGGCATCAACATAACTTAAAGGAAATAAATCTAAGCATAGATGCAAACTGGGAAAACATCCCTGAAGTCAGTAGAGCTATTCTGATGTAAACTGGCATAGGTTCACAGTGAATCACAAGCAAGTCATAAATACAGTTTCGAAAAGAGAGAAGGCTCATGGAATATTAGTATCTCAAACAAAGAGTAAAGGTGAGTTACTATCACCAGCTCATTTTTTTTATCCTAGTAATGACTGGCTATGGAGGGAGGCAATTATTTCATAATTTTCCATGAGTAAGTTTTTCCATTGTATCTTTTATGCCCACACATAACAACCCGAAGGTGCAATGAGGAGTTGTAAAATGGTTTCTGGAATTGCAGGCGGCTGGCGGGCTCAGGTTGGAGGTGAACGGGTGCGCCTGTCGCTGCGCGGGGCTGAGCCATGCTGGGAGGAGACCGGGACAGCCTGCTCCTGTCAGGAGCTCCAGGCTGTGCCTCAGGACCCACCACCAGCACCACATCTGTTAAGTGCTGCTAACAGGAGCCTGAGGTTTGAACGCCGGTAGTGCCAGTCAGCAGAGCTGAGAAAAGCAAGTGAAAAGAAGAGGACGAGCTGAGCGAAGCCTTTGATCTTCTGTGCCAGGAAAAACGGGCAATAAATGAATTAACCTTCACAAGAGGCACAGAAATCTGGGCATCCAAACAAAGAGGGAATTAATTGTTGAATTTAGTCCACCGGACTAAATAACAGGTACAGCTAATGCCCTGAAGACCACCACCGACCCTCCCACTCGTTGGTGTGTGTCTGAGAGGGGGAGAGAGAACGTCAGGGCGAGAGCTGGAGTATCATGCACGGAGCCGACAGATCCAGCTTGTCTGTCATCCATTTGTGCCTAGTTTGTTTGCGTTGCCTTTGGCTCTGGGTTCACTAATTAGGTCTTTTTTTTTTCTTTTTTTTTCTTTTTTTTTTTTCATTTTGTTTAACACTTCTGGGAGATATCTTGCATCTGTATCTTAAGCTGAATGTTGCACGGTGAGCTAATCCTCTCTGACTGCGTGTAACATGCAGAGTCAGCAGCTCAGCTTTTCTTCTTCTCATGCTTTCCTGAAATGTCAGGCAGCAGCGTTCAAATCTGTGCAATGACAGGGCAGGAGTCGGCCTGAAAAGAGAGTTTCGGTATTGATGCAGTTCTAGTTTCTTTTCAGCTGAGTGGAAAAAAAATGACCTTTTTTTTTTTTTTTTAGTCAGTTTTAATAGTGAATTAAACCATTTTTATATAGGTGCATGTGAATTGTTCTACCCTGACAGCAGCAAGGTATGGAAATTAATGCAGAAAGCCAGCTTGACCACTACATTTCAACAATACGAAAGTGGTTGATTAAGCTGGATTTACACTGCTTCATATTGCCAAATAAAATAAAGATAGGTTTGGTAAAAACAAATACATCAGAGAATCATTCAAAATTTGTAGCCAGGACATGTTTTCCTGTATTATCTTATTAATCATTTGCATATTTCCCTGCTCTCAGAAACACATCCTAAGCCATGTATTGTGATGGCAATGGGAATTTTGATTACTGTCTGCATTGCTGAAGAGATCGTATAATTTTGTTTAGACTTGAGAGACAAGGGTGGTCAGAAAGAAGTGCCAGAGACAAGAGATTATGAAAAATATATTTATAGCAATTACATTTGACTGGCATAAACTCCGTCTAATTGATCTATACTGGGGGGAGCACTCCTCTTTTCTAGCATGATTGACATGTCATAACAAAAGCTGTGAAGACAGAAATGAGACTTGATCAAATCAGAGTTGTGGGTTTGAGTGGCCTCTTGAAGCTCAGTATGGCTTTGTCTACAACAGCACACAACAAGTCATATTTAAGCTAGTATAATTTCTTGATTGTAATGAGATCTATAATCTCTACCATCAGACATAAAGTGCACAGGTTACGGCCTCTCCAGAACACAGTGGAGGAGGGGAGAGGGACCTGAGTATATACTTGTGAGGAACACGATGAAAATAAGGCCACACTGCATATTCATAAGCAAAAATAATCAAGTTACTGAGAATCCAAGAGCTTTAATGGTTTCTTTAGTCTTGAGAGCTGGTGCTAGAGAAAATAGAGAAAACATACATTGACTGAGAATTCATTTCACAGACGTGTGAACCCTTTTCTGCAAAACGCTGTTTGATCAGTTTTGACCACACCTTTCCTGTCTTCTAAAAAAAGCTAAAAATATAAAGGAGGACTTGTGGTTAGAAACTGACAACACTTATTTGGTTGCATGGTTACAGGCTGTAAGCATATATCTGTTAGGGTAAATGGATTTACATTATTGTCATCTCTGAATGTTTTGTGAGGTTGTTCCTAGGTACAGTCCCAGAAGCTGTTGTGTAGATCAGCAGAGACTTAAACAAAAATCAGTATTTTGATGAATAACTGCTGAGTTTGATCTAAAAGGAAAAAGAAATAGTGAAATAATAGCAGGTAAAGTTCTATATGCTGAAAATGAGAGTAACGTTTACGTCGCACTGTAATTTCATTGGGGGGGATTAATGGGATTTGGCTCTGCATTTTTGAGGGGGAAAAGGAGATGGAAGATGTCTTACAATAGCAATCGCAGAACAGAAACTGTGCAGAACTGTCCTTGAATATTGTAAGTATCTTGGACCATGTTTACAGGGAAGAGTTACCACCTCTTTAGAGCATACCTGAACTTTAGGCTAGCCTGGTTTGGATGTGCTTAGCGTGCAGTATGCATGATACAGCTGCTTCCACTTACAAGCATTTCACAACCTGAAAATAAAGTAAGAAGCTTCAAAAAAATGGGCACAAAGAGCAATATCAGAAGTAAGAGCTTGGCTCTTGAAACACAGTGTGGGCTTAGGTCTCTGTACTAACGTGTGCGATCTTTAAAACAGAATAAAATAAAATAATAAATAAAAAAAATAAACCTGAATGACCTGAACATGACCCTCAAATCATTGAGGAACCTAAGTTTTCTGGCAAAAGTCCCTTGCAGGCAGTTTGGTGGTTAAAAAAATATCCTGTGAGGGGGAAGGGGCCTACTCGGCTTCAACTCCCTGCTCGGTATATTGCTGGAGTAAGAAGTAATGTAAAATTCAGAAAGTTTCCTGGAAACAGATGATACAGTAATCCTTCAAACAATGTGCTGTTGATTTAGAAACAAATGGGGCAGGAGCCGAAATGGAAGTGAGGCAACAGGACAAAATGTCACAGATGCTGCTGTGGAAATCCTAATAGCATTCACAGATTGTTCTTACCCTCGTTGCAGTCGCTGATGACTTTGTTGGGTGCTCTCAGAAGGCTGAATGGAAGCGACGTGACTGTGTAAGTACCGAACCTGTCTAGCAGAACCTTGCTTCTACACCGGCTTTGGTTTGTGGGGGTGTGGGCTGCACAAAGCCTCGCTAGATCCTCCAAATTTGCTTGCTGGCAGGGAAAATGCTGCCTTGTTACCCACTTGTCATGACATCTTCAACTGCACAGCTACCAGACCTGGGATGAAGGCATCTGTTCAACCTGTCTGTAGAGAGACACTAATAACGTGGCACTCTGCTAGAACTACCCTGTCATTCTTGCTAGGGACAAGCACAATAAATGAAGCGTAAGACCTCACTCAGACCATCTAAAAAGGGCATTTTTTTGCAGTAGGGCATTATATCGTACAAACTGGCATAACACTCATTGGCTGAAATGGAAATAGGCTGATTTATACAGGAGGTGTCATTTGAAAAGGAAAATCTTCTTGCAGAAGTCTGTGCTGCTCCTAAAACTCTTGGGGGAAAAAAAATGCAAGCAGGCCAATGCGGAAAAAAAAAAAAACCACCACCCCCACAACATTTTAAGATTATTACATTAATTTTACAAAGTATCAATGTGCATACTGCTAAAATGAGTTGTAAAAGATGGGCTAATGACAAAATGATATATTAGATGATGGAATTAAAACCAGGTGCTTGCTACATTAAGAACACTTGATATTTCATCATCATCTATACATTTATCAGCATTGTGACTGAGATGGCATGTAATTTACTCCTGAAAGTATTCTACTGCAGACCTTGGGTCTTCAGAAGCCATTAAAGCAAATTAGCAGCAGAAGTCTAGAGATCAAAGATAGGCTGCCAAATAGCTGGGCATGGATTTTCAAACCCATAGGTATAGTAATACCAGATAAAAATCTTAATGTGTCCCTGCAGTTGTGGCAGGTCTGGCAATGATTATATTGTAATTGCACTTTTTTTTTGCCTGAAAAATCTATGCCTTCAATAGACATTATACATTAAAGTTCAGCAGAAGAACGCCTTTTATTTTTTTTTAAAAGTGACAGAAGAGTTTTTTGGTTTTTTTTTTCTTTTTTCTTTAATTTTTTTTAAAGGCAATCCAGCTATTACTGATACTTGTAGCAGAAAATGGACATAGTTTAGAAAAGCTTGTCCACTGAATCTCGCTCTGGTGTATATAAGCACGCAGACTTCATGCCTGTAGAATTTGCAGCATTAAAGGCAAGAAAAACATTTGGCAGACAGGAGTTATCTGTAAGGGAGGTTACAGACTGCATAATGCTGGTAAAGTAAGCTCACGCTGTTTATGTCCGCACCATATGGCCTATGTATAAACACAGTAGTTCAATACTTGTCTCATTCTTACCCAACATTCTCTTCCTCTTATTCTCATCTTCACTTCCTTGTTTATTTTTGCTGTTAACATCAACAGCATTGTCTATGGTTTAGAGAGGCATGAGCACTGGAGTTTCATATGAAGTTGTAATTCCCATTACTGACTTTTTTCTTTTTTTTTTT
>VYZM01022923.1:27241-119540 GCA_013398915.1 Dromas ardeola
TTTTTTTCCCAGTGGTCAGCATCTTAGGCTATTCAGAAACGTCTACAACCCTTCAACATGTGAATATAAATTCCTCAAGCCCTATTAGTAGCTGATTTCATTTGAACTAAGAGGGGATCTGACCACTCATGCCTAAAGAACTAGTCCAGAGGAACAAAGAAATATTGTGATAGGTTATCATTGGACTAGGCCAACAGTGAGTGACTGGACAATATAAATAAGGATACCATAATAGATGGAATACAGCAGTTACTGATCTCTTTACCAGACATGAACATTTAACTTTTTTTTTTTTTAATTCCACTGAAGTTGCTCCGAAATTCCTAGTTCATAACAGCAGAATGAGACCTATTTGTACATGTAATTTTGGAATAAAGCAAGATGCAGTGAAAAGTGCTATTCTGGAATTGAGGAATGCACAGTTCAATGTTGCTTCATTTTCGTTTGCTCTTTTCTATGACAAGGGGGGAAACTGATTGAAATACCATTTATATCAGATACTTCCGAACAAGTGAAAATACAAGAACTCTTTTTCTTAACATGGGTGATGTAATTAGATCAGATGAGAGATCTGCCCGGTTCTATCCCAGGCAGCATTTTGCACTCTGAAATGACAGGGTGGTGGAGTTTAACATTTTCCAAGGACAAACACAAGCTTTAGTACTGCCCGTAATTTAGCTAGTGATTTCAGAAGAACAATAGTGCGTTTTATGGTGCTATACTTCATAGCAGTTACCGAATTAAGGGTGGCAGAACAGTATCCTGATCAAAACACACCCCTGGAAGTGTTTAGCCCCATGACAGACTTTGGTATGTTATCTAATGCAGGTTAATGAGCACTTTTTTACTTTCTGTGATCCTGACGTGCCTGGGTGTCCTACGTCCGTCTGGACTGCGCAGGACCTGGACATGAAACCAGGGTAGTCGATGCAGTTTGTACATCTCCTTCACAGCTCCCAGATTCCAGAGATAACTGAGAACCATTCTGACTGTCATATGCGACCACTTCAATCACAGATCACTCTGGTGACTGAGAATATGGAAGGTGTACAAGTGTTCGGGATGCGCCCATTTTCTCAGAAAAAAATCTAGGCCTACCAACTTGTCCTTATAGATTTCTCTCAGAGGAAATTTCTCTCTGATCAAACATTTATACTTATGTGCTACTTGCACCACTAAAAAGGTAAGAGTGACATTCAGTGCTCAAGGTCGCACAACAAATCTGTGGCAGAGGGAGTTACCTCAGATCTCTTGGGCCCCCGTCTATTTTGAATTTAGCTGTGAAGACATTGGACTCACAGGTTGAGAATTCACTTATTCTAGAATATAAACACTTGTGCTCAAAATGCCCCACTGAAAACAACAATCTTTAACTAAATCTGTTGTTTTAACACAAAACACTTTAATTCCTTTTTTTTTTTTTTAAAAATAGACGGAATCCGCAATAGAAATTTCTCTGCTGCATTTTAGAGAAGGTCTAAATTGTGTTGATCATTCATGTACTCTCATTTGTGATAGCACTATCATCAAAACGTTGCTTGCAATTTACTCTAGCTCTGGGTGAGAATCATAATTACAATAGTACATGCAATACAAACAGAATTGGTGTCTTGTTCTATGTAGGTACAAACACACGGAAAAGATTGCTCTGCCTGTGAAGAGTTTTCATGATTATCTAGGTATCTGGTTATTAGAGACACATGATCTCTATATTTCATCTAAGACAAAGCTTTAAATTCACTAGCTGACATTCCTTAGATGTGTCTCTATGTAGAGGACTTTGGGTTCAGGCATACTAACCTCTGTCCACTTTCAAAACTCACTGAAAAAACCCTCTCTTCACCTCGCACCCTCTGAAAGCTATATGTAAAAAAAAAGCGACAAAATAGAAGTGCAATTGTTTCTCGCTTATGAACTGAGTCCTCTCCTATGATGTGAACCACCTATCTCTTCACTGGAGCCCCAGTAATATTCAAAGTGTCCTCAGGAACTTTGAATTAACTAGCGGGGGTTTTATATAGTCTTGAAATTCACCCATTGTAGTATGGAGTTGTTAATTTCCTCCTTCAGCTGCCCTCAAGTTAGAGGCTGGTTACCGGACAACTATTCCTTCCCGGTTTACTTTCACTGGGGAAACAGCAGGCAGTATTGATAGCATGTTGACCATTTCTATTCTGTCTTGAATCTGGAGACCCTCCTCCTCCCACATGGTTGGCCTGCTGAGATTAAGTGAACCCTAGTTTGTAGTTGAGTTTCTTTTTCTCATTACAGCTGATCTGTAACACCTTCTATTCTTTTATCCTATACAGTACCACAGAATGGGTTTTCTTCTGTTTGGCTCATCAGGTATTTGCTCCTGTTCTTTTAAAACCTATCATGGAAGCGCAGAGCTCAGAATAATCTAATTACCTTATCAAGAGGCCCATATTGAGCTCCATGTCACTCTACTGAGGTGACTACTGGCATCTAAGCTAGGTAGTAGGTTAATGCTGGCTTAAACATAGGTTTTTACAGGGCAGTAGAGGTGCTTTGCTAATGTACGTCATGCCATTCAACACCCAAAATACCACATATGCTCTTTCTTTTCTTTCCCAATTTGAAGGATGGCTGCTACCCAAACTGAAGAGAACTGTAATACAATTACATTTGTTACAACACTTCATGGCTTCTGTCTTAGAAATGAATAAAGTAATTACGGAGAGCAATGCAAAAGAATTTCACCATGTCCTTTTAAATGTGCTTTCAGTGCAAAATAAGTTCAAAGTTAGAATTTCATGTGCAAACTGGTTGATTAAATTAACCATTCATGCAAACAACTGTTTGGACAAAATAAAAGTTGCAATTTAGAGGCTGTTTTGTGTATATGCACTTTTTCACAACAGGAGACATGTTGTTGTCTTGATTTTGTTACTGAAAACTTCCCTTGAAATTTAAATTAAAGATTCCTGTAATTCAAACAGGAACAATTTGGGAAAAGTCTTGTAGCCTAGTGGAGATCGGAAATATCAGTCGTTACCCTTAGCTGACTGACGTGCTATTGCTAGGCTGCATACCTTCTAATTATACTAAGGAGAAATGTGGGGGCAGAGAGGGATGTTAATCCTATTCCTAATTCTATCTCAGATCACAGGGGTGATGAAACTAAAGAATAAATGAGATGAGACATCAGACACTAATTACTATTACTATAAAAGCAACGGCAAGTGTAAGTATTTCATCATGGGTCTGAGAGACATTGGATGTTTTTTCTTAGAAGCGCAATTCTTAAAAAACAATGAGTGGGATTTTCAGCTTCTCTTAGAACACAAAAAGAATATCTTCCTAACCTTTTCCTTTCAAAGAGAAACTTGAAAACAAGGCACAGTTTCACCCTGAAGGCTCAGAAAGTGAGAGATAAAAGCATGCAAATATATAATTAAAAAATAAAGCATCATGATTTTTGGAGAAAGAAGCGATTCATAAATTTTACATGTTTGTGGTTGGCAGTACTGTCACTAACGCACTTGAGTAATACACTGATCTGAGTATTCTAGGCACTACGTCCCATGCTTCACCTTTGGAGAAGGTGGAAAAGAGCAGATGCGACCCAGTTCAGATCAGGAGAAGACATTGCGGTGGCTCAATGAAGCAGTGTTTAATCCTGAAATCACTTAAGATTCCCATTTTCTTTTTAATGCCCATGAAAGGCATTCAATTGCCAACTACAGAAAAAGGCAAGAGGTTCTAAACCAAGTTGAGGCTGCGAGTAGCGGATCACAGCAGGAGGCAAATGGCTGATGCTAACAGAAGTGATAGATTCCTTCAGGCACTGCCTGCTTCCTTCCACCACCTCCCGCCCTTCTTAATACTGTTGACTTCACCTAGGCCTTGCAAAAAAACTCACATACAGCATTCGTTAAGTCTAACTGGGTCCAAATTTTTTCATTGCCTGTTTGCTTCTTGTGCGTCAACCTGGGTTATTAAACCGACGCGATGGCTTCCTAAGGATATTTAGTAATTTAGCAAGAAGCCAGTTCTTAGGAATATGGCCTCCTCAGAAAAATTAGAGACTTAAGGGGCTTTACTTTATTAATAATCAAGATGAACTAATGATGAGACCTGATTTACAAGAACCTTAATTGGCCCTTTGCTATTGTTAGAGAAAATATTCCTTATCTTAAAGCATTGAGGTGACAATGCATTGAATTTTGATGCTGTATGACTCTTAATAATCTTAGATGATGTTGTTTCCTTTTTTCTTTCTCATTATCTTTGGATATTAAATAAGACATTTAAAAATTTAAAGAGACATTTCAAATCAATTCTTTCAGGAAGGGATACAGTTTTAATTTAAGTTTAGGTTTCTAATTGTTAGTTTCGAAATGTTTTTCTGAATCTTTTGGAGTTATTTACATGCTTGCTTTTTGGAGTAGACTTTTTTTTGGATTCTTGACTGTTGTTATATTCAGTTAGCTGCTCAGAGCTAACATAGTCTGAGCAATTTAAAGATTTATTTTGCACCATTCTTTATATAAATATTTTTATTGTAAAAATAATAATTATTTATAATTGCAAACTAGTTTATACTCCAACTGGAAATGTGTATTCCCTAAAAAGAAGACTGTTTGGCAGATAGGTGATATCTTGGGACCTGCAAATTGACAATGTAAACATGAGTTAGTCTAAGTTAGTTAATCAACTTCTGTGTAAGGTACAGTCCAATATTTTTAAAATATGTTAAGTCATAAAGTAGCTCCTTAGTCAGCCAAGCCTGTGAAACAGCTGGGAGGAGGGAAGCAGTGGACTTACACAGAGCAGTAATTATATGATTTTCCAGCTTGCTCAAAGGTCAGGTCCCTGGCCTCATGTCCAATCACACTGAGGTTCTCAAGCGGTGCAAGGCAATGAGGAATCTGCTCTTAGTACAATCAAACCCCTGTTATTAGAGACTCCTAGTCCCTTCCCCTTACAGCCACGCAATGTTAAATCAGGAATAGACAGCTTTTACAGCACTCATTCCTGTGATTCTGCCGGAGAGAACTATTTTAATTGGAGATTTGGGTCTTGAGGAAAGCTGAGCCACAGCCTTATGGACTCATCTCTTTCTGGACTGGCAGAGTGGTCCTCCTGGTTCTGTAGTAGCCAACAATCTAGGGAGCCCTGGGCAACCTGAATTATTCCAGAGATGTTAATCCTAAAGTGGACCCAGAATGAGGAAGACCAAAAAGGAGATTTAAGAGTCCATTCTTGTGTAAACCATGATCACAGATAGCTAAAAGTTCTTCAGCAACATGCAAAATATCTGAGTTGTGTCCCCTGGGAACATCCAAACTTGGACAGTTCTTCCATGTGAAGGCAAGATGCCAGAGGAGACCTTTGGAGAAGTCAGTGCACCTTTTTTTAATGCAAGGAGAGTTAACAAGCGTCAGTTCTGCCAGTGCCTGGTTCTGCCTGGAAAAAATGCCGCTAACCCTCCTGCTCCTAATCACTGGTTCTCCCACGCTTTTGTGGTTGCAGCCACAGCTGACCAGCAAACTCTTTCTCCTCAGCAGCACCTGCAGACATGGATTTCTAGGACTTGAATATCCATTTACTGTCCCTGGCTCTACTACCATGGAAAAATTACTCCTTTGCTTGTATCTGTAACTTGCCCCGACTGTCCAGTCTGGCCATTGAATATCCAGTCTGGACTCTTCTAATTCTCTAAGTATTTCTAGACCAGTTGATAAACCAGTTAGCATCCCCTAAGTATGTCTTACTCCATTGCTATTGCTTTCCCAGTCTTCTCCTGGTGAGGTTCTTAATTTGATGGACTCAGAAATTGAATGTTTTTGGTACTAACTGACCTTGATATCATCTAGACTAATGCCACTTCATGCCTCCATTTCTATGGATGAATTGGTTCAGAGTGAGAAATCTCAGTATGTTGCAGACGAAAAGGATTCCTCATATCCTATCCTACATAGGATTCTTGTTTTAAGGTATCTCCCAAGGCAGGGCCTCACTTCATCACACACATTCCTAGGAATATATGATTGACTTACCCATATAATTATGCTCTGATTGCAAGAAACATGTTAAAGCACTATGAGAAATGCCCTTGTTTAACTTTGTATGTTAACATGAAATATGGCATAAAAGCAGGGGTTTTTTTTATGTAGGAAACACTTGAGCTTCTATCCAGAAATGTCAGAGTTTGTTTTTGAAACATGTATTTCTTTCCTCTACTGGTGTCACAAGTGCTGAATTTGGAATTCGTACTAGCAGAATTGTTTGTAAATGTGTGTATGTGCAAATAAAGATATTCATATGTTTCTGTGTAGTGGTGGAAATACAAACCTTGATACAGAGGAGTGTAATGGATTTCAGTGTACCTAAGTAGTTATTGGAATGCTTAATTCAGAATTTTAAATTTTCAATACTAGCTTCTTTTTTAAAATTAAGTCCTTTGTGCCTTTATTGGTCAGTCATCTATATGGAGCTAAAGTACTAAAGAAGCAACAAGACTTGAAAAATGGAAGAATGATGCTGACTATAATTCTGAGGTAACTAATTTCAGATCCTTAAATAGACCTGTTTTTTTGAGAGTAGATCTTCATCCCTTTATGGAAAACTAACATCCGCAAAACTTCTCAGTCTGGATATCAAAACACTGCTACCCCGAAGAGTCAGTTTCTGCTTGATTAAAATAAAATGCCCAGAAAATTATTGCAAATAAGACTGTATAACACTGTATAACAATCTTGTCCATGTAGCATTGTATGTTGTAGTAACAACAAACATTTCTAAAGCGTGTTATTTACATTCTGCTTTTTTACAATCTTTTTACTAGATTTTTTTTTGTAAAATTTTATATTGATTCTAATCTGCCAACTGGATTTAAATCACTTTTTGTTCTTGTACTTTTGTTAGAAAATATATCCACATTCACAAAGAGGTAAAGCTATATCTAGACTGAAATATTTGCAGAACACTTGAGGGGATTAAATATCCCACCGCATTGAACTCAGTTGACTAAGGTGAAGTAAAGGGAAAAATTCTACATCTGGAATGTTTAAAGAAGCAGAAATCTAAACTCCTGGGTTTATTTGCATTTGACCCATGCTTAGAATTTGCCACTGTAATTGAACATGTGATAGCCATGAAGTGTGCTAACTGACTCCTGTGCTGTAATAAGCACTGTTCTGCTTCATGGCCAAATCCTTTTCGTCAACAGAATATTTTAAAAGTTTCAACTGCAAAATTGTAACAACTTTGATGTTGGAAAAAATTTATTAAGATACTGGTTATAGACAGCTTCATATTTCCTGGCAAGAAAGTAAAGCAGGTTGAAATATTTTTACATGAAAAATTTTCCTCTTGGAAAATGTGGTTTTGCTGAAATAAGAACTTTGTGTGGGAAAATGTCAATTTCAATGCATATTTTTTTTTTACAATTGGGGTAATCAAAACAAATCCCCACATATTTCAAGGTGACAGTTTGAAACAAACATATTTTTCAGTTCCAAATAATTATTTGATTTTTTTTTTTTAAAAGAAATAGATCAAGTTACACAGGAACTTTTGTTCCAATCACAGGTGTGGTAGTTTTTCACTTCGTCAATTTTCTTTTGAAACTTCTCATAGTTTTTTGTCCTACTTTTTTGATACTCCGATTTACATTCTGCTTTGAAGAAGAAACTGATTTCCCATGGAACAAAGTTTTATTTCCCAACCAGGTCTACGAGAGACTAATCAGTGAAGATTTTCGATAGGAATAAGGGAGAAATACTTTATGAATATATTTATATCAGTTACAGTTACCTGTCTGATCTCCCAAGCTGTTTTCAAACAACTCAGGAGAAAGCGATGTCATTATCAGATGTAGAGCTCCTCAGAGTACCTTTATAAGCAATGCTACACGTGTGAAGATGTTTTAGATGTTCCTTTGACTGGGTTACACACACAAAGACTTCAGAAACTATCTTTTTTTGAATCAGTTCAGAAACCTTCCTCAGATCTGTCACTAAAGTTCATGAGAGCTGGGGAAAATTTTTCCATGTGAGAAGGATGTAAAGACCAACACTTTACATTCCCAAAAGGTATCATCCTGCATGATCAGTGCCTTTCTGTCTAATCACTTTTTCTTATCTCATGAAATGGTATGTGTTAGCATGTGTCATGAAGGATCTAACAATCTGAAAAATCATATCTGAGGAATCATCTCTCTCTGATTTCCACTCCACTCAGTAAAAGGCTTCTTTTGTTCACCACAAGACCTTTACAACCACCCTCTGTCATCTTCTATGAGCAATGATCTACTCAACAAATACTATGTAAACCATGCCTGAAGAACATTGTAGATGACCAGTTAAATTATTATTGTAACTAGAGGTGATCAGGTGTTCTGTAAGAAATAAAGTATTGCCTAAACACAGCTTTTACCTCACCTGATTGCTCCCATCTAGACTTCACTATCCGGCTCCCAGAAATACAGGATCACTTTTCACTGGAGTTTTAGTCTCTGATGTTCTGAGAATCTAGATGTGATGAAAAACATATCTCTAAAAACAATACATCCATCTCACATATTTTGGGAAGATTAGCCAGAAAAACCTGTGAATTCCACTAATTATGTTATTATTTACGATTTTGTCCGTGGTGGGAGATCAGCACCACTGTGTCTAGGAATCAACATCTAAAAAATATCTCTTCCAGCACAGAAGCGATGCTAGGAACAGTATCAGTAAGCCTGGAATAAACCTGGTGAGGTGGAGTGCTGGATGTTATTGAAGAAGAAAATAAATCTGTCTTTGTTTCTGGAGGCCATATAGTTAAAAAGAAGTATAGTCCTATAAACAGCTTGTTTCAGAACAAGAATTTTCATTGCAGAAGGTATGTGGTATTTTCCTCATCCTTTCCTGATTCATTCTGAGGGTAGACTTTACAGTATCATCTAAAAAGACTGCTATTAGGCATAAATAACAAGGAACTGCTTCCTTAATCATATCATAAAAATCAACAGTTTGATTAGCCAACATGTGTTTAACAGAATGAGTCAGAGAGCGAGACGGCTCCTTGCAGATAGAACACGCTCTTAAGAAAGGACTTTGGGAACAGCTTGTAGGACTAAGATTAAATGTCCTACACACACATACATGCCCATGTATCTTGGATATATCTCAAGGTTCAGAATGTAATCACTGGAAACCAGTCAGCTTTCCCAAAGTGTTATAAGATGGAAGTAGATAAACCCAGCTCCCTGGTGGGCAAGGGAGGGAAGCCTCGCATAAGCTTCATGGTTTTCAGCACTGTGGCTATCAGTCTATGGCTGGCCAATAATTAGTGTAGCTGTGTGTCAATGATGGCATTTATACCTGGCCCCAACCCTCCACAGATGTTTTGTTTCAGTCCCACCACAGTTGATGACAGTCATGTGTTTCAATTCATTGTCTCAGACTGGGAAGGTCAAAAGATTGCTTGAGCAGAAATCTTTAAGAAACATGGGATCTGCAGGAAATGACATAAGACAACACACTTCTTTCTGAGACCTTACTACTAAACCATATATCTGCTGTGATTCTGTGAGGATTTTTATCAGGTTTTACTTTACTTGGATGCACTCTTCCATGGTTTCCAAGAAGTGCCAAATTTCAAAGGGGAGAAGTTATCTAATTTTCTTTTTCTGTAAATCATAGAAAGAAACTGTGTATATGAAGTAAAGCTCATCTATCAAATAGGAGCTCTAAAGACAGCACATGGTTGACATTTCTTTTTTGATTGCAGGGGTTACACTATTCAACAAGCAGCTATACCCATTTGGGAAGAAAAAAAACCAGTTCTCTGCCATAATGCGGTAGGCTACTATCCAATTAAAAACAGTCTGATAAAAACACTTTTTAACATTTGTCACATTTTTTTGCCTGTTTGTGATCCAGCCAAAGAATTTCTATCATTTTCTGAACGCGACCAAGATGTAACTAACTGTTGCCATACCAATGACTAGGAAGAAAAAAGAACCTCCTCCACATGGACTACCCACACAGATCTGATGGGCACAGTTTGTGAAATGCCTCGGGAATAAAATGGTGTGGTGACTGATGGCATGCACATGGCTGCTGCCGTTGGATCTGGCCTCAGACTTGCACGCTCTGTGTGTGTGTGTCTGTGCATACGGTGTGTGAATCACTGAGGCATTGTATCTGCTCATGTTCCCAATCACAGCTCCCATTCAAGTCGCTGGCTACTCTTTTTTTTCCCTCAGTTTGTCAAACTGTACTGTGCCAGAGGAGCTGTGGGCCTGAGTCTGGCTGTAGGTCTCTAACAGCACAACTCACATAATCTTCACAGCAGGAAAATAAATAAGATTTTTCTTATTTTTTTTTGCTCTAACTTGAGGGTAGTTTTGCCTATGTATCATCTTGAGTTCTTTGATGTCTGTGTGCTCAGTGATACCTCTTCACTGACACTAGATGTTGAGTCATTCATATATAAAGTGAAAAAGACTGCATACGCTGCAATTTACACGTATTTTCAGTTTTATTACGTCCACTAAATTTCCTTTTAAAGCAGCATTTCTTCTCTTCCTTCTCTTTGTCTTCTTGGCTGTTAGATTGTGAATATCTTCGAATAGCATTCAACTATTTCTGGATGATTGCAGTGGGTTTAGCACATCTTGAAAAACTAATACATATATGTTTTAAAAAGGATAAGCATCTGAAGAAGTGTCTGAATGAGTTATTTCTCATTTATGTTATAAAACAGTACTAAAACAATAACTAAATCTCTGTAGTCCATGGAAAACACTCAGTAAAAGAGAGAGGACAATATATAGTTCCTTAAATCTTTAGTCTCTCAAAGATATTGAATTTACTAGTCAGTTATTGTTGTCTTGTAATGCCAATGTTGTGATATGACTTACTGTCATGAGTAAATATAGTCTTGAGCCCCCAATATTGAAAAAATAAGGCCAGTTCAAACCAAAACAAATTTTGCATGAGAAGAGAGGATTTCTGCAAAATGAAAAAGGAAATCCCATGCTGCTTCATTTTCACATCAGTCAAAAAAAAAGCTTAATCTGAAATAAAATATCATTTGGTTGTGGGCTATTTAAGACTTTTAACCATTCCTTACTTATTTCAAACTACTACATTTTATTTTTATTTTAAAAGCATAGAAAGCAAAGATTTTGGCCTTTCCAAGATGAAAATTGTAAAAACGTTTTGACATTTAAAAAATGTCCTTGTTTTTATCAGCTAACATTTTTCATCAGATCCTACCCACACTTGTAGATAGCTTCTGCCATGTGTGCCCCCTCCCCTCACTGAGAATGCCATGGAAAATAACAACTTCAATGATCATCAAAAACATGTACCCCCATTTTAACAATAGTCATACTTTTATACATACTTAAGTGTCTGCAAGGTTTCATAAATTATGTTCCAATGCAATATATGCAGTCATTTCAAATGTGTCTAATGCACTCTTTATTGAATTCAAGCTTTTATCACTTACAAATCTGTCTTCTCACTTAAGACTACAGGGATTTTTATGCAGTGCTTTGTTAATAACAGGACTATTTTCGCTTATGTTTGCTAATGAAAATGTCTTCTAAGATATTTTGTAGAAAAAATTCAGAAGTTTAGGCTGGATCTGCCTCTTTACATTCCTGTCTCTTGGCTTCCATCTGTGAGAATACAAACTTATTTGTGGCTCAAATAGCTTTAACGTGGGACAAGTTCTGATCTATCTTTGCAAGATGTACACCATCTCCTATATTTGTCCAATGTCGTCTTTAGGACTTCTTTCAAAAAGATAGATGGGTACCTTCTTAGAGATTTACATGTGAATGTCCAAAGAAACAGGATATGGCATATGGCAGTACAAGCAGGTAAAGGTTTCCAAGTCACAGAATCATAGAATAGTTTGGGTTGGAAGGGACCTTTAAAGGTTGTCTAGTCCAACCCCTCTACAATGAGCAGGGACATCTTCAATTAGATCAGGTTGCACAGAGCCCCATCCAACCTAACCAAGGTCTCCCAGGAACCTTCTCTTCTCCAGGCTGAACAACCCCAACTCTCTCAGCTTGTCGTCATAGGAGAGGTGTTCCATTGCTCTGATCATTTTTGTGGCCCTCCTCTGGACCAACATGTCCATGTCTTTCCTGTGCTGAGGGCTCCAGAGCTGGATGCAGGACTCCAGGAGATCTCAGCAGAGCAGAGGGGCAGAATCACCTCCCTAACCTGCTGGTCACACTCCTTTTCATGCAGCCCAGGATACAGAAATGATCTTCTAGTATGACTAGAAATTATATGATTCACCCACTTAGATCCACCATTGTTCCACAGCAAAAAACTCACAGCAAAGAAAATTGCACAGATTATGTCAGATTTTGCAAATCAAATCTTATGTCAGATTTGATAAAACTTCAGCTAAAGCATCCACTCAAATGGGTCAGAAGTTTTAATGGTAAGTCTATCAGACTAGGGCATTTTTTCTGAGGTCATGAACTTGGAAGGATTTATTCCCTGTGGCTGTCAGTAGGTCTGCTCTTCTGGAAAATGAAAGCAGTATTTAGCTAAGGATCCAGCTCTCCCCTGGAACACACACGTACCACTTTGTCTGATTTCAGTGGGGTTTATGAAGTTGTACCTGAGAATTAAATGAGACGTCTAATAATTAATTATGAGGATTTTTAGGTTAACTTTAACCTGTGCTGTTCCTGTTAAAATTCCCAATGCAGGACCTTTGATAGTAGCAGATCAAGCAATAGAAAGGCATCAGTCTCGTTTGTCACCTGGTATAGTGGTCACAGATACATAGCAACTCTCTGCTGAGTATAAAGGGGAAAAAATATTAAATGTAATTTCTCTATCTATCTCCTCACTGCTGTGTACTTGTAGGGAGGTTGGCTTTGGTTTTCCGTAGGAAACTTCAGCTCCAGTGGAGCCCCCATCTTCTTGCATCTCTACAAGGCCTTCTAAGTTGTGCAGATGTGGGTAGTAGGGGGCAAGTGCTAAGGGAAAACCCATCCCACGCTATAGTGCAGTGAATTTGGATCACTAAATGCACAACTTCTGCACCACAGATGGTTACCTAACATCTGTGTGTCTGTTCTCCTAATGGTGCATGCAATTGTATAGGTTGGACTACAATCTAATTTTAAACTAACTTTGCACAGTTAATAAAAAAATCATGTCTTTCCATTTATGATAACAGGACTTTATTGTCAACACACAAGTATTTCCCTTCAAAAAATTTAACTTCATAATGGGTTCAGGGTTTCGCAAATGATCCCTCAGGTTCCAGTCTTGGTGTTGTATAATGTACTTTAATACTCCTTCATACTGACTTTCTGTTTACTTAATAGAAAGCTATTTAGTTTTTGGAACTTTACAGATTCTGGCGCACTGAAAGAAACCAACCTGCTTTATTAAATTCATGATTGAAGGAAATCACTGTAAGCCTAATAAGATTTACGTGTTTCCATTCAATGTCAACAGGGAGTCAGATTAAATCAAGGCTGAGGTTCTCAGCTGCATTCAAACCCTTGATCAAGCTACTAATGCTTCAGTTTGAAAAGTATGACAAGATGATTAGATGATTTAAATAGCCCTGTGCTTTTTGGGATGGCTGATATCACTAAAGCAATTATTTTTGCAGTCAAATTATAGATTTTTTATAGTCATATTAATAAAATGTGGTTTGTCTAGTTTTTCAGTAAGGTGGTTTAATGAAAAGAATAATTTCTTTTGTTTAACCCAGTTACCTGTTATACAAGTTGTCTATTACTTGAAACATAATACCTGATACTTATATAAAGTTGTCCTCAAAGCATTTTACAGAAGAGGTCTGTATAATTATCCTTTTCTATAGATATGGAATGCAGTATCTTTAATGTTACAGTTACTGGGTGACATCCCAGGATTTCAACATCTGTGCTGATCCAGAGCGACTAGGGATTCATTACCTTTTGAGGTCCTGTCCCATAAATAAAGCTAAAATACACCTAAGAAGAAGGAGTCATTTAACCTGCATTGTTTGGAAGAATTTTCTTGTACCATCTGAGGATTTAATAGCATTAGTTGGTATGCTTTCATGAGGGATGGTCCAAAGGCTGCCCATAAATGTCTACAAACTGACTCGTGCTCTTCACTTCTCCTCCCAAGGTGAGACCAGTACTGTACCAATGCTCTTAGTACTTGTTGCTACCCATAGCATTTATGAGACTTACAGTCAAGGATGAATGTCTGAAATTTTCAAGGCCATCTGCTGGATTTAGAAACATGTCTTCTATCATTTAAATGGAATGAAAGGTATCTTCAGTCTACTCGAATTTATGCAAAATAGGATTGGATTTTGGGTCACTAGCAGCCTGCTGAAGAAATCTAGGGACATAGAGTGAAATCTTGGGAACCTTGTTTTCGTGAACTGCATGTGATGAAAACATTGACACCAGTCAATCAAACTATGGTTCTGATAAAGCACACACTTTGAAAGCCAAGATCATTAATATACCTTTTGCCTCAATGCCTGCAAACCGAAACTGTAATCCCTGAGAAGTCAGGTTGGGAGCTAAATACTGTAGATAATGGATCCATTTGTAATTAAGTCAAAAGATAAGGCAAGCATTAAGGAAGATGGTGGATATGGAGAGTTACAAACTCGCCTAGACTTTACCCAGACTAAGTTCCTTTCTAAATCATGTTTTTCTTCCTGCATGAGCCGTGCGATCTTTGCTGGCTTTGTAGGTTTGCAATGCTGCACCGCTTGTTCCAAAAACTGATTGGTACTGCTGTAAAAATGGATGCACTAATCAAACTTCACTTTGGCAACAAGCTATTTCCTTTAATCCTTACTGGGACTAAATGAGAGTCATATATGGTGTTCCCTGGGACACTGAAAGCTGTCAGTAAAGTATTTTCTAGACATTTTATTACGGTCTGGGCACCTTTATGAATTTTTAGGCAGTATTCTGTACTGGACTTCACACACAGGCATCAAGCACTTGTACTTGGTCAAGGTCTAACCATGTGGTGCCCGAATTTTTCTGTAGTAAAGGGGGTAATGGGAAGCTGCTTCCCAGCTTCTCATTTTGACTACAGGGAACCCTACCACTCTGCCAGGTAAGGTGGATGTGGTGGGTAGGGAAGATCACGGATTGACTCTTCACTGGGGTAGATCAGTTCACATGGGAAAGACTTAGGCCTACTAGATTAAGAGGCGTCATTGTTGATAATGTCATGGAATTGTCTGAACTGTAATCACACTGCACCTCGATAGCCTGGGAGATAAGTATTTTCCCTTTGCCCTTAGCAAAGTGATAGCTGAGAACTATAATGTTTCGGGTCACTAAAAGCTGTTTTTCCCTTAATGAACACTTGAAAAAAAGTGATGAGCAGATGGACAAACTTATTCTTCAACATATATCACTCAGGACTGCGTAGTCAAGGATCCTCTAATGAAGCAAAATATTGTGGGCTGATACAAATTGTCAGCCTCATCCTCTATTGCTACTTGCTAGTTTGCTGTGGCTGTATAATGTTATCAGTCTACTGTACTTCGAGAACGGTGATATATAGAGATAAGAAGTTTCCGTTGTTTATCCCAATCAGATAAAAGTAATGGCAGTCTTAAATACAAGTCCCCCTTCTAATTTCAAACTCTTTGGGTACACAGTTTTGTTTGACTAATGTGGGCTGTAAAAATTTCAAATAATGCAATGACCGAAGCAAGAAAACACAAACACATTGCATACTAGATGCAGTTGAGTGAGTGCTGATTGACCAATTGCAGCTCCTTGGCAATAAATTCTATATGGTTCAGGAGTCTTAATTGCAGAGGTGTCCTAAAATATGAAAATATGTGCTTTATGAAATGCAAGCACATATGGATGATTTATTCTAAATGTAGGAAGAAATAAATTATATATATACACAATATATAGAAAATGCTCAGCACGGCTGAAGATGTGACAAGGATATTGGGACGTGTTGAAAGGAAACTCTCTCTTTTTTTGTGAGTAGATCAGTGGGGGAGTATTTTGCAAAGCCACCCAGTGAACTGATTGACTTTCCAACGTTACTGTAGGCTACTGGCCACGAAACAAAATGCTTATGCATCTATCTTGTTACAGGCTGCAAACCGTTGTGTTTGCATAGAATCTGGTCAATGATGAAGGCCTGGTAGAAGAATTTCACTTCTTCCTGTACGAATTTCCTATTAACACGAATGCCTTTTCTCAAGCAGTGCTTTTGGCTACGACTCTGCAGTGATTGGCCAAGCTCACACAAGTGAGATAAGACGACTTCTGAATGGCAGGTGTCAGCAGCGTAGGCAGCTGCGTGATGTGTGACTGACATGGAAGGAGCGGGCTGGCTGCCAAGACCTCTAAGTAGCGATGTGCTTGAGGTATGTGTGAAACGCTTCAGTTGTGGGGCTGCTCTGACCCGTTTTGTGCTCACATATGGAATGTGTCTGCAAGTACCAGAGATAAAGCTGGAGCAAATGTGAGACCGAGAGGCACATGTGCATCAGGAGCACTGAGCACCCTTAGACAGAACTTGAACGGACTCCAAAGTGAGAGGAACTCATGTCTGCTGTGATAAAAGTGCCAAATGACTAAGGGCTAGACTGATAAGTGGCAGTGCAGAGGTGTGGGGTGGGCTCTGACATACTCCGTGGTCTCCATAACCTTAATGCTATCCTCTCTTTTCCATACGCATGGGAACCCAGTGACTCTCATGAATAAATAAAGGGAGACCAGAGCCTGTCATTGACAATCTTGTTTCTGTCTCTTCAGATTCATACAAGCACTCAGGCTCAGTGGTCAAGAGTTTTTCAGATGCTAACTGCTAATTAACAGAGAGATAGGGAACTGCTATGACTGTCAAATAAATAGCAATGACACAGATTCTAACGCTGCCAGGCCTTAGCTTATCTCTGGGACTTAAAAACTACTGAGTGGCACACGGACTCCCAGGCTGTGTAGGAAAACACACGGTGTGAGCTTCCCTAGCCCCTCTCCTCTGCTACCTGCTCTCAGGGATCATTACTCTGCCTTGGGACTCCTTGAGTGTTTGACGTTTTCATCTTTAATGTCTCTACATTTTGCATTTTTGCGCATAGGGCCAACAGTAATGGACAAAGTGTCTTTTTTTTAGGAAGTTACCATGTCTGTTTATGCAATATAATATCTGTATGGGACTGCTCTGAGTATTTGCTTTTTCTGCCATGGAAGAACAAAGATCATTATTTATTGGTACATGTTGTCCACCAGTGTTAGTGGAATCCATAAATTAATAGTTTTATCCCTAAACCCAGAACGTCTTATTCTTCCTTTTGTTTTTATCCTAATGCAGAGTTAAGACACCTTCACACCTGTGAAAAACCCAAGAAGGGAATCCTTGTCAGATAGTGTTCACCTCCTTCCAGAGATATTGCTGTATGGTCCATGTTGGGCGGCTATTGCAGGTTAGCATGGGGATGCTTGTACAAACTCCACTCATATTGTACTTATAGGTGGCTAGCTGCTCTTTGAGACTCACCATCCAACGTTTCTGAAAGCATTGCATTTATTCCAGCAATAGCAGTTTTGCTCTGCAATAGGCCTGTTATTACACTTCATCTGTTGGAATAAGCCTGCAGGTGGAGAGATGCTGCAGCTCTTCTCTGCGCTAAAAGTAGGGTAAGTTGAGGGAGAGAAATTGCTATTGTTTTTAGGCTGCTTGCAAAAATTAGGAAAAAAGAGCCATATGCTCAGATAAAAGCTGAAATCTCATTAATTCAAAACAGCATGACAATGAGGACACTGTAACCCCATCACCTACGTCTTTCATATAAAGTGAGACAATAAAACATCAAGCATAGAAAAATGCTATACATCTACTTGCTTAATCACTCCTTCCTGCAGCTCTGAACACAAACTAGACCTGTTAACATTCAAAGCAATTCTTTTCTGTCAAATGCTGTCCAGAGGAGTTCCTGCAGAGAAGCTTTCTTTTTCTATGGAAAGGTTCTTGAGTGTTACTGGCTACTTGGATACAAAGCTGAGGCTCCTTAGTGACTGTAAATCAGTCCCATCTTGTTAATGTCAGTAAGGCTATGCTAATTTATGCCTGCTAAAGTAGTCAAACCTGCCAACAGGCACCTGGTTAAATACGTATGTTTAACCTGCTGGAGTTGCTCAGAAGCAATTAAAGCAGCAACCACTCCATTAGGTGTGGAAGGGTTAAAGTGTCACCCGGTTCCTGTCCATCTCTCACTGCAACACTAGGGGCATTAGGGTCCTGGTGGCGTGCCTTCCCAACCTCCCCCTCCCCCTAAAGCCTCTGATGGAGATAGGAGGGCAGAGGACTATAGATAACAACAACAGGCTCTAGGAACAATTGAAGAAGGAAGCTCAAGACTTTCTGAGACCTTGTCCTGCTGTGCCCTGTGCTGAATGATAGTATGACCCAAACTTACCCTGCTATTGCCTTCGCAGTCCTTGCCTCACTTTTCCATATCTCCCTGTTCTCTTTCCTTCAGTTCTTGAACGTATTTTCTTTTTATCATTGCCATAAAAAAATAGGAAAAAAAAAGAAAAAAAAAAGAAGGAAAAACACCTGATGTTTGCTGCTGCCGCTAGCTCTGCTTACATACTGCATGCTTTTCCTCTCCTTTGTATTGTCTACTTGAACTGTAAACTCTGAACACTTTTATTAGGCAAGGGCTAGACAAATAACGGAGACCCAAACTTGGTTTGTCCTCAGGCATTACCATAGTAAGAAAGGCATTTCAATTTAGTGCAGGATCGTAAAGATGTGCCTGTTCTTAATGAAAGATTGTCTTTCCTAGCTCCTACCAATACAAACAAAGCAAAGAGATACCAAAATACTCAGTATGAATAATACTTCAGCACAATCTTGCTATTTCATTGCCTTCTGCAGTCTGCCAGCCACTTCTTTTCCTGACAAAATGTATCTGTTTAACAACAGCTAAAATAGTACCATGAAACTGAGCAAAAAGAGTTATTCTAGCGTGGCAAGTTGTGGCCTTGGAGGACTGATGACACAAATGAAAAAATAATCGTATATCAAGCAATTAGATTAATGTCTAAAATAACTTATCACATTAAGAACTAGTTAGAAAACGTAATACTGCAAACTAACAAAGTAACTTTCTGGAGACAAGGCAGTTAATTTTTCTGTTGTGTTTTTTTTTTTTTTTTTTTTTTTTTTTTTTTTTTTTTTTTTGCTTTGTTTGTTTGTTTGTTTGTTTGTTTTGTTTTGTTTTTTTTTGTTTCTTTCTTTTTAGCATCCACTTTTCTGTCTTTGTACTGGACACTACTTCCATAGAGTAACATCAACTTTTTGGGACGTTTCATATGAGTGGTGAGAAGTCAGAGAAGATTTTGATTGCTTGATGGCAAAGTTTCTTGTTTATGTCGGCAGTTGCACTGCTGTTCTCCCTGTTGCAAATTGTTTGTGGAAAGTTTTAGCCTGGGCAATATCATAAAAACAACATTTAGAAATGCTAGTGTAGTCACTTACATGGAAAAGGAATTGTAGTGTGGGTGATTTTTACAACTGAAATCAATGTAACTCCGCTATCTTCCTTTATTAGATGGAGATATGAGATGTCTCACCTCACTGTAAACACACAGACTGTAGATATCTCCTTTGAGCAAGTCATGCTACTCCTTTTATAGTAAAGGGAAAGAACTGCCCTATTTTAGCCATTTCCTTTCAGATGAGATAAGTTACACCCTGTAAGTGCCTGTTTCTCCCTCTTGCCTCTAAAGGCCATCTAGACTACAAGCTCAGATGGGGATGTTTACGGTATAGATATTTACATTTGGTCGACTGAATCCTTTTCTTGGTGTTGGGTCTGTAAGGAGTGAAGAAAACGTATCTTCAGAAAGGCTTCACTCAACATGTACCCATTGCTCCTTCTGTGCATCCCAGGCTTGGACTAGACCTGGGTCATGGCTTCCGAGTTTGAGGCAAAATTGAAAATTGCTGTGAATGGGAAGGACGGTCAGACCAGGGTCTGCAGCACAAGAAGGACCAGTGCAGGGATGGAAGATGTTGAGGACTGGGCTTAACGGTCCCACCGTCTCACTCCTCTCAGCTGTCGTTGCTGCACCACATGCTCTGACACATCCCTCGGCTTCAGCAGGCAGCCTGATTTCCAGGCCTCTGGCAGAGGGAAGGGATGCTCTGAGCCCATGACCTTTCTGCCACCTCTGCTGATTGCTGCTTCTGGTGTCTCTGACATGAGCTTGCTTTAGCCTGAGAAGAAAAAGAGGTATGCTTCTAGACCAGGTGTTCTCAGGGATAAGTCCTCTTTCCTCATTCATCTGTCCAGCTGTAGTTTTTATTTGCCTGTTATTTGAAAGACTGTGATAAGTGGTAATTGGTACAGAATAGCACAGGCAGGCGTCTGCCTCCCTTAGTAACGAAGGGGATGAAATATTGTGAAGGAATTTGCTTCTCTTCAGAAAATTAATTCTATTTACAGGCCTTCCTGTCATTTAAATAGCTAATCTCAGGAGGTGGGACATGGCTCGGGGGTTATGGGAACAGTTAATTCCTGACTGCCACTTGCTCCTTGTGACGAGTAAATCCTTCGTGGTTCTCTCTCTCTCTCTCAAAGATGCCTGAACCTAATATAATGATGAACATTAAGGATTATATCCTTTTTTTTTTTTCTTTAGATGTAGTGGTAGGCCACACAAAACCAAAGCAGAAGAGGAATTATTACTATTTTCTGTGTGTCTGTGACACAAAAACTACTATGGTAATTTTGGTGGGAATTAAACGATGGGTCAAATTCACAGACTAGTCTCAGAGGAGATGGAAAGGCCCAAAATATTTGTTTCAATATTTAAAGAATTATATATACCACCTTTCTAGTCTGAAGAGTTTTTTTGTTTTGCAATTAATTTATTTTAAAGTTTTTTTTTTTTAAAAGAACAGAGATTCCCCGAACAAAAATGAGAACAACATGTCTGGTTTCTGAATCAGTCTTAACCAATCTTTTTCACCAAACCTGAAACGCCATTATTCATAAAATTGTACTTAGAAAAACTGGATACAGATGATAGAAACACTTTTTCCCCAGGCTCCTTGGAGACCAGTGAAGCTGCTAGTAGCTTGCTTTAATGCAGAGCTGGAAAACGGCTCTGCCTACCCACACAGTATATATTTATCCAAATGTATTCCTATTACTTTGCATTGGATGCAATTAATTATTTTGCACCTACGGTATTCTGTGGCGTACCATTACATCACATTAGCCTTGTGTTTGACATCAAACTGATGCAATGTGATACATTAGGAGTTTTATCGGGGCCGTTTTAATTAGGCAAGATATTTTATTCACTTAGTGAATATTTGCTTTGGGTTGCCTGTAAAAGGCCATAAAGAGCAAGCACCTAAATGCTCCCAACTAAACGTCAGATGGGGTATCCTGCACTCTGATGATTAATTACATAATATTTAGATCATTTAGCTAATCCGTTGAATGCGTATCACATAGTTAATGGAAGATTTCAAAGCCGCAGGCAGACTTAAGGCATGAAACATCATGTACAGTACACGGTCTTCATTACTCACTGCAGAAATGCAGCATCCATAGGTACTAAAATTGAACTGGGTGAGGTGCAAACGGCAAGGTTACCTGCCAAACTCTGCTTCACGCAGTAGGGTGAATGGATGTTCTGGCTTCTTCTCTGTGAGGCAGAGGCTGATCCCTGAGGTACTGATGAGGACGGGGACTCATCAGTATTGTCCTCTTCTCTAGAGTGCTCCAGCCCCTATGAACCAGGCTCTCCCCTTGCATTGACGCCTTGTGTAAAATTTTAAGGAGGCAAAGAAATGGCAAAATTTGCCCAAGCAGAAAAAGTTCTGGGAGGTGCTGGAGATTGCACACATCTGTTTTGTCTTTTTTTTCATTTTTTTTTTTTCTTCCTACATGCAGCTATGTACAATGATTAGCTAACAACGGTTGAAAAGTCAACATTACCATCACCACCTATTGTCATGGCTTGAGTAGCTCATTCCATTTTCAAGGTGTTTTTTTCAGCCTGTTAGCAGCAATTAAAGGTATCAGTTGACTTCTAAAATGACCATGAGGGTGTTTTTTTAATTTTTCCATAACCCTGAGGGCTAAAGGTTTATTGAATTTCTCTGGGATGGTGGGGGAGAAAATGTTGCTCGGGGTTTTTTTTAAGGAAAATTTCTGGGCACATGAAATGGAAGCTTCGCTGAATTCCAGCTCATTGATGTTCTGTGATCCGGCTCATTAGGTCTGGGCTGGAAGCCTTAGGCTTGTAGCAGAACAGTTTATGAGGGCTTAGTAGACGAAAAGGTGAAAAGCAAATTAGAAATGGTAGGGAAGAAAGGCAGATGATCTGAGAAGGCAAAAATAGCATCTATTTAGTTATTATGATTTAGCTGATCGGGCAACTCCTCAGTCACAGATTGCCTGTGGAAAGAAGTGATATGAACGGCATGACATACTATCACAACCAAATAAAAAATAGTAGAAACTCTGCTCTGGGATGCAGTCAGGAGATTCTAGAGCGACATTCCTCCCCACATCTCTCTGACATCATTGTTCTGCACCGTTATCAGTGCTCAGGGGTGTTGGGGGTCATCCTGCCCTCAGCTCCCTTGGTGGGAGGAATTGTGAGCCCTCTCCTTGTCTAAGCCAAAGTCAGCTGGGATAGCTAATATCCGTCTACTCTTGTTTTTTAAAACTGGCTCTGGCTGAAGCAGATTAAGGATCATTTGTGCTATCCTTCTCTCTGTTAACCCTCTGACGGAGCGGGGGTGGAAACAAACATCTGAGGGGGGAGTGATAGTGTCTTATCTGCTCCAGCCGCTCTCTGACTGAATATCTGTTTGGGGTCTGGGGGGTATATCACAAAAAACGGCAGACATCTCCTCCCCTTGTTTAAAAAATTCCTGTATGTGGTTAGGACCCGAGTTTTATATCTCATCTGAAAGATAACACCTCCAGGAGAGCATCTTGGGAGAGCAATTTAGTACTGAGTCAGAGGGAAGAGAATGAGTCACTGCAGATCTTAGATTTTTCTTGGAAGTTTCTCACTAAAGCATTGACCCAACCTGACACTGTTTAGTAGATGACATCAGAGAGACATCAGAAATCAGAGTTTATGCTAAATTCAGAGTGGATAAAGGCTAGGATCCCAGGAAAGTGGTTTGAAAAGAGTGGTTAATTTTTTTGTGGGGCAGTTAAAAAGTACTTAATTGGGGTATCTTCATCATGCACTTACTGTAAAGCCAAAATAAACAACAACAAAAAAAATTCAGAAGGGAAGACTGTCTAACCAGAAATCTTGAGCTGTGAAGTAGGATACAGCATGTGTCACATTACAGACTGTTCCTTCCTTTACCAATGGCACACAAAACGAACTCATTATAATTGAATTGTATTTGGCTAGGAAAAGCACTGGTCTCTCTCTTTTTTTTTTTTTTTTTGTTAAATCTTACTGTGCAGCTACCTGATTTTTGCAGTAAAGCTGCCTGCAATCCTGTGAAGGATCCTCTCATCAACAGCAAGACATCAATGGCAGTGCCAGGTTGTCATTGTGGAGTGGTGCTCTGGTGATTATCAGTGAATTGACAATGATTAGTGACTCACTGTTGCTCATTCTTAATCCAGCCCACTCCGCCACTGCTTGTACTGCCTTGTGGGAAGCAAATCTAAGCACATGCACAGGAAGAAGCCTCAGTGTTATTTTGCTGGCAGCCTTCCAGAAGCCTCCTTTGCACTGTAACTGCTTGTCTCCTACCCACAGAGTTTGCCATCCGGCTAAAGATTTTCTTCCAGCCCCGTAGGGACTTCAGAGAGTATACATTCTACGTTAATGCTGAATGGTGAAAGAAGACAAAAATGATTTAAGCCAGTGGCGTGTGAGATGTGCATGTATCTGACACAATGTTAGCGCATATGTGAATGAAAAATGGACCTGCTGGCAAGAATCATTGCAGTCAGTCTCCTGAGGAATCTCCCTGTGCTGAAGAAATCACCTCCTGTGGACCATAGTCATACCTACATTGGCATCCTTAAGAAGGGATCCCAAGCCAGAAAGATTTATTTAAGCCTCTCCTCTCCTGCTGCAGGCTTGAAGCCACACAATGTGCAGACAACTGTAGATGTGCAAAAGCTGTGTTTGCTGTGCTTTGCCCTCATTATGTTGCTTCAAGACTGTTCAAAATGCAGACCAGGTTGAAGAGTGGAGTGGTTCCTGCCTGGCCCGTGTGTGTCTTGGCTCACCCCAGTTAGATATAGCAGAACTTAAGCAGTCTGTAGGCCAGAAATCCCCTCACCAGGTATCAGGATCGCATGAGATCAAGAAAGGAGAAAAGTAGAAGGGCAGGTCAGAAACGAGGGGAGTTCAGCTGCAGAAGCAGGACTTTTAACAACCTGAGCTGGTGAAGCTGGAAGTGAACCTGCCAGTGGAAGTATCTGAGACTCACTGTGGCTGTCTCAGTTCTCTTAAAATGCTATAAAATCTGTCCCTTTCCTACTATCCCCTTCTGCCTCTGTTGTACCAATATATTTCCTCCATGAAGCTGGCCAATAAAATCTGAGCTTTCTCTATGATTAAGCACTCAAGGTGCAAGGCAAAAGGTAGCCCAATATATTTTCAACAGGCTATTCATTTAAAGCTGGAGGGAAGCAATAGGTGCCTATACAAATGGCAGTCTTTCTAGTTTAGGCCTCATATTTGAAGCAATAATTCTCAGAAACCAAACCAAAGGCAAAAGCATTCTCAACGGCTGTATGCTCAACAGCGTTATTCCTGGAAAGGAAGAACAATTCTGATACTTGAATGAATTTATAAAACTAGGCGAAGTGTTCTACAATCACGTTGAGAAAAAGGGGTAGGTCTGCTAGGGTCTCTAGTCTTTGACTTTGCTCTTCATGCCAAACATATTTTGTCACATTTGCTCTCATTGCGTTGAGCTGTTTCTGGCAAACCAAGCAAGTTCTGCTTACTGCAGCTATACGTCTTGAACAAACATGAAGTTGTTTATATGTAATGTTTTGATGGATGGAATGAAAGCTGGCATTTCAAGGCACATTCCAAGTATCTGCATCCAGGGTTCTTGGCACATTAGTGCATCCTGTGAAAAAAATGGTTCTACCGCAATAATATGGAAAACCTCAGCTGTATTTAATGGGCGGCTGCAGATAAGATGGCACCCACACAGTTGCCTGCCAGGCACTCTGTCCAGGTGTCCAGGCATGTACAAAACTGGGCAGCATGTCCCCTTTACAATGCAAGGCATCTGTCTATGCCTGAGAGAGGCCATACTTGCTAGGCAAATCTGTTATTCTAAAGATGAATAAAAGATGAAGGCCCAAAAGACCTTTGGGCATCTCTCTCGTGTCTTTATTTAGGTTTTGACTTTCTGTGTTTTCCATTAGAGTTAAAAGGGATCCCCTTACCCTCTGTCCTTTCTCTTACTGAAGTCCTTGTCCACGTGCCTGGTAGGCAAAAGAAAATTGGGACCTACTCTTTTTTCTGCACACTAATTTCTCAAGCCCCCATACTTCTGTTTCAAGGGAGAACTGGTCTGTTCAAATTTCTTATCAACTGAGACATGAGATGACATGAGATGGGGTTGTGTGACTTGCGGTGTACCTGGCCTCTTTGGGCTACATGGCATGGGGTTTGACTCCAGGGACTATCCCTTGTGTATGAGTACCTTTCCGGTTAACACATCCTTGGGCTACTGCACAGCTCCATGGCCTTCTGCTCAGTGATGCCAGCAGCTGGTCAGGAAGACACAGATTAGGATGATCAGCAGTGGCATGGAGTGTTGGAGTGGGATGGAGACCTTGGCTTTGCGCTGCATAAATGGGGCAGAGCAGATCACGTTGCTAGGCACGAGTTAGTCGTAAAACTTGGATGGTGCGTGAGGCTGGATGGGTCTTCTGAAGGCCACCACTGCTTACCATCAAGTATCTGCTCCGTAGTTCTTCATTAGCAGCTGCAGTGACTGAGAAACCTCAGGCGTCTGCTTTTGTCATCACTTTCAGGTCACTGTTTCCTAGCACCAGGCTACACCAACAAGTGTCCCAAGGACATGTGCTGTGCCTGTGCTTCTCACGCTCGTTAGGGCAGGCTCTCCTCCTGCTGCAGTGGAAACCAAAGGACAAAATGCCTATTGAAGATAATGAGAGCATGGGTGAGCCCACTTCCCATATGGCGCCTGTCAACCACGTGCTTAAGAAACATCTGATATATTTTTATTCTAATCATGTGTTTGGTATAAAGATTGAGACTTATGAGTCCTGAGACCGTAGACCATAAAAAATTCCAAAGTTTTGTATAAATATCCAGTTTTGTTCTTTTGTGGGAGAACCACATGCCAGCATGAGAACTCATATGATTTTGGGTGCAACTTAGAGAAACCATCTACTTTAAAGTACACTTATAACACTCTGTGGCAAACCTTGTGACTCCTGTCAGTGCAGTGTTTGTTTACACAAACCTAAAGTGGCAGGTCACTTTGAATTTCTGACGAATAATTGAGAAATATTAAGGCTGGTCCTTATAATTTTTGTATTTCTGTGGCTTTTGTATGGCTTTAGGATATCTGCCACCGTAGCAGCTTAGTCGTTGTGAAGCTGTAATGCTATCACCTTTGCTGTAAAATAAATTTACACTTCTTGTTTGAAACATAAACAGAAAAACTTTTATACAAGACTTTAACCAAGAGCATCACCTTTACAGTTAAAATACCTCCTGTAATAAAGCTGCTATAACATAAAATCATTGGAATGATATTAGATCCTGATATCTATTCTCCACTGATTAATATCTTGTTAGGTGGTTCATTTCAATTTAAATAGGCCCTTGAACTTCATGTATATGACCAAAATTTTAATACGACATTATAGTGGACAGGATTTATCTGTTATGAAACAAGCTTACTGTTTTATGTCACCTTGTCTTTGAGAAAATGTATCATATTATAACTGAAATTGTTCAGAGTACAATGGAGCATAAAAGAAAAATAATTCTGAACAAGGCACAGGCACAAGTTGACTTTCATGCTTCCTAAGGGCAGAGGCTCAAGGAAAGTGTGGAACATCATCTTTGTTGCTTTGCTTTTACTCTTCAGAGTTGTTTGGGGAGTCCCCCAAGACTCATGGATTGCACTTGAGTGGACTGGACGTAAACAGCATGTGGCTTAGGAAGATGCAAAAAATAAAGATACCTTTGCAAAACTTATTTCTGTTGTAGTAAATTGCTGACACTGTCACCAGAGCAGAGACAATCTTGTGTTTTCTTATGCTCACAGGAAGAGCCAGGAAAATTTTTCTTGTTTTACTGTTTCTTAATTGCTATACTTCCTGTCTCAATCCTATTTTGCGTATTAGTTTGTGAGTGATAAAGGTCTGATAGAAAAAAGGAATAGAACTGCACAACAGCTATGTTATTTATAGGAAACCAGAGTGAATTTAATATGATTTATTCTACTCAGGATACAAAATCAGTATCTATCCCAAATGGGTAAGAACCTACCTTGAGTGGACAAAAATCTTCATTTAATTCCACTGCACCCACAGCGATTTCCCACTCTGCTGCCTAAAGCTCATTCTTCACAGTTAATAATAAACACCATTGACTAAATGATGACTGCAGTTCCTCTGCTAGAGTCACAAGCGATTGCTTATGTTCCAGCCGGTGCTGTTCTTCCTTCAGTGCATTCATTCACAGCGCACTCTGCATTACCAAACCCTCTGCTTGATCACCGCCTTCAGACACCGTCAAACTCACTTAAAGTAAAGCCGTAAACGTTTTCCAAATAGTTGTGAAACACCTAATAAACCTGTGTGTTCTCCTTGTGCTTCAGTTAGTCACTGCCTATTTACCATAAGGGAAAAAAAGAAGGACTTTGACCTCTAGAATAGAATTTCAGGGGCGATCTCATCCAGAACGTCTGAAAAATGTGTCACCTCAAGCCACTAACCAATTTAACCTTTACTGTGTTTCATACTTAGCAGGGAAAACAATTCCCTCTAACTGTATCCTAAGGATACTGGAGAGATACTGATATCACTTACAGTGTATTCTGGCAGATAAGATTTCATTTTCATCTTTGGTATTCGAAGATGTTAAGACTAATGAGACTGTATAAAAATGACGATAGCTTCTGCATTAATTTCCAAAATGCTAATTTGGTAATGCAAAATGTGAGTGGTGGTGGGCTTCTGAACATGGTTCATTTGTCTACTGTTAGTTTAAAATATGTTGGCTTGGCTTCTTAATAAAAAAGGTGGCTGAGTTAAATCCTGGAGGGTTAACCAAAATAGTTGTTAGTAATCTGAGAAAGTGTAGAGGTTGTTTGAAAGACTTGTGCATTATTTTTTCAAAATGGATTGGAACAAACTCTTCATGTGCTGTATGTTAGTCCTCCAAATAGTATAAAATGTCTGTAAATCCTGAAATACTGTTTGAAGTGTTTCTCGGGACTATGGTTACAAAGCATCCATTTTAAAAATTAATGTTAATCAGGGCCTAGTTATGAGTGAGAGAAAAACATACCTGAATAACTACTCGGTATTTTTCCTTAATCTAGATAGCTTGTGTCCTGCTTCTATTCCACTGAAAATGTATCTCCTCCTGGATTATTTTCTACTTTCTTGTAATCAAAGAAATAATTTAGCATAGAGGCAATAAACTCTCCACGATAAACGCAACAGGAAAATGTTCCAGTTCCAAATTTATTTGTCTTCCTGGTGGTGCCAGGCGCACACCAGACATGTAACATAATATAACGGCATGCGGAGCAGCAGCAGAAGGGGAGTCGCTTGAGGAAGCCACACACTGGCCCTGTAACGCCTTGAGCACCCTCCTGTGAGGCCGTGCCTACTTGCTTGTATCGAGCCTGCGCAGCTGAAATACTGCATGGTTTGTTTCTGTCTCGAGTAACTAATTGATGAAGGCTGAAATAATTAATGATGAATGTAACAGAAGCGCAGTGTAAGTACTGAGGTTAACAAGTTTATCTTATTTCTCACCGTCCCTTATCTGTGCATCTCTGATATTACTTGAGTAAACTGCCAAATCAAAAATTGGGTAAGTATAACCTAAAACCTATGAGTCCTGCAATATTCCAACTCCATTTCTGACAATGTGAAAAACGTGTGGTAAGTCACCAATCCGATTTCTGAAATGAGAGTGTTGCAGGTAACACCAGAAGATCCCTTCCCTGGGAATGATGGTGTCTTTATGACTCATTATTAAGTAGTGATACTGTCTGAAGGACAGCAAAATAATTATGCTTTTTTTAGTTTGGTCTGGATGCTGATGTCATTCGCGTCAAAGTGAATGTGAAAAAATCCAGCTGGGAGGCAGACTTCAGCATGAATTCAGCTCCTGCTCAAGTGATGGTGGAAGGTGCTTAGGATATCTCTTAGGATATTAGCAAATCAGTGAACCGGGTTTGGCACTTGTAGGAAAAGGATTCAGTCTCATCTCCACTTCTAAAAATATTAAAGAAAACCAAATCTTTCTTGTTATTAAAAACAAATTTCCCAAGAGCATCTGGACTTTCCAAATGTTTAGCATGTGGATGACTCACCAGCTTTATGCTAAGATACCATGCTGTTATTTCAAAACCAAAATATCAGCTTTGACATTTTTATATGTCGCACAGAGATCCATAGTCCTGCTCATTATTATATATCATTGCAGCTTTTAAAAGTCTAAAAAGAAGATTGGATTAAGCATGATGTTGATTTTGAATCTAGGAACATGTTTTACAAAAAGATTTTTCTCTGACAAACCATTTGGCAGAGGAATTGTATTTCAAAAAGCCTTTATCTTTCTTGTTTGGCCAGACTTTCATATTAGCTGGATTGTACTTGTTGCAGAATTTGAAGTAAGAAGGAAAAAGTTATCCTTTTTTCCAGCTAGCTCAGGACTTAGAATGCATCAAAGGCTGTCCTGAGCCAGGCCAATTAAGATGGTCTTTGTAGGACTCCTCTGCTCACTGAGTCTTGCTAGAAGACAATTCAAAATGTAGCTCTTTCACCACTTCTTATCAAGAGGCCTTAGCTGCTCAGAAACATCATTTATAAAGGGGGTGGAAGAGTAGAGAAGCTTTAGAACATTTTTATGTATATGTTTTGTTTTGAGATTTTTTACCAGTATCAGTGGTTTAAAGGAGAGCTGGGGCTTTGCTTTTTGGTGCTTGTACAAGAAGCAAAGTCAAATGCCCCCTTAAAGAATGTACAACCACAAGACTTAATTTTGGCTTTTGTGACTACGTGTCATTTTGATGCATAAGGAATTATATGTGCACAAGGTATATATACTTAAATCCTTGGTGTGGTCATACAAGTTATTACTTGGAATAAAATAAACTATGAGTCTTCTTGAATGGCCAGTACTAGGAAGGAGAAAAGTAATCTATGTCAAGGAAGGAAAAGTACATTTCCTAGACACATCCATTGCTTGCGATAAACAAATAAAGAATGAACTTGTTATTTTTGTTACTGTGAAGCGTAGTGTTTTAGGTAAAGAAAAATTTAGCCCCCAGAGATTTCCAGATCTTCAGTACAGGGTGATCTTTTGGTTGGTGCAATAGAAGAGCAAGGCTAAAGTATCTTCCGTAACAGCATCTGGGGATCTTTTGGTTAACTCATCTTAGACTGACACCTAGATGATCTCAGGATCTAGAAGAAAATGGGTATATAAGGCTTCCCTATCCCCACAATTTAGTGCTAAGCTTGTGCTATAAAATGTGTGCATATATACCAAGTCCAGAGAGAATGATTTTCAGTGTACGGAGACCTACATCACAAATACAGGAATTCAGGTCTCTGTGTATGTGCTACATAAAACAAGCAGCTCTGGACTTGCTATGCACTATTTTTCATGATAAATTGGAGTCTTTCTCTAACCACACAGGCTCATTAATTTTACATTTCCCTGGGTTCGCTCCAAACAGAAGGAAGGCCACTTTTTACTGTAGCCGTATTTATATCTAGTACAGATATCAAATAGTTTCTATTTGTTTTATTAAGAGCCGTGATTATAGTGGCATGACCCAAGAGTACGGAGCCTGTCAGGCAGCTGCTAAACTATATTTTTTGTCCCATTCCCTTGCTCTTACACACCCCAACACCCCAACAGTCTACAGGCCTGAATAAAACAGGTATAGGTAGGAGAAGAGACGAAACTCCTCTCAGAAGGCTGCATCGTTCACTGTCAGTGTCCTATCAAAGCAAGCTAGAACTTTTTAGCTATACTGTAATGGAATGGATGGACTGGATATGCAGATACAATCATTGTAACTTCATAATCCCCCTGTATGTGTTCATTGCTATTTTTCTATGGCTCTGTAAATTATATAATTGAATGAGAGAGGAACAACAGTCCCTCTCCTGGGGAACAAACTGCATTTCTTGAGCCCTGAAAATCCCTTTGCTTTTCTTGCTCCTATGCCTGCTATCCATTGCAGACCATTAGGTATACAGTTCCCTCTCAGTAGCTAATGAGACTTAAATAAACATACTGAGAGACGAACACGGCCTCTGCAGTTTAATAAATGATGCTGATTCTGGTCTCGATTACGCTGGTGTAAATCTGGAACACCACCACTGCTTACAGTTGAATTACTCTAGATTTATATCAGAGCTGAATTTAGCCCATAGATTTCAGTTTTTTAACCCACTGAAATTTTATCACTGTGATTTAAGCCATTTTAAAAACCCAAATATAGAGGCAGTTTAGCAGATCAAGTTGCGTACATAATTTTTTCCGTATCTCTCTGCATACTGCAACTCTAGCTTTATTTTTATCTGTTTTTAAACGTTACTCTTCCAATAGTCAAGAAACTGATAACGTTTTACTGATAACTGATAAGATAACATTACATATTATAATTAGAAGATCAATGCATCTTTTCTTAGAGAAAGCCCTTTAGCTTTGTCCTTGAAGTTTTGTACTTTTGGCTGCAAGTAAGGTGCAGCCCAAGTTTTTAAACATAGTTTGACATTTGGTTCATGATTAAAATGAAGCGATTGGATGGATGGAAGAAACACAATGCATCTTAAACTAGTCAGAGGAACAAAGTACTGCTTTGTTCTATAAAACAAGTAGTGCCAGACATACTATGATCACATCACCAGTTTTATAATGAACAGGTTGTTCAGAATCTGCCAAAAATCAAAGGTGAGTCAATGGAAAAAAGTCATTAAGAGAAGAGACACAGCCAGGCAGCTCACAGGCAACATAAACCTTTGAGTCAAACAGCTTTCTGCCACAGTCTTCCTTTTAGGTCAAAATACTAGTAAATGACAACACTCTCTACAGAAATTGAGGAGCCTGCCTTTAGATTATTCGTAGCTCAGATAGAATATGAGTACTGATAACTACGTACAATACGAATAGGGAAATTTATATACATTTTAGTTCTAAGATGGAGATGCCAAAGATGCATGAAATATCATTATTTTAACCTTGTTTGAAGCTGATTCAGCTTAGTAATGCTTCTGAAAAGCGTTAGAATTTGGTGAAAAAGGAGAATATGAATTGGTGTAGTAAAGGTCTGAAGGAGTAGGAATCTCTGATTATTTGGGTGTTGAGAACATAACATATGAAGGTATTTCAAGCTGACTTTGGGTTAAATGCAATTGCCAATCTCGATGAAGTGATGATCTTCAGTAATGCTGAGGACAGGAATCCATACATCTTGTAATAGTTACCCATATCTTCTTGTTATAATAGGAAGAAAAAGTGTGTGGGAAGGGGGAGGGGGAACAGGATATAAAAACCTGTGCAACAGAAGCCATTTAAAAGACAAGATTTGCCAACTATCGTTACCATAGTTACCTTGCATTATAATTATAGAAGAAAGATCTGTGGTGGTCTTACTTAACCACGTGTGGGATGTATCGGTGATTGGATGATGACCCCTGTTCTGTGAAATAGAGATAAGACATACCCTCTCTCAGCACATCAGACTCATGGAAATGAATTAACAAACTCATTAAAAAAGTCAACCTGTCAGTGTAATAGTGATGAATTATGTTTATTTCAAGACATCTGGTCATATTTCCTGGAGATGTACTACTGAAAATTTCTTAAGAACAGGAAAAAAAGTTAGCTGAGTGCTGTAGTGTTAATTTTCAAACCCAGTAAGTCAGGTCATATGTTCCAAGAGAGCTGATACTCACTCCTACCGAAGAATAAAAGTACTCTGACAAGTCTAGATTAACTTTGAGGATTTGAGTCTGTTTCTTAAAGTTATATATGTAAGCTTTCATGGTTCTTTGTTTTTCCTATTTGTAAACTGATCATTCCCAAGACATGCATGCTCTCTTCCTGTAGTTCATCATTTTGGAGATTTTTTTTTTTATTTTTTCATCTTAGGAAAAAAAGAATTGAGGATTTTCAGAATAATCTTAATGGTGTAGGAAAGCATATGTTATCCAGCTGTTTGTTCTTGCAAATCATACTGGCCCAGACCTGGTGTGGGTCTTGGAAGATGCAGAAGTTCTGGCATTGCAATACCCTACTGCATCCAAATTCTCCTTTGGATTCTCATGCTTGGTACAACTTGGACTACTTGTAGATCATTTGTCTTTCCATTGTTCTACCATTATCCTGGGGACACTGATATGCAGAACTGCACAAGGCAAAGACACATGTTAACTCATGTGCCTAGGAACACTTACTCATCGAAACCCAAAGATGTAAACTCTTGAACTTCTCCTTGTGGGCCCTGGGAACAATTTGCAGTATCAAGTCTTTAATCCTTCCTAATTGGTTAGTTCCCCAAGTTGATCTTTTATACCCTTTTGGAAGCTTCCTCCTACCTAACATTATGAAAAAACCTAGAGCTGAATTAAATATAAAACTGTACTTACACGAGAGAAGGACTGTTTTGTAGCCTGGTGGCTCCTGAATCACAGCTGTGTTTGCCTTTTCAGATGCTGTAGATACATTTACATTGTGGCCAAACAGCTGACCTTACTATAAACTGGCTAATTTGGGACCTACTAGCATCATTGTCATGGCAGCTTGAGCTTCTCGGGCAGATTTTGCAGCCTCCATTGAGCTTGTGGCTGCCTCTTCTACCACTGAGATCAGGACCTGAAATAAAGTTTAAAATTACACTACATATGTCTGCAAGAGTTGGAATGCATCCCTTCAACTATACACATAAAATGCGCTGTGCCATGTTGTGACTCATGCTTAACTTTCTGTCAGTTTGGCATTTTCTATGGCAATACCATTACTTTTTTATTAGATCTCCTTATTTCCTACAACTTCTTCCTGATAAAAATCCACTTGACTGTTCTCTCCTGTTTTTCTACCCAGGCAACTTGTGCTTCGATCACCCAAATCATGGCATACCTGTGAAACAAGAAAGTACCAGTCGTGTTTATTATAAAGAGAAGAGCTCCTTGGTTTACATAAGGTTTACATAGGGCTATCTAGGTCATTGATCACTAGCCACTTCCAGCTTGCTTGGTTTTTGGGCTCTCATCGTGGCTGCAGAGGAGGAGTCATCACAACATCAACAGTTCTGCCACCTCCCTGTTCTCAGTTTCTGTTTCTAAGCCTGCTTTTCAAATTTTGTTTAGTTCTGCATTAAAGATGCCCTGAAATGTAACAGATTTTTTAGTTAGTGTAAACTGGAGTAACTCTTGGTTCTGCTAGGCTATGCCAGCCTACATATACTGATAATCTGACCTGTAATTTGCTTGTTCTCTATATACTGAATATTCACTCATCCTACACCTAGAATGAAGGACCGAAGTGGGAAGGAAATAAAAAGAGTCTGGCATTTTTCTTACTGTGCAACACAATTTTTATTCTACTCACATACTGATATGTCAAAGAAACCAGTAAATCTTAACAGTATGTTTCAGGTCAGCATCTTAATCTTTTTTCTTTGTGATGAAGGGATTAATCATAAAGGCGCACTTCTTTATCACAGTGAAAAAATATATTGATGGACGTTACTTTTATGGGGCTCACATTGCCTTATTAATCACCATAACATGATTAAAACAATTCAGAGAAGCAAACCATGGCAACCTCAGTATACTTCCCGAATCCTATGCTTTCTGTTCAGAGTGGCATTTATTGCCTGGAGAGGAGATTAACTAAGGACTGGAAAGACCTCAATATTCCATACTTGCTGCGTGAACATGGCGTCTGCAGAATCTCTAAAGCCACTTGATACTATTTCTGCCGTCTTCCACGAAGCCTTACAGCCTGAATATGTGAAAAAGATCTGTTAGTTAATTTTCAGTGGGGGAGGCTGTAGCTTTTGACTGATGCCCCACACGCATGAATGACTAAATTTAAGCCCGTTAAGCCTTTTCTCCAGGTATCAGCCTTGATTGGATACAAAGGGTGGGAGAAAATTTATTTTCTCATTCTGAGTAGCCTCCATTTTACTCAACAGAAGTGTTAAGTACCACAGATTCTTCTGTGCTAAGAAAACAGTGTAAGGCTGTTAAGACTAGGAATTATCTTCGTTTTAAAGCGGGTTTTCCTTTTATATCCGTAGCAGTAATGCAGTAATGAACATGAATAATTAATACTTGCACGTAAAGACAGATGGTAAATTGTTTCACAAGCAGATTGTTTGTTTAAGCAAGTGAGATAATAGGCCCTTAAAGTCACCTTGCACATATATACAGTGCCTAATATTAACATACTAACATTACCTGAACGTCGTGGCTGCAGCCATTTGGACGTGTGGAGGCATATGCACAAAGTAGCTTGTTGATACAGTTCTGGTGCAAAAGCGCACACTCAAGAAGTCAACCTCACTGAGCTGTCTGATTTTAAGAATCAGAACTTTTGTTTTTATAGGTATCTTTTCGAAATACACGTTCAGGATTTAATCCAACAATGCTGAAATGGGTAAGAAAAGCTTAGTAGTTCATTGGTCCTTTCTGTGGGAATTATTATTAAACAAGAATTTGAAAGACTAGAATCTTAAATTTGAAACTTTTCTGTGGAGATGATAGCAGTGTCCAATTATCTAAGGAAAGAGCCTTCATTAAGGTGAGCCAATGTCAAGCATCCGACACCTGGAATCTGAGTGAGATCTTTTTTTTTTTTTTTTCACTTCTCTGTCTTCTATTTTACTCCTACATCTGCAGATTTGAATATTCAAGCACAAGCTGAGAGTGGGAGTACATTATTTTGGGCTACTGGTATTTAGTTTGAAATTGTCAATCAGCCTACAGTCAGCGTACGGTGAAGAACAAATACTGCCACAATCTGAAAAAAAGCACTCATTACTGTTGATATAAAATTAATTTGTACTGAATAATCCTAAATTAAATGTTAATAGTTCACAGATTGTGTATTAAATGTTGGCGCATGTTGACTTCCGCACAGGATTCTTCAGTAGCATAAGCAGAAGTGCACGTGGTGTGTAAATAAAAAAGACTTCACATGAACTCTTTTTTCTTATGGCTTTCTCAAGGTCAGTAGCAATTTTTCTGAAGTAAATAATAAAAAAAAAAAAGCAATTCTCTTTTGTCTTCGCTGTATCCTTCACACAACTGGATTTAGACTCCAAAGCTGCTATTCACATAAGGCAGGAACATCTGCACATGCTCAGTCTGCTATCAACTAAATAAACTCAACCTTCAGAAACTGCTCAATGAAAACCGGGCAAATTCACACACATCCAGCAGCTCTATGTCAGCGTCACCTCTGGAAGAAATACAAATAATTTAAGAAAATATATAGGATACCTATAAATAAATTAAAATTTCCCAAAGCATTGGTGATATGAAGATGCTTATACAAAAACTTGGGAATTAAAAATTGAAGAGCAATGGCATTGTCAGGTTGTTGAGAACAGGGTAGAATACTACCTTCCATATTTTTCCAACTACAGGTGATTTTTCAGAAGAAAGATTAGATGTCACAGTGACTTCAGCTAAGCTGCTTACTGAAGTCTGGCCTGAAGAATGCCTTCCTGATGCCACATGGATGTGGCGGCCACCTGTTTGGCTGGTTTTATGCCACTGTGATGGAATGGCTTGTAAGAAACCTTGCTGAACTGCTGAGGGGTAAGTGGAATGCTTTTATACAGGAAAATACTAATTTATCAATATAGAAAAATTTCCATAAAATGCATTTATTTTGATAAAATGTTTGCTAAGAAGGCAACTCATATCCAGCGTGCAATCTCTATTCAGAAAGAGACAAAGGGTCAATACAGACCCTCTTGGCATCTCAGGGTGCTTTAACACTTCGTTTGGCTGGCCACTGTTCAGAGGAACCCCGGATCTTGAAAAAACACAGTACACTGCATTTTTCCTGGCTCGTTTTTTTAAAATTGAGTTTTATTTTTTTCATTCTAACTTAGGATAAAACAATCCTGAAAATTTTCTTTTTTTTTTCAGTTCTTGGATTGTTGATGTTCCTGTTCAGTAATTTTCTGGTAGGTCTTAAGATCATGATTCAAGCATCTTCAAAAAATAATTAGCATATATTCCTTCGGTACATTTGTTAGTGATATGTGAAATAGAACATTCCCATGCATGTGTTTGAATATGCAATATTTATCCCTTCAAAAGTAAGCTTAATTTTGACTTCTGTTCAGGATGGTAGCCTTAACCTGTTTTATTTACCTATTAAAAATAATAAAATATCTTAATCTTAATACCCCCAAAGTACTTTGCTCAGAAAGTACAATTTGCTAGAATTTACTGAATTACTTCTTGCAGTGTTAGTAAAGCAAATTATTTCATTGTAATTAGTAGAAATCAGACGATGCTGTAACATCAATCTGAAAAGTTCGAGCAGGTCTTCTGAGGGCAGAATCATTAATAATGCACGGTCTGATATGCACCATCCCTGTTATGGAAGATAATACCGCTAATTATGCAGTGAACTCTGGCAGAAGCAACCACTCAGAAAACCTAACAGAAACCCTTTGCAGAAGAGAAGTCATTGCTCACGACAACGGTAGAGCAGAACTGTCAATACAGGTATAACTGAGGGGTGGTTTCGGGATTTAGGTGTGAAGCTGTGGAAGTTCCGCTTTTAGAGCAGAACTTTAGAGAGAACTTGTGCGGGTCCTTTTCTTGTTCAATTATTATTGGACATGTGCCCAAGCTAAGCCTGTATGCAGGCAGGTTGAGGTCCTTGTAAAACTATCTCTGTGAATATATTTTATTAAAAAGAAATCTATATATTTCAAGCTACTCAGATTTATGTTCTTGTCGTAGCATCTGTAACCAAACCAGCTGAATAGTGAAATAGCTATATACTTATGTTACGGTTTTATTTTGACTTGTTTGCAGGATTTTAATTTTTTAGCTTTTCAGTATAATTTTAAATGGTGACAGAGAATCTTTGCATGGGCTTGATATTACGGTAGATGCACGCTGTTTCTAGTCACGTAAGGTCAACCTTGGAAAGTAGTCATCATACTTTCACCGAATGTCTATCTGGGTATGCAAAATGAGAAATATAACTTGATCTTTCAGAACTGCTTGGTATCTGAATCTTCTGTTGGTCTTACTTCAATACTCTGACATGCATTGAAATCACAAGGCACTTTTGGCTCCAAGCTACCATCAACTAAATTATGCAT
Organism: Dromas ardeola; assembly: GCA_013398915.1. Taxonomy (NCBI): domain Eukaryota; kingdom Metazoa; phylum Chordata; class Aves; order Charadriiformes; family Dromadidae; genus Dromas; species Dromas ardeola. Next base: position 65,821 of record VYZM01022923.1, read on the forward strand.
CAGCATAATCATGCTCAATCAACAGTACTCTGTTGATACAAATGCAGGGTCACCTCAAGTACTGAACAGAACCACTTCATTTTCACTTGTATTTCCTCTCGCAAATTTTTTTGCATTTGTCTTCTGCAGACTCTGGGGACTCTAAGCTACTCTGTTGGTTGTGAAACCATTTTGAGCATTGCACTGCTTCTCAGTGCTGAGTCATGTGAAAGTAATTAATTGATACAATCTTTTTGAGACTTGCCTCTTGACAGTCACATACTTCAGGGGAAGATGCAGCTTGTCCACCTTTTTTTGAAGTCAATCATTTTTGTGTAGCTTCCTGTACTTTGAAGGAAAGAGTCATTCCTATTTCCACTTGTATTTTAACATGATCTTCACACAGTGCTTTACCGTTAGGCTTTGACCTGGAACTGTGCTAAACAACTATGAGCTTTGGTACTGTATCTGGGAAGTATATGGAATATTGTTCCATTGCAAACAAACCCTAACCGTGTAGCCAAACACTGCTCTTCCACATTTGCAAATATTATAATCCTTTATAAAGCGATGGGAATGGCCCGTACATATGGGAAGCAGAAATTTACCCTGAATTAAAATGAATGTATTAAAAAATCAGAGGACACAAGACTTAGAGAAAATGTTTCTTTGCCTGCTGGCTCCAAAGCACCCGTTCAGATGGAGGTCAGGAACGCAGTGGCTGTTTGCTGTCACCATTTGGTAGCCTGTGTGAAATGAGATAGTAAGTGCTGCCAGTTACATTTTCTGCCTAATCCGATGCCTGTTCAGCTACGGTAGTCGAGAATGTGCTTGAATAATGAAATATTCCCCATGCTTGAAATCAAGCAGGTGGTTTAGTACCTTGATGAGTCAAGTGTCATAACGGAAAGCGCTATAACTCTTAATGCTTGTTGGCATGTCTATAGGTAGGCTCAGCCAAGAGGACAAGAAAGGAACGGACTTCTCAGCCCAGGAAGCTTGTTGGCAGCATAATGTGGGAGCTTACCCTGTCACTGCCTGGGCTGTGCTGGAAGATTAATGGTTATTTTATTCTGACTGCCTTCAAGCAGGAAACTGTGATATTGCCTCTTTAAGAGTGGCTAGAAGTTTGTGTGTGCACCTCTGTACAAATGCACAATTATATATAACATGCATGCACACACGTGCACACCACACATATATACAGCCTCTCATGGTGTAAATGGCTCTGCTACTACGGGGATTCACATAAAAAAGCACCAGCCTTTCTCTGCACCTTACAGCTATCACCTCTCAGTCAACTTTTTCACTTCTTTTGGGGTGACATTTTCTCATTGCAAAGTGAATAAAAATAAGAAAGAATGGCTAACAACATGGTAGGAACATTAAGAATTGTAAAACTTGTGTCTAGTCAGATGTTTTTCTAGAGTTTTATCATTATGAATTTTCTGCATGAGAGGGTGGCGTGCGAAGAACATCTGAGGAATTACTACAGTTAAAAGGAAGTGGAAAATATTTATTTTATGATTTCCAAGGACTGGGTTTTCAATGGCTGTTTTGTTTATATGTCTCAAAGTATGTGCACAGGCAGACAAGAGTTTGAAGTTCTTTCCCAAGGTCTTCAAACCCAGCAGTTTATTCTTCCTTTTGAGAGCAGAGGCCTAACTCACAGCACAGAGAAAGGGTGTAAATCCTAGGACTCTCTAGGAGAAATCATTTATCGTGATTTTGTAGCTGAGCTGGCTGATCACGCACGTGAGCAGAGAGAGAGGCTCGTTGTAACACTTAACCATTGTCCGAAAGTTGTGCCCTAGCCAATGCGTCGGGGGCATCAGCAGGCAGTGTATCGGCCACAGCGTATATCCAAACGCCTGCAGCCAAACGAGTGGGCCAGAATGATCCTTTTGCGATTTTCTTCAGTCTCAACGCTTTTGAGGACTCCCGTGCTAGATTTTCATGTGAGAGCACAGCGCTCGCTCTATTTGCGGCACGACTTTCTTCCGGCACCCCACCACCTGTCACTGGCTGATTGGTTAGCTGCCAAAGGCTGCTTACCACAGCCTGGAGAGGTATATTAAAAAAACTGGAGCTTCACATTTGTAAGTGTGACTTGGCAGTAAGTATTGTCTCAAACAATCCCCCTGCTTAGGGAGGGACAACCACTGGGTTGTGCTGGGGAAATCCCTAACTATTGTCTAACAGCCATAGCAATTGCAAGTTCATAAGGTTAGTGAACCGTCTTAATGTATTTAATATATTTAATAAATATATCAAATATTTAAATAAATATATTAAATACTTAAATCATACATAACAAGTCAAATGTCCCAGTACATCTATTTTACATGTTTTATATTAAAAAAAAAAAAACAAAAAACAACACAACTTGGCCACTATGCTGAATAAGCTGAAAAATGCATCTCTAATGTAGTAAGCTAATATTTACAGCCATGGTTAATATGTTGGGTGTTAAGCTGAGATACTCTGACACTAAGATTAGTTCACTGAAAACAAACATGGAGAGCCTCCTCTGAAAGTGGGGCAGCTTCGAGACGCTCCACGTTAGGCAGCCAGAAATCTAGACGACCCAAGTAATTAGATATTTGGTGGTTTGGGGTTTTTTTCAGGTGAGGCAAAGGGAGAAACCAATTTGCAAAACAGACCATTGTTCTTTCAGTGGTTCATAAAGCAACCCCAGATCTTCCTCTTGCTTCTGCTGTACCTGGGATCACCAGTCAGAACCGCTAAGTGCATGCCCAGAGCGTAACAGAGGAAGGCAGTGAGTTCACTCCAAACTCTTAAGGATTTGAATCTGTCAAACTACTTTACCTTCGTCTTTGTGCTTTTATCTCCTCAATTGACCTTTTATGTTATTTTAAATTATGTAATAGCTATCTAAATTTAATTTCACAAATCTACAACAAATAAGACTGTAAGCAAAGAGAAACTCATATTTGTACTATTACACTAATAGGCTTAATAACAATAATCCACCAACATCTGCAATCATAAAATAAAAACTTCATTATCATTTCAATACAGTTAATACAAATCCTCAGGTTCGCCAGTACGCCAGCTGTGTCCTGGTGCTCAACAACACAAAACAGCAATTCATACAAAATTACCAGTCTTTGTTACTGACTCTTTTCCCTGGCTCTGGTCCCGAAATATTCCTGCTGTTCAGGTCTTTTGTTTCCTCTCACTGGAAGTCTTTTATTTCCTAGGAGAATACAAAAGATCATCCCCAAGGATGCCTTCAGTAGACTTCTCACCTCTGATATCATGCCTCCAGCTCTTTATTCCTCACAGTTAAGAGCCTCAGGTGTTTGGTTAATGGTGTCTACTGATTTGGACAATGTGCTTCATTCCCCGGTGCTGCTGGCATTACTCCAAAGGTGCCCACAATGTTCTCTAGCACCTCTAACCAGCTTGGAAGCTCAGAGCATTAGGAAAAATACTCCTATAACAATAACATTTTCTGACATCTTTCCTTAAGGATTGTAAAATGCTCAGAAAAGCAAACCAACAAACATTTAATACTTCTCTTTGAATTAGGATGATACTCATAGTGTTGGATACTCTGTTAAGCTAGAAACCTGAGGCCTTAAGCAGGAGCAAGGCCTGAATGTGTCAGGCGCTGTGTATGCTCTTTCTAGGAAAAGTTCCTCAGAAGGAGTTTGCAACTTAAAGGCATAACAGAGGCAAGAGGCTAAGAGAAGAAGGTAGGTTCAGGATGAAATATTTCTTTCCTGGATTTGATCCAGTAATTCAGAAATAGTCCCATTGCACTGAACCTACTGGTTAAATCACTGACAGCAGCTTTCCAGCATGCATTGTAAACATGCGTTAGAGAGGTGACAATAATCAGAGAGTTCATGATGCCGAGATATCACTCGTGTCCCTCCCAGGCAACTTCTGATCTCTGTCAAGTACCAGCAAGTGAAAGGACAGTTTATGCTTCAGACTCCTGAGTTGCCCTTGCGTTTCCTCTCCGTCTCACTCGGTTGACCATCTTATCATTCCTGGTGTGGGTACAGAAAAGCTTGTGCGTTTGCTGACTGAGATAGTGGATATCTTCCCAACAGTTCTTTTGGGAGGGAAAGGAAGGGAAAGGAGGCAAAAATTTTGCCTGTCAGCTGGCTGTATCTGTTGTTCCCCAAAGCCTGTTGAGAATACAAAAAGAGGAATGAACATCTCAGCTAATGCCCTATTATGTGGCAGACCACAGATCTCTCAAGCTGCCATTAAGATGAGACTCAGCACTGGTAGACAACAGAATAGTCTAAAATAATTATCTGTTATGAGAGGGTTGGCACCTTTCCTGAAAGCATCCTGCACTGCACCTTGGTAGAAAGAGGACACAAGCTCTTTTAGCTCAATGTGCTAGCTACACACCCTCTCTCTTCTTTTGTATTGGGAAGCTCCAGTGTTTCCATGACCCCTGGTACTCTGGCAAATACAGAAGTGTCCAAATGAAAAAGTGGCACACTTCTTTTAAGAACACAGCTTTCCCAGGTGAAGCTAACAACATCATGTTTTGATATTGCTTTTAAAATCAGTATCAGAATTGTGTTTGGGAAAATAATGTGCTTGTAAAATGGGCAAAAAGTTTGTGACTTGAACTTACAAAATGAGGGGAGCCAGATGCCATACTGCAGTCAGCCATTGTTATTTTAGACAAATCACTTCCTCAGCACTGTCTCCTCCTGTCATTCCCTGTCTTGTTTATTTGCATTGCAGACTCCTTACAACAAGAGACGTTGCCTAGCAAGATTCTGTGCAATGCCTACAATTTTCAGACCTTACTCCTTGTTCATTTTCATGCTGTTTTCAGATTTTAAGTGACTTGTACGGAGCAGGTTCAAGGGGAGACTCTGCACAATGCTTTTAGTGCCATGGAACCAACTCAGGTGTGTTTGCACTGGAAATGTACTCCAGTCCATATATCACTGATACTCTGTAAAAGCCTAGAGAGTTATAAATCTGGCTTTTAAGGCCCAGCTTTGCAGCTACTATGGTATTTTTGTTGCTGTATATAGAGGATTTTTAATTTTAGCTTAAAGTTCACATTTTCAAGCCTGTAATAATTTTTCACAATGCCCAGGATTATAAAACTTTAATTCTGAGACTTACTGTTAATATTTTTAGTCAAAAAATAAAGTCCAGGAGATGACCAACCCCAATCCAGCTTTGGATTTGTTATGTGATACGTCAGATTTTTCATTTGCATAGACCCCTAACTAAAACTTGTCCCCATGAGCCAATTTTATTTCAGCAACAATGAATTTTAAAAACAAAATATAAAAAAAAGTTTCTTTCATTTTGATTCCAGATTGTCAGATGAAATAATTTGGTTAACAGCTTTATGACTGTTCCATTCTGCTATCGTTGCAATGTCTAAAGGTCAATCTCTTCACTCCATAATACAGATTTTTGTTTTGTTTGCATAGCTGATTCAGTCTTTCCTCCCTGAGTCAGATGTAACAATTTCACTTTGACCTTCTTTGTAGGTGTTGTAGACAAAATTCTGTTCAAGGTGTTAAGAGGGAATACGCACAGACTTTCAACTTTGCCTATGGATTCAATAGAAGTAAGAGAAAAACAGTCCAGCATGAAAACATAAAAACATCCCACAGAAGTGGGATGATTTCCTGAGCTCTTTGGGAATAAGGACTCTTCTCTTAGGAATACAGTACAGTTATTAGCTCATTACTTAAGCAGAGATTAGCACTTTGAAGTACCATGTTTTTGATAATCTTTATATAGACCAAAGAGTGAGCTTGATGGATGACTTTTCTGATGTCAGCCTGTCACAATGACTCTCAACAAACTTGATATTTATCCCCCTTTTTCACAATTTCTGTTCTATAATTACTATAGGACAGTAAACAGAGTGTTTCCAATCAATGGCGCATTTCTTGCCCCATGGAAATCACTTAGCCTTCATTTGTGTTCCCAGTCTGCTTCACTTGAAGATCAAAACAATTCCTTAGACATACCATGGGCGGTCACTGTCCTGTCACTCCAGCAAATCACAGGCAGTCTCCACTTTTTTACTGAATGAAATAATTTTCTGACAAATGGTGCAGATGATGACCTCAAAATATGAACCTAAGCCTGCTGCTTAAGGAAGGACGGTAGTGCAGGGTAACACCACCAACAACAAACAGCCTGTCTCTTCCTTTTCTGTGTACTTGCCACTGCAGTTCTGTTATGAGAAATAGGATTTTAAGGTGTTAGTTTAGGACTCAGGACATCTGAGTTCAATTCCTTGTGATACCATTCATGTCCTCTGGGATACTGGGTAAGTCTAGATCCAATAAAAGACTTCAGTGCCCTGCAAGGCAAGACCCAGGCGTACAGAGTTCAGGGCTTTGTGTCTGGTAGTAGTTAGGCTACCTATGTAGTGAATTGTTACAAATGAGATAAATAGCTTTCCTATTAAGCACAAAGACTTCCACGCCTGAGTGCACTTTAGACCTTCAACCCCTGGGTCAGGGTGGCAGGTAAAAAGCTCCATTAATTCAACTAGTGCCGAGAAACTACCTCATAGAATCATAGAATCATAGAATGGTAGAATCATAGAATAGTTTGGGTTGGAAGGCACCTTTAAAGGTCATCTCGTTCAGCCCCCCTGCAATGTGCAGGGACCTCTTCAACCAGATCAGGCTGCTCAGAGTGCCGTCCAACCTGACCTTGAATGTTTCCAGGGATGGGGCACCTACCATCTCTCTGGGCAACCTGTTCCAGCGTTTCACCACCCTTATTGTAAAAAATTAGTTTCTTACACCTAGTCCAAATCTTCCCTCTTTTAGTTTAAAGCCATTACCCCTTGTCCTTTTGCAACAGGCCCTGCTAAGAAGTTTGTCCACATCTTTCCCTTTAAGTACTGAAAGGCCACAATAATGTCTTCCCAGAGCCTTCTCTTCTCCAGGGTGAACAACCCCAATTCTCTCAGTTTGTCCTCATAGGAGAGGTGTTCCATTGTTCTAACAATTTGTGTGGCCCTCTAGATCCACTTCAACAGGTCCATGTCTTTCCTGTGCTCAGGACCCCAGAGCTAGATGCAATATTCCAGGTGCTGTCTCACCAGAGTGGAGTAGAGGGGCAGAATCACCTCCCTCGACTTGCTGGCCACGCTTTTCTTGATGCAGCCTGGGATATGGGTGGCTTTCTGGTCTGCAAGTGCACATTGTTGGCTCATCTCCAGCTTTTCATCCCCCAGCAACCTCAAGTCCTTCTTGGCAGGGCTACTTTCAATCCTTTCATCCCCCAGCCTGTATTGATATCGGGGGTTGCCCGAACCCAGCTGCGGGACTTTGCACTTGGCCGTGTTGAACTTCATGAGGTTTGCATGGGCCCATTTCTCGAGCCTCTGTCCAGGTCCCTCTGGAATGCACCCTGTCCCTCAGGTGCGTCAACTGCACCGCTCAGCTTTGTGTTGTCCGCACACTTGCTGAGGGTGCACTTGATCCCACTATGTCATTGATGAAGATATTGAACAGTACTAGTCTCAATACGGACCTCTGAGGGACACCACTTGTCACTGATCTCACTCTGGACATTGAGCTGTTGACCATTACCCTCTGGATGTGACCACCCAACCAACTCCTCATCCACCCAACAGTCCACCCATCACATCCATATGTCTCCAGCTTAGAGAGAAGGGACTGTGCTAAAGACCTTACAGAAGTCCAGATAGATGACATCCATAGCTTTTCGCATGTCCACTGATGTAGTCACTCCATCAAAGAAGGCCACTATGTTGGTCAGGCAGGACTTGACCTTGGTGAAGCCATGCTGGCTGTCTTGAAGCACCTCCCTGTCCTCCATGTGCCTTAGTGTAGCTTCTAGGAGGGTCTGTTCCATGATCTTCCCAGTCACAGAGGTGAGGCTGACAGGTCAGTAGTTCCCAGGGTCATCCTTTCTACCCTTTTTAAAAATGGGTGCCATGTTTCCCTTTTTCCAGTCACCAAGGACTTCACCTCATAGAGATAGGTGCTTACATTTATTTGAAGGAACAGGGTAGAGTTCTTTATTTTTGTTTTTTTCTGTCTCTCCTACACAATACAAATGATAAGTAAAACCATAATCTCCTCAGTGGCTATCATCCTCTCCAAATTCAGATTTTTAGGACAGTATGACTGCTATTACTTAACTCCTAGAGAAAGCCTACCTTTTAACAGTGAAAACCTATCATAAAGTTTCTGGAGGACACTTTTATGCATCTCTTAAATTTTACTCAGCTCTTTAGGTGAAATATCTGGGTAAATATTGTCAGGTATTGTATATTATTGTGATTCCACTGTGTTCTTTACACCACCTGATGTGTACTGAGAATCTGGATATGTGCATCTGTTCCTTCCCTTTGTTTCAGCAAGGCAAGCCTTTTCTTTGAGGTCATGGGTTCTGCAGAATGAAGCAAAAGCTTGAAGCATCTCTGTCATAGGTCACTGTGTGTTTGCCAAAGCCTCCTGCTCAGAATGAGACCATCCTAGTAAGATTCCAGCAGAAAAACAGTGTCTGTTTCCAACTTCCTGCATCTTAACTACTTCCTGGGGCTGTTGCAGGTTTTTCAGTTTGCAAATGCATTTCAAAGGAGACAGTAAATTCAGATTTTTGTTGCAGCAGAGCAGCCTGAAAGGTTTTCCACAGCATTTCCCTGCTGCAGCAACCCTCCTTCCTCTAAGCACTGATGGAGCTTCCTTGTCTTCTGTTCTGTCACCTCGCACAGGGTCCTCCCCGTTCTTCTACCTGAAGGCAAAAGTGCCTCCTGTGGGGAGGGTAAACAGAGAAAGTTTATCCCATGTCTGCTTTGAGCAATGTATACTTTATCTACTTTTCATAAATGTCAACACTGACATCTTTTTTATTTATCACTACACCTTGACAAGGAGCTTTCAACATTCAGAGGCATGGGCAAATCACAGTTCCACAATGCATATAAGCCGTCCGCCTAGATGGACATACAGTCTTCAACTTCCACATTTCTGTAAGTAAGCAGTTCCTGCAACCACCTAATGGAGAGGACATCTTTGTCCCAGGAGCATTCTTGCAAGTAAAACCTGATGATAGTGGATTCCCAGGTTAAATAAATACAAAAGCTGTCCAGGATTTGATCCAATAGAACCACTGGATGTGAGACTCAGCCAGTTCTGATCAGTAACCCTGCGCTCTGCTGTCTTGCACGTTGGTCATAAGGATCATCTAGAAAAGGTATTGATTTTATAAGCAATGTGATAATGTTGAAAAAAAACATGCTAATGTCAGTATGTGAAGAAATTGACTTACACCTCCAGTACATTCAGCATTCCTTATTTTGAAATTGTTCTACATGAATGAACAAGTGGATTTTAATGTACATTTACACACAATTATCTGTACTTTAAAAGCTACATATAATACATTATTATTTTATCTCACTAGCTATGAGCAAGCTCTGATCTTGCACATTTTTTATTTGAGTCTTCCTGGCTTAGAGATGTAGCTTATTTTTAATAGGCTTATATATTCTATTTACTGTTCCAACAAGCATATGTGAATATATATGAAGTCCAAAAAAAGGTTTCGCCATGGCTGAACAAAAGATTTTTCAAGCTATGGATCTGCAAAGTATGAAAAATGATACAATATGAACAGGAGGGCCTTTTTTAAAGGCAACTTGGGAGGCCTTGCATACCTATCAGTGACAAAAGTAGCAGCATGCTCTATATGCACTAGCTCCTCTTCCAGTTCTAGGTGGGCTACAACATTTTCTGAATAGTGGCTGTTCTGCAAAAGTCAGTTATCTTTTTTTTTTCTGAAATCCTGTAAGGATATCAGAATTTTCCACAGCATTTCTGTGACTGAACCGTACATCAATAGTACTGACAAAAAGCAAATGTTAAGCTGACAGTCCATTGGTATTTGTGTTAGAACTGGTTTGTGTTACATTGGACAAGGCATTGCTAGACGCAGAAGAAAGACAGAAACTCCTTTTCAAAAGAGGTCTGTCACAGAGCAAGTAAATTATCCTGCCTGTGATGTGATTATCCCTGTTCTAAGTAACATTTAGCAGGTACTTTGTGCACATGAGAATAATAAAAAATAGAAATAAAGAGATTATATTAGACATTCCATAGAACAGAGACTCATTTTTCGTCTTTTTTCCTACATTTAAGGAGTCCTTGTCCATGAGTGTGGCTTGTGGGCAGTAGGAAGTTTAATAAAACAGTAATTAATCATATTACATCTTATTGATATTACCTATTGTTCAGTCAGGTAGGACTTGAAAGATACAGAGAGGAAAGATTCAGATTTTCCCTGGGTACTTTAGTCCTGTTTATCTTCCGCCTCCCTCTTGGCTTTTCCCCAAGAGAGAGTCCAAGGTCTGGTGATTTCTTCAGAACCCTCCCTTTGTAAAAGTTCTGCCCACCAGAAGGAGTAGAAAACACATTACTGTACTTAGTAACTGCCGGCAGTGAATGAACGCAGGTCAATTTTTTTGTCAATATTTGTGGTAGTTGTTTGTAACAAACCTTGTCACCTACAGAGCTTATGTAATGAATAAATTAAAGGAGAGAAAATCATTCTCAAGAAGTATTCCCAACCAGAAAAGAATCCAACTTTGTCACATTAATGCCTCAGCTCTATTCTGTAGTTTTCACAACACAGTATCTACAAATTTGGGTTGCGTGCCCTTAGTCTTTCTAGCCACAACACTCAGATTTACGACAGCATAGATTTCCCATTGGAACAGATGGCATACTGCAGCAGAATTTATTAGAGCTGCATTTCCCAGACCCTTTTCTGTCGCACTTTTGCTCCTTCCCCTCCTTTTCCTAACGTGGCAGGACATCATATGGCTCTGACACTGAAATTAGCATGAAGACATGTGTGGTTCCTTGCAAAGCTGCTCTGCATAAATAATCATTCAGATTACTGACCTGCTAAGGCTCCTAGCTGGCAATCACACAGCAAAGCCTGTAATTTCTCCCGTTTGGTGCTGCTCCACCATTCCCTTATCCTGGTTTCTAAGCTGTTATATGTCTCTCGTGTCTGACATCAGAGAAGATAATCAAGCAGCCGTGACTTAGGAACGTTACCATTCTAGGTCTTACATGTAAGCACCTTGGGTAAGAAGAGAGATAGGTATCAAAAAAAAGGATGTGACTGGACAAAATAAGGCCAAGTTCAGGAAGTGTTATAATTTCAGTTTTCCATAAATCAGGTTTGTAACAGATGGGTGAAATGTAGGTCAGATGCAGCAGGCATCTTAGTAAGCACTTGCTTGATCGTTTCTTTTGGATCATTTCTGTGTCTCTTGTCACATGATAGAAGAAGGTTTAAATCAGTCTGTGCAGCCCAATTCCAGTATGACAAGGCGTAATGACAGGGCAAACCTGCAACACGAAGGGCAGGAATCTGGCATTCACTTGTGCCTTGGGCCAGATTCATCCTGGGTGCACATCCTGTAAAGCAGTAGCGTTGCAGGCAGGCAGAATTGGCACCCCTGTTGATAAGTACCGCGACACATATGATACACAAGACCACACACTGAGCTGAAGCTCTTGCAATCCCAGGGCATCAAAGGGTCAACCAAGGACATAGTGGCAGCCTTGGCTTTGAATTTCCTAGCTGTTGTTGACCGGCACAACACTTGAGGTTTACATGTTTGCCTTCATATTTAGAAAAGAGCTCTTTGAGAGACAGAGCCCCCTCCTCCAAACAATAAGCAATTGCCAGTCCTGTCTTTCTAATGACCCACAACCCCTCCGATAAACGTATGTATTGAAGAGTTTAAATGATGGGGTTTTACATGGGATATAGAATCATAGAATGGTTCGGGTTGGAAGGGACCTTAAAGACCATCTCGTTCCAACCCCCCTGCCATGGGCAGGGACACCTCCCACTAGCCTCATCCAGCCTGGCCTTGAACACTTCCAGGCATGGGGCATCTATAACCTCCCTATCCTTTGGAGCTGTGAGGGCCTGTCCTATAAATACCTCATAGCTCGCGGGCGCGAGGGATGTAGCTGCTCCTTTGGAGCTCTAGCAGCCTCCAATGCTGGTGTTCCTGCTGCACACGCTGCAGGCTCTCGTCTCTCAGCGTATGCAGAGCTCGGCGTGCGCTCCTCTGCCCCTGCAGGTGCTTCGTGCAGCTAATAGAGATTGCTGCTACTTATTCGATTTAGCCATAAGCATGAAAAATAAACATGCACAAAAAGATTCAAAATCATCTGTCATAATACCCTTTCTTCCTGAACACCACTCCCGCAAACTGTTTTCCTCACATCTGGTATCTTTTCCTAAATTAGACACCATGTTTCTTGTTTTACATCACTGGCTGGGTGTTACTAGGATTTTAATCCCCAGCAAAAGGTGAGGCAAACCCAGGAATTATTTTCCTCATACAGTTCTAAGTTTGCCTAGTTCTGAGCCTGAGAGTGAATTATTTTGGATGTTGTCGTTATTTCTTTATATATTTTATATATATTATTTATTTTTGTACTCTGTCTAGTACATAAACAAGTGTAACCCAGTAAAAGCACTTACATATATGCTTAATTCACTGCAATTACTATTCAGCTTAAAGACACAAGTAAGTACTTCACTTTCTGACATCTCTGGGTAGAGCTGTAAATAAGAAACTGCAGTTACTGATACACAAAGATGTACTGATTTCAAAATCTTTGTCTTAGAATGCTTCACAGCCCACATGGAAAATAATTCCTGAACTAGATTCATCTCGATGGGCAAAAAGTGGGTAAGAAATGGTGTTTTTGTGCTATACCTCTGGGAGCCACTGCTGTTGAGTGCAGTGGGGCAGATGAAGGCCAGGCTACGTCTTCCTCTGCAAGCGTTGCATTAGGAGGGGTGAAGCGGGAAGCCTCTGGCTGGGGCCTAAGGACAACATCCACTGGAACTGAAATCAATGCTAATCTTTCCATGGCATGAAATAGCCTTTGGAAAGGATCCAATAGGAAAATAAATTTTAGCTCACTGTGGAACTGAGTATCTTTGTTGCCATCCCTCACGCAGCAGAAACTTGTTAGAATCCACTTTTTTGGTGACACTTCTAAGCTCTCCTCTGGGAGCACTCCTCCTGTAAAAGTCTCTTAAGGCATTTCTGAAGAATAGCTACCAGTACTTGTTCTGTCTATGTTTCTGATTCTTCCTTGCTTTCTTCTCCCTTGTCTCTCTACTTAGTTAATTTGCTGGTTCTTCTATAATACATACAATAATAATCAGCTGGATATGGTCATAAAAGCCTTTGTTGGGGACACTGCTCTTGTTTCATCAAAACAGTAACACAGAGAAGCTTGTAGCTTATTTCTCATTACCCTAAAGAGACCTTGCAACTTCTCTTATCTTTGGAGAGATTTAATCCAATCCATCACAGCTACATTTTATGTTGTCTTCCTTCTAGATTGCACAAAATCAGAGAATTATGATTTGTCTCCTTTCAGCTTTTGGCAGTTGGTTGTCTTGGAAAATATAGATGTAATGGTGAACTGTTCTTGACTGAAAGGACCATGCAAAAGGCAACACACTTCACTTCAACTCCAGGCTGCAGGTTCATTTCGCGCTATAAGTAGAATGGGATCTGTACTGATCAAATGTCAAAATATCATTGACAGAAAATGGCCTGTAGAGAATAAATTTGTCACCGGACAGTTACCCCACTTCTATGAGAAGTCGAAGAAGAATTCTGTGACTTGTGACTGTCTCTAAGCCCTTAACAATGGGCCATTTGGTCTGGTTTAATATGATGTAAAAACTCTGCAATAAACGTATCTTTGTTTTTAATGACTCGTCTGCCGTGGATGGAAAGCAACGGCCATTTTGGTTTTCTCCACCTACAGGAGGGTTGTTAGAAATTAAGCCTTTCTCCTTTTCACATTCTCACTGTTGTAACACACAGCAAAAACCGAACGTGCCTCCTTACTTGATGTTGCCCTGAAACTATTCGTAGCAAGGAATTATCAAAGCAGCGCAGCTCTGCTTGGCAGGGACATTTTCCGAAGTGGAGCTTTGGCATACCATGGCATAGAAGTTGTGCTCTGGCTTCTAATTAGAGCTGGTGTGGATTCGACAAGGTGCAGAGGCTGGGCTGGGACTGCAGTTACCAGAGTGGTGCCTCTCTCCCAGCGCGAGCAGTTCCAGTACACCCACACCACCAGGGAGGGTAGTGAGCTGCCCTGTGACACAGCTTCGCAGCCGCATGGCATTTTTATGTGTTTCCACCGTTAAAAAAACCCACCCAAACTAAAAAACCCTCAAGCAGAGAATGGAAATTATAGCCTGACAAAGATGACATTTCTCAGGATTGGCTATCTCCAAAATGCAGCCTGTCGGTCACAATTGTTGAGTCATTAATTTCCTTTCTGGGCAAGCAATTAGTGCTCTATTTCCTGGGAAGAAAATTTCCCTTTGGATGGCAGTGAGAGAGGTTGGGCAAATGATGACAGGTTTGCAGAGGTTGGGCAGCTGCCTAATCCTTATAAAAGTTTCTGGCAAGATGTGTTTTATAGAGGAACACTTGCATGTCTGTAAACATTCATACACACATTCACTCGCATACCACACAGAAATGTCAGCCATGACCAAGACCTCACTGTTCCTCGTGCTGTAAAGGTGGAGTTCATACCTAAAAAAATAATAAACTCCACAGCTGATGCCACCTGAAAAGCGATACAGCTGTATGAATCAAAGATATTCGATTTATAGCAACTGAGAAAACACTTAATTTCTCTGCTTTGCTTGAATAAAGATCATGAAATATTTTTTTATGACAATGTGTACCTAAACAGATCTTATTTGAGCAAGGATAGAGAAGGAGAGGAATAAACAGACAGACTTTCTTTTTCTTCACTGTTTCTTGTACAGTTCATCTATTTCTGCTATTATAATTGAAAACTAATAGACATTAATAAACTAAATATTTCTCATGGAACATTTTATTTCTGTTGTTAGTGAGTGCTATTCACTTCAATTTCAAATCCAGTTTGTACTTCAGAGCATTAATAAAGTCAACTGATGAAACAAATTCCACCCTTTATAATCTTAAGCTTTAAAAGATTTACTAAATTCTCATGTCCTTCGATCTCATGTGACTAGCACAGTCAGAGGAAAATATAAAAACTGCAGCTGGGCAGATAAGATTTAGATTAAGAGAACCATTACCTCATAACAACACTAGGAAGAGGATCACAAGTGTTGAATTCAGTTTGGATGTTGCTCAAAGCAGAACTTAAAGCTGTGGGAAGAGTCTGTGAAACCCCTGCTGCTGGGCAAATCTTTTTTCTTAATGCAGCTGCAGCACTTAGGTAATCAAAACATGACACTGTACATTGCTTTTTCAGTTAAACAGGAATAATTGTGAATAAACTTTCCACAAAACTGTTTCCACTACAAAGCATGGCATTTCATATTTAAAATTGCTACCCCATGGTCTTCACAGGTCTTCAGGCACATGAACGTTTTCTGTAAGTACTTGGGTCTGAAGGGCAGGTGTGGTTCCTGGACATATGGCCCATAGGACAGGTAAGGACAGGATCCTGCCCTCAGTGTCACATGGCCAAGGGTAGATGATGCCGTGCCCTCGCCAGTTGTATTCCACTGCTCTTTGTGGAACAACATGCTGGACCAGGTCCTCAGCATGTGCAGGTCCCCGGGGTGTCAGCAGAACCTCAGGCTCCACCTGCAAAGCTGACCACACGGTTTAGATATCAGCCCTGGGTTTTGCTTGAGCGAGATGATTCGGTGGCCTTATCCTACTGGAGATTTCTGTAGGTAAGCAATGCAGTGCCTTTCCTTTTGCACGTCCCTCTCCACCCCCTTCTTCTTCTCCCACTTGTCAAGTGCAGAGAGAAGGTGTGTTGGCTGGAGGGGAGGTGAGAAGGGGAGGAATTAACACACACCTCCATGCTTCTCTGATCCTGGAGCTGCTGGCATGGGAGGCAGAACTACGTTGTCTCTGTTCCAGTTGGAATCTGTACTTAATGTTCCCCAGGGGACAATTATTCAGTCAGGAGCTTTACAAAGCAGTAATGGTCTCCCAGGGGTCAGTCCCCCGAGGTAGGTGAGAGGAGTAAGAAAATGCAGGTGATATTCTGGCTCTGTTTGCCAGGATATTGCTCTGTGTCGGTTGCTCTTGCCTGTTCCTGGAAATGCAAAGGGCCCAGAAACGGTTGTGGATCTGTCTGTACATGCTGATGTCAGCTCTCCTTTCAAGTTCCTCCAAAGCTAGAAAGAAGAGTAATCTGAGAATTGATTTTTGCTTCTGTTGAGCTCTGAAATATGTGTCAGATTCAAGCTTCAAAGAAACTGCTTATTCACCCACACAGGATTGCGCTTTTTTCATATTCTTCTTTGCATTTTAACTACACCCAGTGGACCGTTCTTCCAGATGCTCATCTGAGTACCAGCAGCTTTTGTGACTTGTGTGCTGCAGTAAACAGCCCTTGTTTCTTCCGCTGCTGCTGCATATAACCTGAAATGTGCACTTTTCTCCACAAAAAAAGGTAATATTTTGCTTTCTCTAATTATCTTTTTTTTTCATTAAATTAATATGTATGTGTTTGTGGATAACTATTTGTTAGGCTCTTGCAAAAAGATTTTCCAGTCACTGTGAAAATCCCAGTGATGTGGTTGGTTGTGTTACACAGTGCTAATCACTATCGGGTAATCAATGAGAACTGTTAAGTTCGATTGATCTGTGGTTCGCATTCCTTGAAGACGGATTAAACACCTGCCTTTGATGGCCAATTTTTCCAAACTGAAGTATAGTCTTCACAGGTTTATATTACTCCGAACCTTTCAAAAAAATATCTGTAGGGCCAGGTTCAGGTCAGACTCCTGTCTGGAGCAGCACAAACCCAGGGAATTTGGCTGCAGTAAAGTTTGCTACTTAATCTGAAGAGGAAAATTAATTCTTGAGCAGCGAGGCAACATAACAGTGGTGATTATCCAACACTTTGAGATTATCATAGTACTCATCTGCTGCTGCAATATTGTCATCCAGTACAGCACTTACTATGCTGCCTTACAGCCACCAGCAAAGAGCACAGTAGACCCCAGCTAGGACACATCAGCATGTATTATGGCTCAGGGACAAAATAGTTCTCCTATCTGCAGGAATTTCATAGAATCATAGAATGGTTAGAGTTGGAAGGCACCTTAAAGATCGTCTAGTTCCAGCCCCCCTGCCATGGGCAGGGACACCTCCCACTAGACCAAGTTGCTCAAAGTCCCATCCAGCCTGGCCTTGAACACTTCCAGGGATGGGGCATCCCCAACCAGATACCTATAAACTACAGTATATTACCTGTCTGGCTGGGGTGGTAAATCCTTCTCTAGCTGATTTCTTCTCTGTAGTCAGGCTCTGTAGCAACACAGTGATGCAGGAGACCTCATGGGGAACCTAGGCCTGCTACTGCACAAAGTTCTCATATTAGGCTTACAGTCAGGAGCTGTTGAAACAAGGGGGGCTTATATTTGTTTCCTTCAAGGGCTGATGTGAACAATACTTCACTCATGAGACTATTTGTACAAAGTAATTAGGAAGGCTGTGAGCTTGCCTGAGTGAGTTATCTTTCACAACTCAGCTGTGTGCTTCAGGCTGCCTCTGCTGCCTGGGCAGCACGGGTGGGTAGTCAAGCTGAGTCGTAGGCTTGGTCTGAGGAACAGGCTTGTGGCTGTGGCCGTAGATATTCTCCTTTTTGTGTGTTTTGTTCTCCATGTACTCTTTGTCTGTCTTGCCTACTCAAGCAATTTTGGGGCAGGAATTGTTTCTATTGACATGCAGAGTGCCACGGTGCAGTGGTTTGAAGTCCTCACCATCTCTGTACATGCCCCCAAACCAGAATCAGTATAGTAACACCAGCATGGTGTTTGGCCATTAAAATTGTTGTGGAAGCTAATTAATTCAGGCAAATAGCATATTGGCAAAGCTATATTGTCTCAAAGCTCCTTGCACTCTGCTGTGCCATATAGCTACAGCCTATTTAGCTAAACGACATTTAGGCTAAAGGGACCTTGATGCTGGCTGGGAGTACTATATACTACTATAATATAAACTAAGGACGTTATCAAGTGGTGCCCAAATTACTCACAGCAGGGGTGAGGAATATGGTGAGTAGCAGTACGTGTTCAGCAGTGCCTTGGATGCCAAATGTGACACCTTCATGGCCCAGGAGGGTTTAAGCTTGGGGGAGTCACTAAACAGAGAAAAACAAAAAGGTAAAGCAAGCGCAGCACATATGTAACTGCAAACTTGTAGTGTAATAAATCGGAAATTTGAGGGTGGAGTGGGAAACAGAGTGAGAGAGTGGAGGAGAGAGAGAGAGAAAAACTCAATGTTCTCCCCACTGATAACATGTTTAATTGTAAGGCAGTGCAAAAGCCAGAGCTCAGTCCATCTTTGATGGCATGGAAAGGACTTTCAAAAGCTGCCTTTTCTTGTTAGGCTTGTAGAAAGGCAGAGCCAAATGATTCATAAGCAAGAACCGCTTTTTATAAAAGGTTCTTTTTGACATCTAAAAGGTAAAGAACCCAACACAAAAATTTTCCATCTCAATACAGCTGTTCCGTGAACTACAAATTGAATGAAAGTAGATTTAAACTAGTTCCAGGTTATAGCCTGTAAAATAAGGCTAGGATAGATGTTGAGATAGATGTTGAGCCCCTGTCTTATTGAGGCAATAGGAAAATAACTTGATTTATACTGAGTCCCTTTGGCCTTGTTTATATCTGGACTTGTGGCAAAAACTTCCGGAGTGAGGCATTCCTACTCTCCTTTCTGTAACTTACACCACTTTGTTTTGTAATTTTTATTTTTGGTAATCTCTTTTGTAAACAGAATGTCCTGCAGAGACCTACAGTAGTGAGTCCAATGCAAACAGGACATCAAAATGCATTACATTTAAAAACACATGCTGGTGTATGGTTAAGATTACGACATTCAGGACTGCAGTCTGTAACATTATATAAGGCTATGCTATGCAAACACTCGAAATGAAGGATTTCTCACACAGTTCCTATTGTTTTTTGAGGGAGTTTATGTTTGGGTTTCTTAGTGGCTTATCACAGACTTTAATAACGTTTCCTCGAGAAATCCTCCCCCTTCCTTTGTATGTGGCAGAAATTGGTGTGTAACCAGGCCACGGGGATACCTTTATGTGAAGTATTCTGTTCAGGCAAGCTCTAACAGACCTCGAAGGCAGCTGGGATTTGCAGGTAGCCCCAGCGCCGGGCAGCAGACGCAGCCGAGCCTGGGGAGCAGCCTGGAAGGCACAGCCTGGGGGGCTGCAATGAGATGGCTCAGACCCAGCTCCCACCAGGACCCCGTCCTCTCTCCCACTCATGGCTCAGCTGCTGCCACCCAGGTGGTGCCCTCAGCACCCATCAGCAGTTTTCTGGTTCCCAGAGCCCATCCCCTTGCTTGTGTCCCCTTTGCTGTCCCTGCTGCTATCAGATGGAGGTGGCTGGAGGTCGCAAGAGGCGGACTGGGCAGAGCAGGGTGCAGGAGGCTGGAGGACTTACCCATACTTCGGCCTCAAATTCAGTGGCTCCAACTAAGAACGCATAGAAAATGCAGAAACAGCCATTTCAGCCTATGTCCTTGTATTGAAAGGAAGTCCCATATTAAATCCGAAATCTAGAAAACCATTTGGGGCTTACTCCAGCCTTGCTGAGAGACTTAAACTGGGGGTGTCAGGGCTTAGCTCTGTCTGGTAGAGTAGAAATATGTGAGAAGATTTGGCCCCCGTAGAAGACAGTTTCCAGTCTAGTTCACTTCAGTGATTTCTGTGTTTGTCTTGCAGCTTGTCCTGCCACAAGATGGAATGCCGCATTGTGTGGGAACTTATTGTTTTGTAACTAGCTTTTGCAAAAAAAAAAAAATAAAAATTGCTTTGATCAAGATATCAGTCAGTTTAGGCAGTGCCCAAGTTTTACTTCGGCCTTACAGCCTGCTGAATTTACTCATACATCACAGGAGCGTGTCCCAAGTTCCTCGGATGACTTTGACTATTCCCTCCCGCATAATTAATTTAATGCAACCCTAAAAACAGGGCAGTTTATTCTCTGTGGAAAGCCCTGAAGCTCCAGCATGACTTAGTCCTTCCCAGCTCCTTTTTAATCGATCGACTTTCTTGCAGTGGAAAGAAACGGCAGCACAGGATCTGCTGAGAGACAGCATCCCTACAGCCATAAAGCTGCCACATTAAGGCAAGTGACAAGTTAGCTTTTAAAAATCTCCTGACACAGCCGAAAAAGAATGTTTGCTCTAAAAACTTGTCTAACCATATTAGTTAAAAAGAGCAACTCGGTGAAGAAGAACAAATTCCAGTCTCTACGAAGGCAGCAGAAAGCTGGAATTACTTTCTAATGACTAAGGTGCAGTTACAAAAGATTTCCACTTGCAAAGGCAAGATCAGTTTTGGGCCCATGTCACAAGCCACATTTTAATGCCATTTTAATGACAATTTGCCCCAGGTGTGGCTAAAGTGTGTGTATGGATTTTAGTGGGGAGGAATAAATACCTGGGGAAGCTCTAGGCTGTTTTTCAGACACTGGTTAGATAGAGGCAGCACTTGTGTGAATTAAAAACAGTCCTAGAGACAGCCTTTGGGCATTGCTTTCAGGAAGATTGATTCCTATCATCTTATCAGCCGAAGCATATGAGTGCTGAACGCACTAAGGGCCGGCAGGCTGTTTCCACAGCTATGACACAGAAATGACCAGCAGATTATCTGCTCGAGTACAGAAGGTCAGCAGTCTTGCTGGGATCTTGGAATACAGGGAGGACAAATTCCTCTCTGTTACCAGGTACAAGTTAAAAGAGGGGGGGAAAAAAAAAAAAAAGCAAAAGCGATTGATTTTAATGGAGTGACTCAGGATTTACACCGTTACAGCTGAGACCAGAATTTGGCTCATTGTGTGTAGATATATCTATGAATAACCTTCTTAACCTGTTGGAAAGCTAATGATGGAAAATGTTCCCCATAAAAGTATATATATTACAGCTGTGTAAATACATTAAAAAACCCCAAACTGTCAGCAAACTTGCTGGCAGACATATGAATGTTTCAACAAGTTCTCTGTACTCCACATAGCTTCATTTTTATTCTCTACATAGACACACACACACATGCACGCACACGCATATATAGACTTAATAACGTTTAAAGAGTACAAGACTCTTAGGGGAGCTAATTTTGATCAGTTAGCTCCCCCAAACAAACAAGATCCCGTTGCAGAATACATGCTATGGGATGTGCTGCTTATGAAACACATTTTATAAGCCTTACCTGGTTGCCAGCTGTAAAATTCAGCAGGCAATCTGTGTAATAACCTCAAGACATAAGAAACAGAGGGCCTTTTTCTCTCCCTTCACATCTTCCAGGGGAGAACAAGAGACACCCTAATGACGGCACTGGAGTCACCCCAAAAATTCCTCAGCAAGAGCAGCTGGGTTTCTTGTGGCAAATTTTTAAGGAGCAAGGAAGAAACACGGAGTAGGTGTCTTTAAGTCCCACTGCCACTTGGAATTACTTCTGGAGAGAGGTGAATGACAAGCTCAGAGCTAAATCTAGAGACACAATCAGTCCTTCATTTTTATAACTGTGTTTAATCAACAAAGTGACTCCTGACCCAAACTTGTACCTCCAATATTTCAGTGGAAAAAAAGGGGGGTAAGGGAGGATTTGACACATACTTCTGGTATTTTTAAAAGCTAATTAACTGGTTAAATCTCTATAACTGAGTAGTTATAGTGAATAGTTAGTGTTTTTGGCAAGACTGTTAAGATCTATTTACAACATGCAATTGGAAAATAAGCTTGTTATAAATAAACTATTCCCAGTGACAGATTAAGAAAATATTGGATATGTACAAAATGACAGCATTAAACAATGAAAGTATTTCCTGAGGAGCTGAGCCTTAGCAAAAGCCACAGACAAAATATTTTTAGTGGCATTCCAACACTCTGTGTTTCAGAGCCATTTATAACAGAGCTCATTATGAGATATTCCTTTCTGCTACAGGCCACAGCTGGATATACCAAAAAATAACCCTCAGAAAAAAAAAAAAAGATTAAAGAAATATTTACCTATGAGAAAGTCACAGTACCTGGCTTTATTTCGTACGGCTAATTTCTCCTCTTCAATCCACCATGTGGGTTCAAGAGAAGAATTTGCCCTTATGTCTTCAAATTCTCAAGCCCCCACCTCTCCTGAGGACTGCTATAAATCCTCAGTCATTCCCATCAGCAAGAGCACGGAAATCCCAGAAAAAGGCTTCTGCAGAAGCCTGGCAGGGCATGAGGATACCTGTATGTGCGGGCTTTAATTACCTGCTCCCCAACCATCCTCCTACAGCACAGTAGCTGTGAACCTTCCTACAGCCCATGCAAAATGGATCCTGACTTCAGCTGTTGTGCTGGGCACGGAAACTGGCCTTCAAGTGAGTCATGCTGCTAAAAGCTCAGGTATATTTTCTCGTCTGTTTAGAACAGCTAAATCCAACCACTAAACAAATATCTGTATTATAGCTCTTAGGGCCTAAGATCAGGTGGGGAGGTGGAAGGTGAAAGCAAGAGAGCACAAGTGTAAAAATGCATAGCCTCGAGCAGCGGCGGCTTGAATGCCTTCAGGGCACCAGGAGGAAAACGCTCAGAGGCGGCACTTTGCAGGCTTTGTAAAGGATAAAGACACCATTGCCTGTGAAGCTGGCCTGCAGGTACTGGCCAGCTGTGTTACTGTGCAGTGACACCAAAAATGGCAATTGGGATGCTTCCCCTTGGGCGTGTATCCACCTTAATAACATTTGTGGTGGTCTGCTTTGTCCTTCTGCTCATGGCTCAAACCAGAGCTCACTGCTTTTTCTTTTACATAACAGTTTTACATCCTACCAGGTTACGTCCGCTCCCCTGGGGTTCCCAGCCAGGGCAGACAGACCGCACCGTCTGTTACTGACTCAGGGAAGACGCTCCAGGGAGAAGAAGTAGGTTGGGAGGAGGCAAAGGGGTATCATCCCTTTGCTCAGGGGACAGCACTACAGAGAGAGCTACATCCAATTTTCCTTCCTTTCCTCTCCTTTCCTATGTGAATGGTGTTGCTAGGGTGTGTGTGGGGAAGCCTGCCAGGCTCCTGCAGCTGCCTATAGCTGGTTGTGCTCTCCCAGGGAGCAGACATGCAGGTAGAGCTGCCAGCTGGCTTCCCTAGCTGCACTTGCTGTATAAATATGTACGCTCTTCATACGTTTGCCTTTCTTTTGGAGAATATTAGTTCTTGGGCCTCTGTCTGACTCCAACCCAGCACACATCAAGTACCATCTTGTCTTCTCACCCTTTGTATGCCCCCCGGTGTGCACACACCCAGCGCCAGTTGTATACACAGATGCCCGCAAACCCATGCCACTGTATGACAACAGCCCTGTCCTAGAAAGTGAGAGGCAAAGTGGATCTCTTGGGTCAATTTCTTTCTTCCTCTGATCTCTGGGGATGCAACACATTCTGAAATAAAAAGCTATAGCTGTCTAACAAGCTGTCTAATAAGAAGTCCAGGTATTCCCTGTTTGGGGTGTTTTGTTTTGTTTTTTCTTTTTTATTTTTTTAGACGGCAGCTCACTGCACCAAGAGTTTATTTAAGATCTTGTACTTCTTCCATAAAAGACCGTGGAGATGCACTGATGAGCTTTGTTGGGAGCTGAATCTTATTCCAGATTTTCAATAAGTAAATAAATGTCAGTTGTTCTAATCAGGATGATCCGGCTTTTTTGATGGCAAATTTTAGATCCCTTCTGGGCAACATGGAATTGGCAATGGTGGGTCTGTGCTCTAGGTAGGTACAAGAGTATTCATACTGCCAGATCCTCCTTCCAAAAGACAGAACAGCAGTGATGGCACATCTGAGCTCATAGAAAGATTTCGCAGGCCTGTCCTAACCTGTGGTCCTCCTGCTGTTTTGGATGATACATGTTACATGTCGGAAAATGAGCTTGAGAGTCCAAATTCTTTTATTCCAAGGGAAGTCTAGTATAACTGAGATGAGATTTTTGGCATTTCTACTGGCCTGATTTTGTTTTACTGTCTGGATTTCTTGATGCTATGAAAGGCTACACAGTAAGCAAAGCTGTTGCAATGGCCAGAATTTCCTTATGGGTTTGTTCCAGTAACTTGAAAACTTAACCAGAAAATCAGATGGTTCCTTCCAGAAATACATTAATTATGTACTTGTTTTCCCAAACTTACCTCAGGAGGACCCCTAACTTACTGTAACCAGGTATATTTGCTAGTTATTGCATATTTTTTCCATGAATCATGTCACATTTTGAAGCTAAAAATTTGATAGTAATTGAGGCATGGTTTAGATTAGATAGGAGCATCCAAATCTTATTTATAGGTAGTGTAAAAACAGAATAGTTCCTGTATGTTTTATTCCCCTGGTATAAAATCTCACTCCTGTTGAATAAAATGCAAGAACATCTCAAATTGAGTTAACTTGATCCACTGAGGGATATAGCTGAGGGTAACAACATAAGACTGATGCTTGAGTCCATAAGCCATGTAGAAGCAAAAATGAAACTCAAAGAAAGATTATTGCATTAAACAATAGGTAGGAACCTACATGCTTTCGTTAATCTGTATTTACTGTGGGTAGCCATATGGATAACGTGGTTGAACAACAACTGGAAGAGGTTGTCCAGAGAAGTTGTGGAGTCTCTATTCCTAGGGGTATTCACACCTTGACTGGTCACGGTCCTGAGCAAACTGCTTTAGCTGTGGGGTTGGACTGGATGATCTCCAGACATTCCTGCTAACCTCAGACATGTTGTGATTTTGTAATTTCAGGGCTCAAAGGAAAGTTTAAGAAAAGATAAAATATACCCTTCTCTAAAGCTTTTGCTTTAAAGTCTCCAGCTTACTCCAGGAACAAATAAAATCTTTTGCTTTTTAGATTTTTTGCATGGAAAGTTGTGAATATGAAGTGCATCAATAACACAACATAGAAAAACTATTAAACGTAAATAACAATTTTGGGTACACCTTTTCCTTTCTTCCTGGATCTCCTAGTCAAAGTAAAAGGCACAGCGTCAGAGGAAATGAATGCTAGAGGATGGGACTACATCCAGAAAGCACTAATTCTTGTGAGCTGGAAGCATAATCAATAACCATATAGCAGAATGGACAGTCGCCAGCATTGTACTGCCCTTCGGAAATCTGCTGTTGCAAAAATAGGTATGGTGACTGTCATGTTCAGGACAACTAGCTAATGGGCAATTATAGTCAAATTCCTTCAATTTTCCTTGTAATTAGAGTAATTATATACCCAACTTGCCTATATCCCAAGCTGTGAGCATGCTAGAAAAAGTAATTTGTTTTCATAAAAATCTTATTAAGCTGCATCATCGGTATTAATCTTTCCCTGTTAAAAACTTTGTTATTTCCAATGATTGAAGTTCAATGTATTGTGCTTTTTGTATTGCAAAATCCATCTGTATTTTCCCTCAGGGCAAAAGGTCTGAAGCAGCTGTTAATGGAGAAAGGTCTAACACTATAAATCATTTGAATTTCTCTTCAGTTTGATTCGAAGTAACAGCTGCTTTCGCCTACTTCACAGCACATTATGTTTGTAAAACAATGAGAATTGGGCTGTGTTTCAGTGGTTGTCCTGTTTGTCTGGTGAGTGTTAATTCAACGTAGTGCTGCATTTTGCTGTCATATTTATAAAGAACAACTGATTCCTACCCTGGGAATTCTCTGTCTGGATGTTCTCCACCTTTTGAAGTGTAAGAAGAGATTGACTTGTTGGAGTAGAAGATATTTTCTTCCCATGGAAACATACATATCTGAGCAAATTCTTTGCTGCTGTATTCCTTGTGCAATCTAAGGGAACAGAGTGATACATGCTGCATGTGATCTTCCCTTGTGCACAGGGAGTTACCGGGCAAACCTGAATGGAACATCCCTGAATATATTTACTGTACATAATAATCACCTAAGTCAGAGTAGCTATTTTTGCGCAAATATTCTTTACATGTTTCACTGACATTGAAAGGGTAACAATGACAAGATTTTTTTTTCTTATCCACTTTCATATCATAGAATCATAGAATCACAGAATACCAGGTTGGAAGGGACCTTAAGGATCACGTGGTCCAATCTTTCTTGGCAAAAGCACGGTCTAGACAAGATGGCCCGGTACTCTGTCCAGCTGAATCTTAAAAGTGTCCAATGTTGGGGAATCCACCACTTCCCTGGGGAGATTATTCCAGTGGCTGATTGTTCTCATTGTGAAAAATTTTCCTCCCGTGTCCAATTGGAATCTCTCCAGGAGTAACTTGTGCCCATTAGCCCTCATCTTTTCCATGCAACTTCTTGTAAAAAGGGAGTCTCCATCTTCTTTGTAGCCACCCTTTAAATACTGCAACATGGTGATAAGGTCTCCCCTAAGCCTGCTTTTCTCCAGGCTGAACAAACCCAATTCTCTCAGCCTTTCCTCATGTGGCAGGTTTCCCAATCATTTATTATTTTATATTCAGAAACCGGTTATGAAGAAATGTATAATTTCACTTTACTCTTAGTGTATAGCTAGGATTTGTGCCCTTTCTGTTTCCACAGTATTCTTTTAAATTGCTAGTTTTCCCCTAGACAGTTTTAAACAATTTATATTTTGACTAAGCTTGAGGTAGACGTGAGTAACCATTTGAGAATACGTTCTGATTCACTTTCCCCATCTTATGTTCATAAGTTCATACATCTTTGCTTCTCAATGAATTTTGGGTGCTTGTTTCTTTGAAGAGTAGATAATTCCTACTCTTTAAACAAAAATATTCATATATTTAACATCCACGCAGGTGACAAAAGTTGTAAAATGCTGTAGTGATGTCACCATATTTGGTGAAAAGACATTCATCAAAAGTTCTTAACTTTATTTATAATGTTTTTAGACTTCTAGAAGTAATGCGGTGGCCAATACACAGTCAGGGGAACACCGACAGACAACGTCTTGCTGAACTAGTTAAATCAGCACTGCTTTCAAGAAGATATGGCCCCCAATTGCAGAGCTGTCAGAATAGAGCATTTTACTGCACCTCAGCTGTTCCATTTTACAGTCCTGTACATGAGCTTAACTTAGCAATAGAAGTTGTTTTGCAGTAAGACACCAGATTATGACCGGAGCAGCTGAGGTGCAGCAGGTTTTGCTGTAGCTGGAACAGGAGCAAGAATTTCTGGCAAAGGGTCAGTTACAAACAGCTGGGATGGGGGAGAAGAGGCAGTAAGGTCTTAGCCACCACAGCTGTTTGCTTAGTGAATGTAAGTCAGAGCCTTGAGAGAACCATATAGTCAAAAATAGTTGAATAGTTCATGAACCACCTGTAGTCTGAAATATATTCACAGGGAATATGTGTTGAACAGCTGTAAATGATGACTAAAAGTACCCATATCTGCTCTTGGATCCTTTGCACAGAGTAAAGAAAGCAATGCCTGTAGTATAAAATATTCTTTATAAAGCTCAAGGCCTTGTACCTGGACTGTGAAGGTAAAACATTTTGAATGGAGAGGACTTCTTTTGGATGTGTTCTTGTAATCAATATGTCCATATCACTTGGCAAAATGCAATCTGTTTGAAATTCTTCTGCAAATGGCACCATGGTACCTGCCCCTTACAGTGTTGACGTAGTTTATTAGAAATACCACAACAGAAGCTGGAGGATATTGAGAAAAAAAAAAGCTATGACACCAGCCAAAAAAGGCTTTCAGTGTCAAAATACTCCTTCTGGTTTTTACCCCTATTCTTCTGATCATTTCCTGACTCTCCTCTACAGAGAAGCACTCACAGCTATTTATTTATTGATTGACATTCATATCTATAAAACATGTGCCCACTGCCCAAGCATCTGGGTGGATTTACATTCACAAAAAGCCTAATAAATAATTCACAACATATTACCAACAACTGCTAGAGAAAAGAGAATCCTGAAGCTAATTAGTATCCGAGAGCACAAAAGCCCTCTAGAAATGTCAGGTCTAACCAATTTCCCCACTAAGTCTGCTAAGATAACAAACCCCATGGATTTTCTTAGGAAGAAGCACAGGTAAACAGATAAGCTTTGCTCTGTGCCCTAAAGGCTAGCAGGACTAGGAGTCCAGCTGGGAAACAAGTTCTAGAGCTGAGCGTTCTTCACAGCAAATATTTTCCCCTCCATTACTGAAACTGGAACTGACAACAGAAATGCTCCAGGTGAACTCAAGGGCTTAAAAGATAAAGGAAAGGAAAAAAAAAACAAACCAGTTCCCAGACCATTTAGGGCTTTGTAGCTTATACCAACATGTTCAATATTATCGCTCCACAAACAAAACTTTATAGAGTACTTTCATAAAAAATGCACTCGGAAGTAAGAGTAAAATGTCCATGGAGTTCATTTATGAAGCAATAAAAGTGAACTAGTCATGGAGCAATAGAATAAGGTAAAATCAAATCAGATTTGCTTATTTGAACACTTTACAACCTGGAAAATAAACGACAATAATTTGGAAAAAGTTTTATGTCATGAAAATAAAACCTTTAAGCAGTCATATACATTATCTTGCATTTAATGTGGGGGTAAGCAAGTTGAAAGCTGTTTAGAAACCCGCAGAACTCATTGACTTATACAGTAAGAATTTGACAGATGAGTAAAATCTGTAGAGTTCTGCTGATGTAGGCTCAATGCTTATGACCTTGTGGCACATGCCTCCAAGGGTTTAAGCTCAAGAAGCTGACCCTCGTCAGAGATTTGAAGGGTTGCCTGGTGGATTCCATTCCACAAGTGGTGGGGTTCTCTATGTAGTTCAAGCCTGTTGAGTACAATAATATGCTGGAAGCTGCTTTGCTCACTGGTATCATTAGGAAGGGGAGCCTTTCTTTGTCATGTAGGGCTACTTTTCCAAACTTCCTTTATAAGTCTTTGCCCTTTACCCCACAGAGACCATTATTGTCTTGTGGGAAACAATGGCATTGTTTGGTGGGGGTGAGGCAAACAGCTCTATCACTTCACCAAAGACGGTGGGAACTCTTGATCTCAGATCTAAATTAGGGTAATTGTGTTGAAGAAACATTTTTCAACATGTCTAAGGGGAGTTTAGACAAGACTGCTGAATCTTGGAAGGAAGTATGGAGAATCATTGAGTATATGGGGAGAACATGACAGAAAGCAAGAAGAGGAAAAGCGAACTACTTTACTCAAGCCTGAGAACATTCAAAATGTGTAACTGATCAGGACTCAGATAAAATTATAATTCATGTAGAACATTTTACTTGCTGTATGTCTCATTCGAAAAAATCTCAGAACTCCTGCTGCCCAATGGCCTGTAAATTGAAAAATACAGGAAAATCCAAGAATTCCACCTCCCCAGTGACAGAAACCTCATTATTCCCCCTATTAAACAAAAGGAAAATTCTGTTATTTGTCTTCTCCCATGTCTGCTGACTAAAATCAATGCCACAGTGTAGATGGGGCCAAGCTAAGGAGGGCCACTGAGAGAGGTTCTCCGGTGAAATTCCGCTCTACTTGCTTCTCAGCTCTGTCACTCTCTGTTAGGTTTCTACTCAGCCAGCAATTGTCTTTTGGGCAATATTGATGAGCTTGGAGTTATCTATGCATTTATATTCAGTGCAGGACCATTTCTTAAAAATGGCAGAACAAACGTACTCAGAGCATGGTCAGAACACTCTTTGTATCCAAGCTTGTGCCTTACTTCATGAGATTATTTATTGTCTGTTTCCTAGAAATAGACCTCATTGTTCTGAGATGACACCTTCAGAAACACAGATTTTGACCGCATAGTTTCTGCTGACTCTAACCTGATATTTCCTGATTACCAGACTGATGGTATCGACGTACTGTCCTCAGTGCAGGCATTTCTATTTTATTTGCTTCTTTTTACAGCCAAGTTATCATTCTTACACAAGCAGTAATAGCAGGTAATTGGAGACATGCTCCCTAGCAGTGTGAATAGCACAGGTGTCTCTTATTTTTTGTTTCATTCCACTGGAGGATGGTTCAAGTTGGCACCAGTGCCACCTGAAGTGCAGAGCAGAGTCTGTCACCTGTGCAACCACCATCTGTCTTACCTGCAAATTCAGCAGGGAAGGGCATAGATAAACAAGAGAGGAGCCTCTCGGTGAGGTTCTTCCTGCTGGATTGCTCCATTAATGTTTTAGGAGAGGGAAGGACCTGCTGCGGGCCCCGGTGGATGGCATCACAGAGCTTGGGGACCTCACAGGTCCAGATGGGCTTCCAGGAGGGCACCAGCTGCCAGTCCCTCATGAGGAGGTCCTGAAGCACTGGCAACACCTTTGTGCTTCCCAGCATGCTCCCAAAGCAGCCGTGCTGCCCGAGACTTCACAGACAGAACTCCCCAGAGTCATGAATACAGTTCCAGGCTCTTGTCCAGTAGTTTCCAAGCTAGTGAATAAGAAATGATGTGCTGACTGAAGGCGTGAAATTTTAAGGAATATCCGCTCCTGATCTCTCTTACTTTTATTTCTTTCTGTGCAGATCATAACTCCACTGACAGCATATAAGGGGGTCTATGTAGAAGATTTCCACTACCACAGAAATGATCACCAAATCTTTGTTGTGCAACTCTTTTCTGATCCTCCATAAAATCTCCTGCTCTTTGTGCTTCAGACTGTGGCACAGACATCCACCAAGTTCAGTGACTTTTCAAATCCTGTCCCAGAGTTTTCCCAAAGGACAGATAAATCAGTCTGCCAACACTGTGGCAGACAGAAAAGTAAGCTTTACATCAGTAAATGACGTGCACTGTATTTCATAGAATCATAGAATCATAGAATGGTTAGAATTGGAAGGGACCTTAAAGATCATCTCGTTCCAACCCCCCTGCCATGGGCAGGGACACCTCCCACTAGACCAGGCTGCTCAAAGCCCCATCCACCCTGGCCTGGAACACTTCCAGGGATGAGGCATCCACAACTTCCCTGGGCAACCTGTTTCAGTGTTTCACCACCCTCAGAGTGAAGAATTTCTTCCTAATGTCTAAACTAAATCTACCCTCTTTCAGTTTAAAACTATTACCCTTCATCCTATCACTCCACTCCTTAATAAAGAGTCCCTTGCCATCTTTCCTGTAGGCCCCGTTAGGTACTGGCAGGCTGCTATAAGGTCTCCCAAGAGCCTTCTCTTCTCCAAGCTGAACAACCCCAACTCTCTCAGCCTGTCTTTATAGGAGAGGTGCTCCAGCCCTCTGATCATCTTTGTGGCCCTCCTCTGGACTTGCTCCAACTGCTCCATGTCTTTCTTATGTTGGGGGCCCCAGAGCTGGATGCAGTATTTCACGTGGGGTCTCATGAGAGTGGAGCAGAGGGGCAGAATCACCTCCCTTGACCTGTTGGCCACACTTTTGATGCAGCCCAGGATGCGATTGGCTTTCTGGGCTGCGAGCGCACATTCCTGGATCATGTTGAGCTTCTCATCAACCAACACCCCCAAGTACTTCTCTGCAGGGCTTGCTCTCAATCCATTCTCCACCCAGTTTGTATCTGTGCTTGGGATTGCCCCAACCCAGGTGCAGAACCTTGCACTTGGCCTTGTTGAACTTCACGAGGTTCACCCGGGCCCACCTCTTGAGCTTGTCAGGGTCCCTCTGGGTGGCTTCCTTTCCCTCCAGCATGCTGGCCTCATTGCGCAGCACCTTGGTGTCATCAGCAAACTTGCTAAGGATGCACTCAATCCCACTGCCCATGTCGCCGTCTTCCCTTCAGGGCTTTATCCCATGGTACTCTACCAAGTAGATCCCTGAAGAGGCCAAAGTCTGCTCTCCTGAAGTCCAGGGTAGAAAGCTTACTCTGCAATCTCCTTGCCTGCCTAAGGATCTTGAACTCCACCATGTCATGGTCACTGCAGCGAAGGCTGCCCTTGAGCTTCACATTCCCCACCAGCCCCTCCTTTTGGTGTGAACAAGGTCCAGCATGGCACGTCTCCTCGTTGGCTCCTCTACCATTTGAAGAAGGAAGTTATCATTGACACATGAAGCTCCTGGATTGCTTATGCCCTGCTGTGTTTTCCCTCCAACGGATATTGTGGTGGTTGATGTCCCCCATGAGGACCAGGGCTTGTGAACATGAGACTGCTCCTATCTGTCTATAGAGGGCCTCATCCACTCGGTCTTCCTGGTCAGGTGGCCTGTAGCAGACCCCCACTGTATCATCACCTGTTCCTGCCCTCCCTTTAATCCTGACCCATAAACTCTCAGTTGGCTCCTCATCCATCCCCAGGTGGAGCTCCATGCACTCCAGCTGGTCATTGACATAGAGAGCAACACACCCCTCTCGTCTTCCCTTCTTGTCCTTCCTGAAGAGCCTGTATCACTCCATTCCAATGTCTTAATCATAGGAGCCCTTCCACCATGTTTCCGTGATGCCAATAAGATCATAGCCCTGCAGGCATGAGCACATCTCTAACTCCTCCTGTTTATTCCCCATTCTACATGCATTTGCATAGAGGCTTTTAAGTTTCTTCCAGTAGGATGCTTGTACGGGGCATTGAATGTCTGGTCCAATGTGCTACGCATAATCATCACTAAGACCAAACAGAATATTCCAGTATTTGAGAGTGTCATGCCATCTACACTTTTAGAATGGCATGGACATGTTAGACTACAAAGATCTTTGGTCTTTTTAGAGCCATTTCCAAAGCTCTAGAAAAAACCTTGTAAAAGATACAGGTGCATACTTTTTTTTATCAGTCTTCTGGGATAACATTAGATCTTGTATAGGTCTGTGCACCTCTTGAATGTTCTGAATTCAGGCCTTTTTTCACAAAAGACAAGAGTGATCTTAATTAACTTTACCTTGTATAAAGTTAAGTGTATATGAAGT
The DNA here is from genome assembly GCA_013398915.1 of Dromas ardeola. Lineage (NCBI taxonomy): Eukaryota > Metazoa > Chordata > Aves > Charadriiformes > Dromadidae > Dromas > Dromas ardeola. The sequence continues at coordinate 98,670 of VYZM01022923.1, forward strand.
TAAGTGTAATGCCAAAAAGTGGGCAAATGGGCTTCCTGCCAAAAGAAAGGAGGCCAGTCTAGTTGGGAATTTGTCTTATTCTAGACTGGGTGTTTAAGTTATCCTGGCAGTGTACTGCTCTGGAAGTGCCTCTCTTTACTGAATATAGAGGGGTTCCAGAAAAGATAAGACCTCCTGCTATTTGACAGATACAATCAGTCCTAGCTCTAATAAATGCGATCCCTGTTTTACACACTTAGAATGTTCCAAGTATTGTTTTTAACATTGTATCTCTGTTTTACTGGGCCAGATTTAATAGATTTGTGACTAAGTGCAAAGACATTAGTCATGAGAGGCTACTGACAACAGGCGGTGAACAGTTGGCAAGAATGACCAATTTTGTTTTGCAGTATTTTGTAAGGTTAACAAGAAATTCATTGAGGCAGGAGGCAAGGAGTGAACTTGGTTAAATCCAGTGCCACTGCAGATGTCATCACGGCTAGAGCCACGTATATGGAAAACATGACCCAAGGTTAACAAATCTTAAGACAACCTCACATGAACTTTCCTAGGCCAGATTTAAGATTTTAAGTTTACCGTTTTGTATCTTACCATTTTCTGCAGGAGGCTTCAAATGCTTCTGTATAAGCATCAAAGCTCATGAATTCATTCACCCGCATAAAGATGGAGGAACACATTGATATGAACACAGTGCATTGGATGCATCAAGTACCTTTACCGAGGAAGCAGACCACACTTCAATTTATTTATTAGTGAGTTAACAAAACATTATAGCAGAGTTTTTGTTATAACGTATAATGTGAAAATGGGTAAGGATCTGATTCTGAAAATTGCTGAGTGCCTGAAAGGCTGTGTGGAAATGATAGACTCTGTGGGAAACATGAAGTGCTATCCAAAAGCTGTGCTACAAGAGTGTCTGTCATCGTGGCACTGCCCATGAGACTAAATAAATGCAACAGCTGCACTCACTTCCATTGCTTCTGATTTTCCCTCTTTGGTTTCTAAGACTAAACAGAATGATGAAGTTTTGTGCAAACACAACATTTCCTTTCCTTCAGATGCATTCTGATATATCTGCCAGTGTTTATCATCGTAACAATAAAGAAAAAGGAGATGTAGTATTTTAGTCCTTGCTGCAATATTTCTTTAATCAGGTTATTTGCTATGGGAAGTTCAGTCAAGTGTTAACTACTGTGAACTACTGAAGTGATATTGCTGCAAACCGGTGCTGTGCAATCCTGAATACTGTCGGAGGCAAAAGCAATACATGCAGTGTAACACAGCAGTGGCTGCGACACAGCTGCTTCTGTGTTACATAGGTTGCGTTGTTGGGATGAAGTCTGAGCCACTGTGCGTCCTCCGCCTCTCCTGCTTGTATTTTGCAGAATCTCTCTTCTGCATGATAAATTTTTTATCTGCACCAAGTGAATATTGTGCTAGCTTGTCTCTTGTTATTGGTGTGATTGAAACTACATATGAAATTTCAACCAGATCTCCAGAGACTGGAGACTGTGTTTCTGTAATATCACGTAGACCATTTTGTATCATTCAGAAACATAAACTAACTTAAGACAAATTCTTAGAAAAAGCCAACATTTCCAGTTAAAACTGTCCACTTGTAAAGCGGCAGAATTATTCCACCTGTATTTGCACATACAATTTTTTATTTTAAAGATAAGACAAGTTAACTGTAGCATGCAAAGTAACACCATCTTTCCTAAACAAAAATTAGGATTTACTGGCAAGATCTCAAATACTTATTCTTTATTGCTGGCAAAATGTGTACTGTTTAAATGGTGACAAATATGTGCAGTTTACTCTTGGCTTTCTCCTGGTGATTAGATCTATCTACACTAGCAATTAACCATTTAACTTGTTTTATCACTGTTTGTATTAGGAAATGAGTGAGTCTATTTCCACTTGGATGGCAACAAGAGACCGTATAAGTTGGGAGAGCTTCTAATTCTTTCATGCAATATGACTTGTATACTAAACTTGGAAAACAAAATCATCCTGAAGCCATTTAGGCATCCATGCTGAGGATTAAAGATTCATTTCTGCTTTCATGTGATTCGCTGTGCGAAGACAAGTTTTTAAGACTGCCTCAGTGACTTGGGAATCATAAAACTTATTTTTAAACGGAGTTGGGGCATGCACGCTGCATGCTGTGACACCCTGTGCAGGGACACACCAGTTTTGGTTTTGGGACCTAAGGCAGCATTCTCATGTAGCAATGTGCCATTCTGTGAAGATGTAGCAACCTATACGGAGCTACTCCAGAACTCTCCCAGCTGAGTTCGCTTGATGATATAGACTTGATGTCAAGCACTTGCATGACTAAGTATCATTAAAAATCAATGCGATAGTCATTTCTGTTTCCAGTAAGGATTTATATTCCTGTAGAGTATAGATGCTTCTATTCTTTCATCCTTTTATGGCAAAAAAGCTGGCAGGGACTTCAAGAGAAGCTTGTTAGTATCTTTTATACCGTCCCAATGCTATATGCCCAAAGTTAGTAGCAATTATACAGTGGTGTGGGGTAAATATTTTTCCATGGGTGTAATTACATTTCTGTTTATTTTAATTTCTTTTTGTGCTTAGTCTGCTTGCATATATATCTTTATTTTCTTTTCTGATGCCCTGTATTATCTAACTTTGTAGAACTTTACTTTGTGGACCAAAAACATTACATTTTTGGGACCTGCCCCTTGATGCACAGGATGGAATTTCCCTGCTTCCCAAGTGCTGGAGGCTACATGTCAGGTGGTAACTAGATTCCCTTTATAGTCAAAAGAGAGACATAGGCAGTTTTAGAGTTCACTTCATCTCCTCCCAGAGCAGAAAACTGAAATAGGCTTGATGAATAAATTTGCCTTTGGCTCTCTATTGACGAGCAACGGTGTAACTGCCCACTTTCCTCAGCTCACATGTGCATGTGTAACCTTAGATGCTATGACTTCTGTTCATTGAGGCTTATTCTCCGTAGCAAAATTTTTTGGTAAGCCACTGTTTTTGAAATGTTTCCAATGAGGACAACAGCTGTTAATGTGACTATGAGCCAATGGAGGGCCAGGATGACTCTGTCTGATCTGGGCTAGATACTTATTCAGTCTCCCGGTTTCTTTTATGTGGTTTATAAGATCAGAGTTTAAACAGCAGCTTCTTTGTCTTGTTCCAGAGCCATGCCTATTAAAAATGGTTTCATTCCTGATACAGTTAATATTCCATTTACTAGTGAGCTGAGCATCTTTTTGTTCCTCTTATCATAAAGAGAGATTGCTGGTAAGCCTAAAATTAGATCCATCAGTTGTGTTTTTTTGTTTGTGAATGTATATGTGCTTGTGAGGCCGCCCCTCTGTGCTGCCCGTCCGCTCAGTTCTCCTAAGTAGGCAGACACTGAAGCACAGGTTTTAGGTGTCGTGCCCCCTGAAAGCACCAGGGAGGGGAAAGTCTTGCATACTCCAGTACCTAACCTGCAGACGAGAGCAAGGGAGAGAAGTGGAGTGGCAGGGCGGTGTGACCTGCATATATCTGCACAGAGACTGTGAACAGTCCAGTTGTTCCTCTGGGTTTGCTGTGGCCACGGTGCCATGAGGAAAGCTGAATTTTAGCAGTACTGCGCTTTGTCACAGGGGGGAATCTTTGTTCTATAGGGCAGGGGACAAAAATAGCATCCTCAAACGAACGGATGGTTAAAAACGGGACCTGTCAGTCTTAATAATGTCAGTTTAAACTTGAACTCAGTCTTTCTTCCAAATGTGCAGAGCTATGAATGACACAACAGATTCACATTTAGCTGGTGGCTGGCAATCACAGCATACAGAGGCAGAGTGCAGCTACTGTTTTCTAGCGGTGCAATTGTATTACAGAGCTCCTTAATGTTATGCAGGGAACCTGGAGGGGGAAAAAAAAATAATCACAAAGGGTGTTAAAATCAAGTCTGCTGGGAAGCTCTAATTATAGCTGTTGCACAAAATGTTAAGGCCTGAATGTAAGTCAGCTTCTGCATGTTTGTACCTTTTGCCAGCACAAAATTTAAGAACTTTCTCTCTCCTCCTTCCTCCATTTCATAGTGGTCTGCAGAAAGGTGGAGGGTTTTGTTTATAGAGAGGCAGGATATCAAAATTTTGTTCTGTGCTGCCTATGGTTGTAGAGAGTGGAAGAATCATGGGCAATGTTCAGCCTTGTACAGGCATGAGGCTACATATTAAAGAAAACACTTAGAAATCTGTGAATCATCCCCCAAGCTCCAGCATATTTTCTAAAAGCACTCCAAGAAGATCTGTAGAGACTTAGAAAAATTGCCAGTACATTTCCAGCACTTTAAAGGCATTCTGAGACATAATAAGAAAACAACCAAAGCTATAAATTTCCATGGTAGGGGATGCTGTGGGGTATTGATGAAAATTAAGTGAGACGAAATAAGGCTTCATGTACAGACCAGGCAGACCTTAGAAAGTTCAGGGTTGGGTTTTTTTTTTTTTTATTTGTTTGTTTGGTTTTGCTTGTTTTTGTAAAATTCTATTAACCTCCCCTACCTGTTAAAAGATCAAAAGAAAACGGCTGCGATTACGGAGAGGTGAGAGACAGCTCTTTCTTGTTTGCGTGTTTTCAGCACCGGACAGCAGAGTGACTGATTAAAACTCGCTTCCTGAAATTAAAATGGTCTGGGGTTTAAAGTAGTGTAATCCTTTCCTTAAACAGAGAAGTTTCTCTTCATAGAACGAGAATGATTTGCAATTCCTATAGGACTAGTCTTCCAATTGCAGTTATCCACCCTTTGGTAACATTCATAGGCAAAGCCAACCTCGTATCATAGCACATATGGCCAATTTAATGAGTTTAAAATTGTGTCTTGTGTACCCTCCCATGTGATGACAACAGGTATGTGAGGTGCCCACACAAGGGCAGGGGCTGAAAAGGCCAAAGGCTTGGGGAAATGCTGATGTTTTGTTGCGGCTTAGCTCCGAAGAATATATTAAGAAACTAAACTCCATGTTTGTGATTGTAACTGATTCACTGGACATGGGGAAAGGGAGACAGCCCATGATACCTTTGACCAGAAGGCTGCACAAAGTCTCAAAACTAGTCAATCGAAGCGCCTAAAATAAATAGAATTTAAAAAGTGAAGCAATCTTCCGCAAAATACTAACAAAACCAGCAGAGAGTTTTTACAGGTACCTTCCCAATTAGGTGACCATCAGCCTGTTTGGGTGTTACTTGTGCTAGGGCCTACCATGCATTGGTGATTCTAGCTTAAACTGACAGTAATGGAAGAGTGACAGATGCTTTGTCTGGCCGCTGAGGAGAACAATCGTATGGAAATCTCTGGACCATTTGAAACGTTTATGTGTTACCCAGAAAATACTCCTCTCCATTTGCTAGGGAGAGGGAGAAAATGTGCTTCATTTTGAAGTGAAAGCAGGCTTTGCTGTATCACACCAGGAAACCAAAACTGTATTCTTGATGAGAAGAACTCCCTGTTGGGTGCTTTAACAGCTCAAAGTCAACCACCATCTGCAGGTCTCTGAGGCAGTTTTCTTCCATCAGATGAAGACAAACAAATATCCTACAATCATCCAACCTCATTCTAAGTGATGTCGCTGCTAACAAATTGGAAACAATAATAAAAGAAAGGGTCTCTTACCCTACTAGTATTAAAAGTTGAGTGGGAAAGCATACAAAAATAATGGAATAAATGCTAAGAACTACTTGGGAGCCTGAGCCATCATCTATGTCATGCTATTCCACTACTCCAATGGAAGAAGACATCTACTGACCCACTAAACACAGGCAAAACCATGTAGGGTAGGTTTCTGGCTAGTCACACAATCTCATCCTGGGGGACTACTTGAGGGTTATTCCCAGGAAGTTTCCCTTGTCTGCAAGAAGCTCCTGACAGGGAAAGGAAAGATGAAGACATAATTCCTGAAGTTGTGCCTGGCATCCACCTTGAAAAAAAGCCTTCCAGTATGAGAGCCAGACAGTGATCTTAATGAGAGGAGAAGCTTCACTATGTCTAAATTTACTTGATTGGGTGCCACTTATTGACTTTATTTGTCTATTTAAATTGTCTTACAAAATCCTTCACAATCTTTATACTGCCAAGTGGAAGACCAAGGCCCTGTTGCTGGTCACATGGGCTCTTTTTGGGTAATAACACATTGTGCAACACACTCTCCAATTATACTTTCCCTTAACATTGAGGAATGGTTGTCACAATAGTGAGATATCTAAAATCAAGACTAATTCAGATAAAATGAGAACCAGATTGATGCTTTGTTCAGAGATTACTACCTTGTTCCCTCCTTCGTCCCACCTGCAGGGAGGTAGGATAAGGTGCAAGTATAGCAGAGCACATCTCCTTCTTGCTGACCTCTGTCTCCTACAGGCAGTTTGCAGGTGGGAGCCTTCGTCACCTCCCTTCTCATGCCTATTTGACAGTTCAGACATGGAAGACATTGGGCATACGGCATCCTTACCCCCACTTTTCTTGGATCCAAAATGCAGGCAACCCTGATGTGAGTGTATTGGTTTAATAGTGGCTACAGGAGATGGGACTTCTAAGAGAGTCTTCTAAGAGACAAGCGTCTTCTCAAAGAGCCCTATATGTTCCCTCTGTAGTTAGTCGAGAGGTACAGGCATTTCCAAAGGATGATTCATATCATCAAAAATTAAGTGTGTAGAATAGATGGGATGAACCCTCTAGAGAAACAATTTTCTCTGCACTGTCTGTTCAAGTAACCCAGATGACAATCTCAGTCTAGATGCTTGAATTTTACAGGACTGAAGTTAGGTGAGGTGGACCCTATCTAAACTTAAATTCGAACAACACAGTATCTAGAAGAGCACTTTAAACCACAAATGTGACTGAGTTGACCCACATGCCTATTGAAATAAAATGGGATTTGGGTGTGGAGATCCATAAAGAAATTTTGGAAATACCCGTTTACCTAGTGGAAGCTGGCAAAAATCATCATCTGGTAATCAGACATTTACAGGCTTTTTTTCCCCCCCTGCAGATGAGTCATTTATGTGAATAGTCCAAGAACTATAGTCCTGTTTTTCCTGTTCAAACATGATCTTTGTAATCCTTTCCATTTCTTTTGAGGAACAACTTCAGTGCTTTCTCTTTTCTGTAATGCAGTTGTTGCTTTGATTAATGATTTAATTGTTTAAACAGTTGGAAAACGTAAAGACTGCCTCTAAACCAGGCCCTATTTAATGAACAGCAAGAACAAAGAAGCTGCAGTATATGTCCCAGAATTAGCTTCATTGTGGTGGCCCTGGTGAGATCACCAATTTGTTGTCCACCTCTGCAGTCTAGCCATTATTTTCGATGGAACAAAGCCTGCCATCTACAATCAAAATTTAATCAGGAGAAAAGACACAATAATGGCACCGAGAACAACTTCTGGTGCAGCCCCTGCATAACCTGAAGCTATTTTACCTTCCCTGCAGTAGCGTGCTCCATTTTGCTTGACATGATGATAAAGCTCAGCAAAAAGCAGCACTGTCAATCCTGAGGAAAGCCAACCCACATCCTTGCCTACCCACTCTTAGAAGTGTGATGAGAAGGCTTCACTCATTACCTTTACCTCTTTCTTTTAAGGGTAGCAGCACAAGAAAGGTTTTTTGAAAGAAATATTATACATTATCTCTGTGCTTTTAAGTCGTATCTGCTCAAGTCCTCTGCCCATTTCTTTTCAGGTGACATTGGTCTCTTTCTTTCACAAAGCCTCACTCTGTTTTATCTCCCCTCCCCTCTCCTTCTCTGCATTGACCTCTTGCCACAGTGACAATCCTCTCGGTTCCATTAATTGAACTCAGATGGTGTCAAAATACAGAAAGCATCACTGTGCTGGTGTACTGCTGTGCACCGCTTTCCATAAAGATACACTTTTCTCTTTCTTTTATTCAACACTTCTGTTATTTTAGTGCTCAGTGCTGTCATCACTTTACTTGCTTCCTCCAACTCGCAGCCCAGCAGAAAGTGGGAAAGGCAGTCAGCTTTCAGCTCAGGATGACCACTCAAATATATGGAAAGAGTGAAAGCTTAGTTTCATAATATGGGAGTTGTTTTGTTCTTTTTCTCAGCTTCAGAAGTGCTGAGAAATGCAGAGCAGGCGCCGTTCTGCTCTCCAGCTCGTGCGAGCTACAGTTTGTTGGGCTGATAAGTGGCTCGGTGCTTGCACATGAGTAGTTTATGATAAGGGAAGTGATTCAGTGCCCAAATGTCCTATTATCAAGAATCTACAACATGTAAACTAAGTGCCTGCTCCTGGATGAAGATAGTGAAGTTTTTAACAAAGCCAAACAAAATAAACCTGCCTATGTTGTAATTAAAACCACAGGAGATAATGTGAGTGCTATACATTCCTTGGGCTGTCAGCTGTAAAACTGACACTATCTTCTGCTTTATTCCATGATTTATTTAATTTTTACTCATTAGGGATGAGCTGCAGGAGAATGATTTTTGGATAGACATGGGTGGAAGCGGGCACACAATGAAGGGTGACCTTTCAAAAGGGAGATTACCTATAAATAGCAATGGTTATCCCTCACAGCCTTCTGACATAAGCCTGCCGGGAGTATGAAAAGGAGACCCTTTCCACCAGTTCCTCCAACATGATTTCAGACTGGCACATGACATGTTTTGGCCACGAATAGCTGAAGAGAATTTGCAAGGGATCAAGCAAAAAGCCTTAGCAGCTGGCTGGCTGTTGATATTCCCCTGGGCTTAACAATTAGCTCAGAGCTTCCCTCTCTTTCCCCATGAACAATGGCACACACTTCACTAGAAAGGAATATTAAGATTCTGTGTTTGAAATATGTCACTTTGGGAGCTCATTTATTTAAAAAAAATAATTGCAGCAATTTTTAAAATTAGCCAAGCACTGTCAGCAGAGTTTGTTCAAACCCTAGAGGGCTTTAGTACCAGGCTGCAGTTCTTAACTAATGTTTTAACTTCTGCTCTGCATCATGGATCTATCAAATCCTTTATTTGGAATGAGGAAGAATTGTTATTCCTGGTCATTTACTACTGTTAAATATTAAAGTGAAAGAGGTGAGTGAATTAATCAGGAAAAGATATGATGCGATCTGTTTGTAATGCTTATTTGCTTATTTGTCCCGTGAGACTGTCATAAAATAATATTCCAGAGTTTCTATTTTGCGCAGCTTCATATGGAATAAATTCCCCGGTCACTCTGCAGACAGACGGCGCATAGAAGATGATAGTTTTGAATAGTCAGACGTGGTCAATGTCTGAACGTTCGTGTATTCATTGCACGTGTATGTATCTGCACCACGTCCTCAGGTGCATCCTGACATGTGCGCAGCCAGAGATCACCAGCAGCTCCTCCACAATAGCCAAAACTGCTCTGTGCTTCTGACTCCTGTGGCCTCATGTACTTAGGATAACAATTCAGATAAAAAGAAAACCAAAGCAGCTTGACTGTTGTTGTTAGATTCATGTTGTATAATTACTATGTTTATAATCACTATCAAAATAATGATTATTAGTGACCAGGATCTGTATACAAGACGGAGCCCATGTACTGTTGGTAAACAACGTAAGAGATGGTCTTTGTTGGAAGGCATTTACAACCCAAATAGACATGCAGACAAGAGGTGTTATTATCTCCACTTCACAGATGGTGACCAAGATACGCTGATATGATGTGCCAAGGGATACAGGCAAACGTGAGGGGGCAGGGAGGGAGCGAGCCGAGCGCTGAAGCTGGGTTACCAGGCTGCCCTGACCGTGACCACTCTTCCTCCCTGCGCCGGCATCAAACCTCACAGCCGCCGGGTTTCCCTCTCCTCGCAGGCAGGAGGGACAACGACAAACCGCTTCCTCTCGAGCTGCTCCAGCCCCCCTGTTGCCCTCGCGGTTGATTTCTGCCCAGCGGTGCCCGGTTCCTGTTTACCCAGGAAGTATTTGTTACCGGTTGGCTCCACAAAAGAGATTTTTCGATTCTCTCTTGCAGATGTTGTTTTAATGCACATTTGGCAGTTGTTTCTCTGCTTTAACATCATGATCTGGAAGCTGTTCACTTTGGATGTTTACAGCTGTTGTTCGGTTTAACAGCAGCGCTTCATTCAAACCTTTCCGCGGCCCAGAATCCCTCCCTGAATTTATTGCGGGGAAATGTCGCCTGAAAAAAAAAAAAAAAAAAAAATTAGGGTTCTTAAAGATGAGCTGGTGAAAGGAGTTATATAATATCATGCTGGCGCTAGAAACAGACTCTGTGACCCAGAAGATAGCTCGCAGTCCTGTGCTGCTGCTGCCTATGATACAATGACTTATTTTCAGTGCAACACCACTGAACATAACAAGTTCTCTTCTGACATGAAAATCCCCTGAATGGTGACAGGGAGCCGGTCTCTCTTTTACTATTGCGGTCCTGTATTTGCACTCACATGCAGCTCCAGTCCTATTATGACCTCTCCTGTAAGGACAGGTATAGAAAAGGATCCTTGTCCTGGACTACCAGGAGAATAGGAAACGTCAGCAGATGCTAACTGCCAATTTACATCTCCTGGTTTTCCTTCCAGCATAAAATTGAGGGAAGCTTTGTCACACAGTTGCCTTGCTGCTCCACTCTAACTGGCAGGTTAGTTTTTAAATGTGATTTATAACGTGGATCTTGTTTCCGTGTTGGAGTGCTTTTGGATTACAGCATGAAATTTGAATGTGTCTAAATAAAGGGAATGCAGTGGTGGCGGTGGCTGGGAGGCAGGGATTATATGAAAGCTTTCAGGACGCTCCGAGCAGTGTGCTGCAGTAGCCAAGGGATTTTTATGGGCACAGAGGCACAAAGTAACCCCTCTAATCCCTTTCTCACTGGCTTACAGACTCTGAAGAAGCTTAATAATTACAGGGGAATGCAGTCAAAGTGTTTTTAAGGACATATGTGCAGAGGCTTATTTTAGTCATTTCCTAACAGCAAATGCACTGGCAGATTCTCAAGGAGAAATCTGAGTGCAAGTTCTTCCTTCTCTCTCCCCCAACAAAAAGATGATGATTTACACTTATATCAAAAAGAGTCTTAACCAGCGAGGAGCTGGGGGAATATTTCCTAGCCTGTAAGATTATGATTTTTCCAAAGCCACAGCACTCCCCCCTCTTTTTCTGGTGAAATACAAAGCGTATCCCTGTTCTGTTGAGCTCCCCAGATGGGCTTCTTTCAGTGAAAAGGCCAACAGAAAGCCTGCGCGTTCCCTTTAAAATACTATCATTCTGGAGAAGTAGGTAGTAATTTCTAATAGTAATTAGTAATTACTATTATAGATAATATAGATAAATAGAAATTAGTAATACTAATATGTAGAAGAAGTAGTAATTTCACCTTCTCTGAAATTACTGGTTCAGCTGATGGTGACTCTGCTGCTTATGTATCTCTACCCATAAGTATGTCCCTAACTGCGTGTGTACTATATATATGCATACGCAGGAGGTGTCCAGGAACTGTTTCTGTGCTGAGCTTTTAGTTTCACAGCTATGTCATTTTTGGAGGAATCTGTGCCTCAAAGGAGAAAGATATGGTGTTACTCTCTCACCCCAGGGAGTTTTCGTGATTTTTTTCCTTTGACAGTCTTGCCTAATTCACAAATTATGGCACGGATTTTCCCTCATTCTTCCCCAAATGTCATCTCCCCAAAAAACCCAAACAACGAGGTACAAAAAAATTACAGCAACATGAAAAGTTTTTTGAGTATTAACGGTAGAGGAGGATAGGAAATGTATACTTGTTTTATGGTGCTTGCTAATGCAGCACTTGGCATCCCACTGTTGTTTGGGATATAAACTGCAATAGAAATGAAAACACTTATATCTCATTATTGCATTACTAACTAAAAATGGCCTATTTTCTCAGCCTTGTAGCAAAGATGAAAGTTTTGTCCATATACTTGCCATTTCTGTAAGACACTCTTGAGACCTGTAAATTCATACAAAAAATATATGAGGTAAGAATTAACCTCATCTGTCTGGAATTTCTCTTTTCAAATTGCAATATTCTGCCTGCATCATCAAAAAGACCCTAACTAAAGTCTTGATCTTTTTCTGCTGGGGAACAGATTGCTCATGTTAGGATTGCAAATTAGCTTTAGTTTGAACTTGTAGCATTTGCTATGCAAGGTCCAGTTTACTGTATGCGAAGCTTTTAGGTGAAACTGTGTAAACTAATCCAAGATCTGCCTTTCCTGTTTTGATATTAAAAACCTGTAGCACTTTTTGAAGAGAGGGTGGTTGCTGAATCTTCTTTGCTGTGACCCCAAACTTTTTTTCTGGGGGAGTTGACTCTGCTTGTACTTAGTGCTCTCCCACCAAAGGGAGGGCAGCCTGGTTTGTGTGCTCTAAACTGTTCAGATCTGAGCTGATTTGGCAAATCTCAGGTTTCAAGGTTGGAAGCTAGATGCCAGGATGAAGCAATGGGCATGATCAGACCCTGGTTGCCCCTGTGTGAATGTGGGTCAGCCTCCTGCAGCCCTCATATAGCTTTCTCTTGCTTTGCACGAGGGATGCCAGAGACCTTCTTGACAGCAATAAGAGAGAGCACCCTGCAAATGAGAAGGTCTCCTTCCCCATGTTGCAGCTCCACATCCATCCCTCAAACAGAGCTTTAAAGTTGTCCGAGAGCCTTCGGACAGCCACGGCACCTCCACTGACTTTTTGCAGATGGCATAGGGTAACCTTGCAGTTTTTGAGATGGGCAGGTCTATGCCAGTCTAATGTCCTATTGATACAGTGTGCTACAAACTCTTTGACTGCGCTATCTAAAAATTACTCACGCTGAACAATGTTTCTCTCATAACTAGTTCTGTAGACTTCTGTGGAATGACTTAGAGTGAACACAAGTGGCATAATCCGGACTTTCACATTTATAACTGGAGTCATCAGCTTAAAAAAAAAAAAAAAAAAGGTGTTGGATTTGGGTTGTAGATGCCATTACCCCAAGGTGCTGGCTGTAATCAGGTTTTATTCTCTTTGAATGTTTCCAGGAAAAGCTGCTTCCTGAGCAGAAGAAACATGAAAGATCAGGAAAGTGACTAACAACATGGAAACCTTAATGACGCCTATCAAGTGCAATAACTGAGAACACCGCAGATTGTGGCAAGGATAACAAAATGGGCTATTTAGCACAATGACTGCCAGCTATTGTTTTTCAAGCAAATGACTGAGACTTGGCGATGATTAGTCTATAACCAGAGGAGAGGAAAAACACAAAACAAAATGAAAAAGAGATTGTAAAAAACAGGAAATAAAACCCACTGACAAACTTCATACAGACATGAATTTCACTACAGAAATAGCCAGTGATCCAAATTTACTCCTCTCATATGCCAATAAAGTCAGCACATTTGTACTAGGTCAAGTTTAACTTTAGCTTGATCACAAGTTAACTCTCTTTGGTAATAAATAGTTATCTTTCACTGCTTGAATACGTTCTGCCCTGATTTGTACACTTTCATGCTGCCCCATTGGCTTTATTGGTAGAAGGGAAGAGAGGTGGTATTTCCTGGTGAAATAACCATAAGCATTTGCAGCAGAAAATCACCACTCTTCAACACCAACTCATCAACAAAGAGGTGACAACTCTTCATACTGAAACAAATGTCATCCATAAACACATCCACTTCTGTGGTGGCCGTCTGCCCCAGCGGGGACCTCATGTTACAATAGGAACACAATCTAAAAGGCAACATGGCATTAAAATATTGATGTAACGATGTTAGTAGGAAGAGGAATGCATATTTAATAAGTGCCTAGATGCTTTTCATGTACACATGTGACACCAGATCTCTCAGGTTAATCAGAGTGAGGTTGGGTCAGTCCTTGTGAGGGGAAGGTTCTAGAAAATACATGGGATATCCTGTTGTAGCTGGCTTGAACGTGTCTTTCAGTGCCTTGACGGGAGGCAAGGAGCAGGGTAAGTGGTGTCTTGAATCTAACTTCCTGCTTGGGACGCTGTGCAGGTACCTCCCCTCAGGTGGTGTCTCAAAAGGCCCATTTCCTCCATGACTACCTCCTTTGTAAGGACACACACGCTTTGAGATGCTGCTGTTGTAGCCTTCTGTGGCCTGATAGGAAGGCTGGAAGACATAACACTCATTGTGGTTCCCCACCTGGAAGCTGGGACGTGGCAGGACTCCTGATCCACCGAGACGAGGAAGTCCCAGACTGCCCAGAGAAAGCGTCTGAGGGGGTAAGACAAAAAGTTCACTGTGTCCTGAGCACCCCCTCACACAGAAAGGTCAAGAACAACATAACCCAGGCTATTAATGGCAATGAGCTGTAAAAGCTGTGGCTTCTGCATCATGAAACTGTGGTTGCGGCTACGATGCACATTAGAACCTGCAATTCCACTTTGGTCTGTGCTGGGCCTCCACAAGTGGGACTGTAAAACTGCATGTAAATGGGTGTGTGTGCACACCTCTGTGCTCTGGCTTCGCAAAGGTGTGAACTGCAAACAGCTGTTAAGTTTTACAGACGTGACACGTAGCTTTCAAATAGTTGCTCATAGATGCATAAATGTTAGCCTTTGAATGGCAAAATTGTCTTTTGTGTTAAAGTATGCAAGTAGCCCCATGTGTGCTAGTGTATGTGTGTCTATGTGTTGCTCCTTTATTTGGCTAAAAATAATTTATAACACTTACCAACAGTCCCCTGGATGTTTTTATTATTACCAGCTCTTCTTTAGCTCTCACACACAGTGCATTTGCTATGAGTAATAAAACTTACTTAATTGCCCCAATAAAGGCAACTTTGTATGCTTGAACTTTGATTTTGAAGGATTTTCCATTATATAACTATATACTTTTAAATATAGACGATAAAGTAATGGCTTAATAGAAAAGTACTTAAAAAAAACCAGTGGTAAACCTTATTATGAATGTCATCTATTGGTGATTAGAGTGAGTTGTAGATATCTTTTTAGTCCTAATCACAGCCGCTGTGTTTTTCCATCTGAGAGTGTACGTTTCCTTTCAATCAGCTAGGTAGTGGTGAGAAAAAAACTCCATGGTAATGAGAAAAAATCAGCTCAGTTAAAGGAAGAGAGTTTTTTTCACAGAACCTGGACAAAGCTAAAGCACACTACAGGCAATTATTCGTAGTCCATTACATCCCAAGCAAAGAATACTTGCAAATCATTAGTAGTTATGTGTGCCAAGACAGAATGGTGCTTTCATCATAAACGTGCTCCATGTTCTGGCACATCGTTGCAGCCACAAGTCTCTGAGGATCATTATGTTATCGCAGAGTTCCCTTAAGATGTATTCAGTGATAATGTTGGTTATAAAGCACTTTAGAAAAAAGATGGAAATATCACTATTAGGCCAACTTTTACATATATTGCCAATTTACCATTTACAGACTGACTAAACTTGGGTTTGATTCATTTTACAGCTGTTTGTTGGTTTATAAAAATATTAATAGGAGCAGTACCATTTATTTTTCATAGAAATGTCGGAAAGCAAGATGAAATAAAAACAAACTGGAATATAAATCT
Source organism: Dromas ardeola (assembly GCA_013398915.1). NCBI lineage: Eukaryota > Metazoa > Chordata > Aves > Charadriiformes > Dromadidae > Dromas > Dromas ardeola. Next base: position 114,188 of record VYZM01022923.1, read on the forward strand.
GAAGACTGGGAAAGTTTTCTAGCTTCATCTTTTACCAGGACATTCAGGAAGAATTGAGTAAAATCTATTAGAAATAAGTGAAAGTGCAGGACTTTTGAGGAATCAAGTTACTCAAGCCAGTAATGCCTGATTTTAGAGCCTTTCCTGAAACGAAGGCAGAACAGTGAAGATGTTTAGCATGTGTATGGAAACAGACAGGCAGATACTAAAAAGGGGCCCACAGAAGCATCTCAGCTATTTATTTGGCATATTGAGATCTACAGAAGCCACAGAGCGACCTATACAGCACACTTCCAAATGAGCTGAAACAGTAAATATACATATAATTTGGAGTATTCAATGCAAAATATACACTGAAGTTGGAAGAACTATAGAGCAACCACACTGTATTACATGAAAAATGCCAGTTTGAATCGATGTCTATCAAGTAAAAACCCAGAATGGAGAAAGGTGCATCTGCATTCCTCTCCTGGGCTTCTCCTGTTTTATTTCCTGGGGCAGGCTGCCTCCAGTGGAAGGGGCAAGGGTGACAACGCCTGTGGGGCGGGCCAGGATGACTCCACTGGAGGCCCTTTGCCCCGAGCATTATGCCTATGGCCTGTTGCCTGCAGACTTTCTCCTGAGAGACAGCCATTAAATGGAGCTGTGGTTGCAAGGACTATTGACCTGGCAGATATCCCTGCAGTCCACTTATATTGACATTCCCAGAAAGGAGCTGGGATGCCTTTTCCGTGGATTTCCTTTGCAAGGCAAGGTCAAAAGGGAGAAGACGTACTTCCATATTCCTTCTTCCCTCTTCTCCTCTAGTCTTATCCCAAAGACCTGGTGCCTCACAAGGGCACAGGGGCAGAAGGATCTCTGGCAGGATGGAGGACCAGGTCTGTACACAGAGGCTCCTATCTATGTGTCGATCATGAGGAAGACTGGCTCAAGGGGGCTGAGCTGGCTGGATCTAGACGAAGGGCTGCATGCGCTAATCTTCTTGAATTGAAAGGATTGGACAGTATTTTACTCACTGCAGCTCCAGATCAGAATAATTAGTGAATTAAAATGGATTTTCCACTAGGCAACGTGTTGCTGAGGCTGGTTTTGGAAGGGCTTTTTTTTTCCCCTCCTTGTTAATAAAAAAAATAAAAAGCCAAGACAGCTGTCTTGTGAGGGATCTGTATTCAATAGTAGAAAGCTACACAGCTGTGGAGTCTGGATGCTATCATAAAAATTGAATAGCAGAGACATGGCATTGCTGGAATACAACCCACTTTGTAAGTGTGCTGGGTGCTTGGAATGTGCATATCACACAATAAAAGTGCTGCTCTTGTCTGTGTTCAAAGCAAGAGCACCAATAGGCCTGCAGAGCTGATGTAATGAGATTCAGGCTGCCCTCAACAGCTGAAATATTCAGTTCAGCAAATGGATATTTCAAATGTAAATATTTATATGGGCCAAGGGCTCTTTGTTGCTCTGCTATTTTGACATTTTCAAATCCCTCAGCTTTACTTTTGTTACAAAGATGGTCTATTTGCTGATGAGAAGAACAAAGGTCAGTGGCTAGTTATACAGAAATGGTGTTATTATCATAGCAAAATACCACTTCTCCCAACCCAACGAAGCTGTGATTCCATATGCTTCAACATCATAACCTACACATTGATGGAAATAATTGAGGAAATACAATAATAACAATATAAAAAAGAAACAAGTTATTTGAGGTCCTGATTGGATAGAATGAATGGTTCAACAGGAAGAAATGTTAAGTGCATTTACCTTTCATTTCAGAAACATTCCCCAGGTGCTCTTAATAACCACTTGTAACATTTTACAGGACTGGTATTCACCTTCAATACCATTGCTATTGCAATTCTTCATTAATTTAACAGTGTGCTCACCTTTTAGGTTTCACCCAGTGTAGAGATTTAGGAGAGTTATATTTTAGCTAAAAAATATTATTTTTTAAGCTCTAAAGCTTTAAACTCAATAATAGATTCGTCTTGGTATTACCTATATGAGTGATTCCCTGCCTTTCTATAGCTAGGTGTCACTGCCACTGTTTTTTCCTCTTCCCTTGTGTAACCCCCATCCTTCAATCATCTGTCTCCTCATCCTTTCCCTACTCTTGCCCTTTCCTGTGCCTTCTGCTTACCTCTCCTTTTCCTTCCAGTTCTTGGGTATCCTGCTGCCCCCAGGCAACATGCATCTGCCTCCTTGCCTCCCACCTTCTTGCTGTCTTCTGCCATTCTCCTGGGTTGCTGCTATCTCCTTCTCAGCCCACTTCCACCAACTCAGATCCTCAAGCAGAGCTTCTTAGATTGGGCTTCTCCCTACTCAGTGCTAAGTCTGATTTTTCTTATTGCTGTGTCTCATTAGTGGGAACTGTTGAATTATATATAACAGCTTCTTGGAAACTTGAAACAAAGATTGAATGTTTACCAAACCACTCTGGCAGATACCCAGATTTATATTCATATTGTTGGACTTCTGCCATAAATTGTTTTCTATAAAAATAGAATACCATTAGTTTTTCTGAGGAATATATACATCTGGAGAATAAATTCTTCCAAGATGATCAAAGAAAATATACGGTGATATGGCCCTGATGCTACCTGTCCAGGTGGGGTAGGTCAAGTTCTGAGGATGCTTATTTGAGCCCAACTTCAATGTTTGGGTCCTCAATATTGCTGGCTACTTGGTGCTCCTTTTGGTGAGGGATGTGTTGAGGCATCGTTACTCATATTTGGTTGCATTCACTGCCCAATTCAGAAACCAGGAGTTAAACTTTCAGCTGGAGTCTAATTATGATTCAGATCTGGAGCTGTATTTGACTTGCAAACCAAAGTGGGGTGAAATTGTTCCCTGCAGGATTCCTTCCTCCAGCCTCCAGCATCCTGTGTGCACAGACCTCTGCTCATTTCCTCCACTCATCACCAAATTCTTATTCCTGGCAAGTGGTTTAAATTCTGCAGGCATAAAAAAAAACCCAAACCAAACAACATTGAAACATTCTTTTTGAAAGCAAAAAACGAGCTACATTAATTGCCAGGGAAAGGAAGTTTCTAAGAAATAGCTGTAGAATCAGGCTACTGTGAAAGTACATGGGAGGTCAGGAGTACTCAGATGTCCTAAGATCATATGGCAAAGGCTGAGACTGTGAATACGTGTATTATAGGGTAATGAGTGTAATACAGAATTTCAGTGTAATTGCAGAACTCTAGCTAGCCTCTTGAAAGAGGAGGCCTGAGGTAAATGACCTCAGTTCTCCTCTTGTCCCTCTAATTTTGCTCAGTGTTCAGGTACAAAAATTTATGTCTTAGCATTTGGATCGTGACTAACAAATGTTTTTTTGACAGAGGTATTTGAATTTCCACATGGATCCAATTGCATATTTTGTTAATATCTTACAATACTCTCAGGTCACAACTTGTGTGTGTCCTCTGATGGGAATGGATTTGGAGAGATGCGCTGGTGTGTTTGTGAGAGTAGTTCCCTGACCATTAAGTGTGTCATGGTTCGGTTGAATGAAAATCTCACTTACCTGCCCTGCCTTGCCAAAGATGAAGTAAGCATTGACAGCATTGCTTTCATCAGGCAAAATGTTTCTTGAGAACATTCTTTCCAGGTCACTGAGAAGCTCATACAGAGTACCTTCCTTTCATTTTTTGTGTGCTTTCATGTATTTTGCCTATGTGTACATACATGTGTACATTCTGGCTTGCAACTTGCTCTAAAAGAACTTCTCAATGACTATTTTCACCTGATTAGAAGAAGAGAAATCTTGACTTTGTAATAACTTCATGCTCCTTTACCAGTTTTTTGAGCCAAGCACATTCACAAAGTTCAGAAGCTGTTCATTTTTTGTCAAGTTCCTGAAGTGCAAGCACAAAGATCTTGAGTTCTTCAATTGGTCTCATTGATGTACCATTGGAATCCTTTAGGCACCACCCAGATTCAGTGTCTTTGGGGAATTTGGCCTTTGTAACACTCTACAGTCAAATAATTTTTAGTTTACCAAAAATATCAAATTATCATATGTTTTGCCAGTGATTTCTTCCCTTTGACTCAGCACACTGACTCCCTCCTGTTCCACTCAGCCCTGGTAAGACACAGCTGGAGTGCTGGGTCCATTTAGGGGCTCCCCAGTAAAAGAGAGACATGGACATGTGGACTGAGTCCAGCAAAGGGCCACAAAGATTAGGCATTAGAACATCTTTCATACAAGGAAAGGCTGAGAGAACTGTGACTGTTCTGCCTGAAGAAGACAAAGCTCAGGGGTATCTTATCAATGTGTATAAACACCAGATGGAGGGCGATAAAGAAGACAGAGTGAGACTCTTCTCAGTGGTGGTCAATGAATGGAAAAGAGAGAGTGGGCACAAATTGTTTAAACATAAGAAAACACTTTTTTAATGTAAGGGTGATGGAACACTGCACCAGTTTACCCACACAGGTTGTGGAGTCTCCATCCTTGAAGGTTTTCAAAACCTAACTGGACACAGCCCTGAGCAACCTGCTGTAGTTCACCTTGCTTTGAGCAGAGAGGTTGAAGTGCATGATCCCCAGATGTCCCTGCCAACCTCAGCCATTCTGGGGTTCTGAAATTCTTCCTCATACCTCTAGAAGATCCTAACTTTTTTCTCATTTTGCATGCCTTCATGGTCTGCTTTTTCTGAGACAGTTCAGCTGAAGAGCTTTCTGTGTACATCATATACTGGTGTGATTTGGAAAAAGCCTCTTGTTTTGCCACAGGTCACATCTTGAGAACAGTTTGCCTAGTGATTTTCTTTCTTTCACATCTGCTTATGCTCTTAAATAAAAGTTAAATTCTTTTTGATCAAGTTTTCTGGTGCTTTTTTGGACTGAATGTATCTCATTATTCTAGAACAATTTGCTCAGTGCAATTTTCTGACTCGCTTCTCACTGACATTTCCTTTTGCTTGTATGAGTTGCCTGGCTAGGTTTTATGGCATGCAGTGCCTGGAAGGTTGTATACATAGAGATGTCAAAGCACTACTTTGTCTCAGGTTCTGCAGTCCCACAGAAGTTTTCAAACAAATTCTTCACAGAGCCCTTTCTACACATTTAGATAGAAGAAAATAACTCTGTATTACCATCACTGCCTAAATGTCATCAAAACCACATCCCTGTATCTGTACCAATGTTCATTGCCTATAAGCAAGTCAGAGCTTATATGTGGGTGGCTGTGAGTTTCAGCTCCTTCTCTGAAGGAGGGAAGGAGGCACCAGTTGAAAGGAAGGAAGGAAGGAAGGAAGGAAGGAAGGAAGGAAGGAAGGAAGGAAGGAAGGAAGGAAGGAAGGAAGGAAATCAGTGACAAAGAAGATATCTTAACGAAAAAGACAAC
>VYZM01022923.1:119622-196605 GCA_013398915.1 Dromas ardeola
TGCCTCACTTTATCTCCCCATCCGTTTCATTCTCCTCTAGGCTGTTCATCAGCCCCTGCCTTTCAGTACTGGGAAAATCCTTCTCAAAACATGTGAAGTTACTTATGTGACTGCTATTGTGCTATTGATCACTTATGAAGTCATTTTCACAAAGCAGCCCTTCAGAAATGGGACCAAGAGCTAGGCTTAGCTCATCAATGCAAAAACATGACTAGAGTAACAATATTGCATCTGCTGGTCTGCCTCTCTTGCCCACTTTCTTTTTTTTTTTTTNATAAATATGTGTTGTCTCTTTTTCTTGCTACAAACACTTCTGAAAAAGCAGGGTTTTTTTTCATTTTGTTCCTGCCTATAAGCTGACAACTGAGCAAAATGGAGAGGGCAATGGAGCCCTTCTGAGCCGTGGCAGCTGATAATTACCTTGCTCAGCGCAGGGCTCTCCATAACCCCAGCATTGTGAGAAGTGTACTTGATTACAGTGTGTAAGCCCAGCTCGGTGTGAGAGTTCTGCTTCATTAGGGAAATAGAGCTGCAGTGCTTTTGCTGATCTCATTTCCATCTCCATTTTTGCCCTTGCGTGTAGAGCTAAACTTCCTTTATGCTCACATAGCTGCCATCCTTTTGTCCTCGGAGAGCCTTACAGGTAAATGCATGGAGCCAAAACAATCGGTGAAGTATTTGTAAAAGAGGGTAGGGTGAGGAGAGGATAACCTGGAGGACCACTGGGTGCTCTCCAGAAAAGAAAGAATAAAATTGCGACAGGCTTTCTCTGGGGAAATAATAGTCCCTATCATTTGAGTGGGTCGGTTTGTTCAAAAAAAAAGGAAAACCGATCTCTATCCCACAGGGAAAGAGGAATGATGTCCTTGTGGAGTAGGCAGAGACTAAGTGCAATGATAATGATGATGATGATGGTGATTAGAGGCCTTTTAATTTAGAAAAATGGGTACATTGAACATTGTGGCTCAGCAGCCTGGCTCCAGCTAGGTGCAGGGAGAGCCCGTGGCACTCCAAAACACTCTATTAAAGTAAGTAGGGACTCGGGGCATGAAGGGGGCTTACCTGGAGAGATTGCTTTTACAACAGACTGATGTTTGCCAGGATGCATGTTTACTTCTGCCAGTGATCAAATATTTAAATTACAATTGTGTGGATTTCTGATTTGTCAGCATTTCAGGACGCTTATTATGGCATTTGAAAGGTATCTGCCCTCAGCCCTGGCACTGCTCCTCAGCACTCAGAAGTGAGTGCCTGACCCCGAGAGCAACGCAGAGACTTCGTCGTGGACAAGGAAAATTATTTAAGCATCTTTGGACCTAACTGCAGGTTTGGGATTATTTATTCTTTCATGGCCCCAGTGTTCAGCCCTTAATGACATTGCAAGTGTAGCTCCATTGGCGTTTAAAGGATGGTGCAAGCTAAGGGATAATTAGGGTGTATCTACACCTTGTAGTGGAGCAAGGAGATCCCTGAGCTCGGGCAGACTGAGGCTGATGCACACACAGTAAGGTGCAATCAGCAGCAACTAGCCTGGGGCTGAAGGCAGATAATATCTTCCCGAGACTATCTTGCTTCCAGCTTATTCAAGCACAGATGGCGAGTGAAGGTGGGAATGAGGAGTGAGTATCCCACTCCAGTTAATGTTCTCATGCTGTGTTATAAGGTACGTTGCTGCCACATTTTTTTGTGGCTGTGGAGTCCTTGTGGGGTCAGGACTCGGTACCACCATGGCTGTTGTAGATCCAGCTTGGCTGTCACCCTACTGCTAGCATAGACGTGCCATTAGCTTTACAGATCTCACACCTATGTTACACAGACTATGAAGAAAGCTACTCAATCTGCTTTCCTCAGTGATGTGTGTCTTCAGCTGATATTCCAAATGCGGCAGTTCAGCTCACAGTGATTTTCTGGATGGTTTTGAAATCTGTAGCTACAAAAAGCTGGGGTTTTTCTGAGCGTAATTTTTTCCTCATTTACATCATTAACTTTAAAAGAGCTCCTCACAGTTAGCTGTACAAAGGGAAAAAAGACTCTGATCTGACTGTCAGAAAATATAAGCCTTAGCTCTCATTTACATGACCATTTACATCCACTCCTAAGACCCCTTTATAGTGATGGGCCTGCTGTGAATTTGGTTAGTGCTGGGCTGCAGCATATTAGGCATGATAAAAACAATGACATGGTGCTCTTGCTCTGCCAGCAACCCACTTCTGGTTTGCTGCACGCTCATGGAGCAATGCTGGTCCTCCCTAGCCTGGTACCATTCCCATGCCTGTATACTCTGTAGCTTCTTCTTTTTTAATGTATAGGAGAAGATCCACTATGTCAAACCTATTCATAAAGTTACTCTGAACTGAATAATGCTGCTTAAATGAAGTTACCACAGAAGAAAAGAATGGTCCGTGCTATTACAACACAGAGCAAGGCAGTATAACTGGAAATCGGGTAAAACAAACAAAAAGCTCTCATTGTAAACAAACCTCTAACCTACTTTTTAACATTCCTCCAAAGAAGAATGAGTTTTATTTCCACCAGTAGCTGAGGTTTAAAATAAGATCTTTCCTATTATGCTGCTCATGACCTCCTTAGATCTTGTCTCAGTCATAGTACGTGGAACGAAATGGAGTATTACAGTGTTGGCTCCCAAGGGACGCTTGAGTCTTAGTTACCTTTTGAATTAACTAAACCTTTTGGAAAGATTAAGTCATTCCCATGCTATTGTGTTTCATCTGGTCATTTTATTGTTTTAGTTAGCATTTTATGTTTTACCAACTTTGATCAATATTGTCAGGTCTCTCCCTAGATCAGAAGAATCATGAAGATGGTTCACCTCATGAAATTCTTCTCAGCTTTGTCACTTCAGTACAGTCATTGGCCATGTCATGAGCAGCACACATGTGGCTCCCGATTTAGTCTCTTCTGCCTTATTGTCAAATGTGCTGTTTTTCTAGTGTTCTAGTAATTTCTAGAATTTTCACATTCGAGTGGTGGAGCCCTTGAATGCATACTATATTGCATCTGCATTAGAGTATTGGCCTCACACTCTGGTTGTCAGGCAAAGTTCTCTGCTTTAAATCATGAATGGGCGCAGAAGAGACATAGGCTAGCCTAGGTTTGTAAGTCCATTTTGAGGCCTTCCTGACGCAGTGCCAAGGCCTGCCTGCCTCATTTACACCTATAGCATTCTGACTTTTTCTGTGTTGAAGCACAGTCTGCTTTCACTACTCCCATCACACCTGAGGAGCAGGGTGTCACCAACAAAGCAGAGTCTTCCTGCGTCCTCTTTCCAGCTCCCCCTTGGACATTTCATATTCCTCTACACAAGGGTCTAAATTTATCCAAGGCTGTTGTATAGAACATAGGATGGCTGGAACTGCTTTCATAGAAATTGGATGGCCCCTTTTTTGCTCTCTTAAAAGCCAGGGTTCTACAGCAAGACCCTTGTATGACTGTAAATCAGCTTCAGTACGTGATTTTCTGTATCCCCTTGGGAGGACAGAGCCTTGTGGAAGGAAATATCAACCTGTGAGGGAAAACCTTCTACAAGCAGGGTAGGTGTTCCTCTATTTCCAGCTAATGGTATTGGGGAGGGGCTAAATTTGGCACCTTAAGACTATTTTCCTTCCTAGTGTAGTAAGGAGTTAAAATCTAGAGGGCAATTAAAGCATCTGATCATTCAGCAGTTACCTTCATTTGATAGGTAAATGATTAACAGTGCTTAGGTAGGCAGTTGTGTGAGACCCATGGCAACTGGATCATACATTTAGCAGTGGTTGTGCCCCTCACACAGGTATGTCTACATTGCAAGCTAGAGAGATCCAGGATATCTTTAAATCAGCTAGCCTGAGTCTGGGAAATGGTCTGGTTGTGGTTAGAGAGGGTAATTTAGCCTGCCAAGAAGCAGGGAAAGAATCACATAAAGGTTTAAGGGGTGCAGGCTTGTGCTATGCAGGTAAAAAACAATGGTGTTTCAGTCATGTAAAAATGAAATGAGAGAGTGTTGAATCAGGCTTTTTTATTTTTAACCATGGGAAACAGAAATTGAAATGTGTATGGGAAATGCAGCAGAATGTGCTATAGCCTCGGAATCTGCAGAAAACCTGCTTTCACATTTTGGATAGACTGTTAAGGTAAAAGAATTAATAGCATTAGCAGCCTCTGAGGAGATACACAGCTTTCAGATTTCCTAAGTGGGTGGGTGTTAAAGCAAGGTGGATGATGGCAGGATGATTTTCAGTTTAAAGAGAGCACCCAGAGCTCCAGCAAACAGCTTTAACAGCACGAACAGCTCGCTACCAAGATGAACAGCAGTGCTCGGGCTGGGGAGGAGGAACGGGGAAGGGAAGGGAGGGAGAGGAGAGGGATGGAAGAAATAGCCTGCAGATTACCATCAGTCCCTGGCCGAGTTTACTGAAATACAAAAGGATGACTCTGTTGATTCAGTTTCACCTGCTGCTGGGAACCTTCTCCTCTGCCCTCCCTCACATCTCATCTCAGCTCTATGTTTAAGAGCATGTGTCAAGCACAAGGGAGAAAAACTGCTGAATATTTTGGGCACAGACTCTTTCTTTGTGAAAGGTATGAGATATTTTGAAGCTGAAGCATGTCTCCTGGAAACACCTTTTCCCTTCTCTTTCCAAATCACATTTACTTTTTTTCCAACATTTATAATCTGAACTCAGGTCAATCTAATTTTAACCATAAAACTTACTCTGCTTTATCTTCTTTCCTGGCTGCTGTTTGGTAAAGTCTTTCTTTCACAAACACAATTCACAATACTGCAGCAACTGTGGTCTTTTCGTCCTCAGCTTTGGAACTGTATAGTCAAATACCCTTTTTGTAAAGCTGCCTCGTGGGTATGATATTGTGAACAGCAAGACTACCTCACGTTTAGTTACAGTCCTCCCTCTCTAAAACCATCAGACACTGGTGGGTAAACATTTAAGATATCAGAATAAAGAAAACAGCCCCCTTCAAGACCCCCCTTCCCGGCTGAGAGGAAGCCCTGAGTGCCCAGATGCCCCAGCCTGCGCTCCTGGCTGGCTCTGGACACCGCTGAGGGTTACATCCCCACGTCCCTCCTGCTGAGAACGGAGATGGAAGGAACACCTAGTAAACGCAAACAGATTTGATTCTGCATTTTTTTTTTTAAATATTATTATTTTCTTTTTTTTTTTGCTTAGCCTGGCAACAGCATGCATGATGAACCTGTGCTAGCACATGTTCCTCTTGCTGCCACCCCCTCTTTGTCTGTTCAATGTCCTTGTCAATTCCTGCCTTAAATTGGGCTGCAGCATCCCATGTAGGGACTCTCCCTTCCTCAGTTTTTGTGTGTCCAAAGCCACCAGGACTATGGGGCTTTATTCCTGACTAGGGCTGGATTCAGTATTGCTGTAAAAGCAGGTCTTCTGGCTCCTCCAGCTCTGGGCCCATTACCGCAGACTTTTGTCAGGCCCTCTCCACAGTTACAGCATGAAAGTAGGAAAGTGTCATTTTTCATGCCCTGATTGTACTACCTCATCTATATTTTAATCACTGTTAAAGTTGCTTTTCCCCCCCAGGAGGCTCCTTTGGAAGATCAGCCTGTGGTGGCTGGGGCTCCCAGACATGCTGCAGGGGAACATGGTTATGCCATGAGGCGCTGTCCTTTCTGCCACCGGGAGCCTGGTGGCAACAGGCTGCCTGAGAGACCCTACAGATACGTAGGACAAACGTGAAATCTCAGTGACTGCAGGCACTATGTGTGTTCTAGGTCACAATTCGGCAGGAAACCAAGTTCTGGTCAAGTGCCTTGGATTGGGTGATGCTCCTCACCCTCCCTTGTTCACGTCAAAGCCAGCAAAAGACCAGGAGGTGGTGGGGACATTCCCATGGGCCTGGAGCTGAGTGACAGTGGCGTGTGCCTGGCACTGAGTGTGGTCCAGGCACGCCGTCAGGGACCACCAGGCACCCTGAAGGGGCCACATGGCATGGGGAGCACATGGGGCTATGCTGCAGCCGGACAGGCGGTAGAACCATGCCACTGGGAAGGTCACCTCATGCCACCATGGTGGTCACCCCATGCTAGGCAGGACAGTCTCCCCACTCCATGCCCTACACGACCCGTGGTGTCTGCAGAGCTCCACGCTGCTCTCGTGCCACTCGCCGCTTGGGGAAGGCGACGCAGGGAGGCCCTTCCTCTCCTGGGATATATAAATAGCTCTTGCTAAGGGGAGCAGAAGGGGCCGCCGTCTTGCCAAGAGGACAGGGCCAGCATGGAGAGGGCTGGCAGCAGCCTCCCCGCTGGTCTGCGCCTCTCAAAGCCTCCTCTGTCTCTGCTGGCTCCCTCTGAGCAGTTGCTAGGTAAAGGCAGGTGTGTCAGCTGAAGTAGTGGAAATTTCTATTCATCTTATAAATAGTTGAACAGCCCGACTTGGTGAAATGTGAAACGAGCAAACATCCCATCTTCTCCTCGGAGGGCAGATCGGGATTCAGTCTATAGTGCTGTCATGTCAACTGTGTCAGCGCTGCTGTTCATGATGCCAAGGCCCTATAAGTTATTCATGCGAACACGGCAAACAAAGGTTTAGCTTAACCGAGGGATGAACATTCCTCCACCTGCAGCTTTCTCCACAGCTAGATGCAAAAAGCACAGAGGTCACTTAATCTGTGACAGAAATAGATTGCACCATCTTCGGGGTCAGTATGCTCTGCAAGTATAGTAATATGACTACAGGCAGGCCTGAGGGTTTCTGGCACAGCGTCCTTGGTAGTAAGAGAAAATGCCATTAAAATCCTAATGCAGCTTGGCTGGTTTGCTTTAATTTTGTCGGGGAAAATTATAAATTCCCCTTATAAACACGTTTATATACAGGCTATCAGAAGGCCTTTTTCCCTCAGCTAATCCCCCACGCTTCTTGTCAGACTACGTTGACCGCTGTTCTCTGGTGTATTAAGACAGATCCCCACCAGAGGTTAATACTCCCTGTGAGACTGTGGGGGCTTTTCAGGTCTTTCTCAGTGACTGAAGAATTTCTGCTCTTGAAAAGATGAGACTTCACAGACTGAATTTGAAGATATACGTCAACTTGGCAATATATTAAATGGAGTTTATTGTAGTATTTCAATCACAGTCAATTTTAAAGAAAGGAGGTAGCTCTGTGATATTGCCTGAAAACAGATGTGTCTGAGCAAGCTTTCGTACTACCTCAAAGAATAGAGTCATCAACATCAACTAGCAGTCAAAGCAGAGGGCTGGGAGTAGAGGTAAGTAGATCTCAGTTCTACCACAAACCCTTTAGCTGGGCTGACAAAGCGAACCCCTCCTGCATCTGAGATGGTCAGACTGCTGTGGGGACACTAAGAATGACACGCACAGCAAAGCATGGTGTACTCATTAGACGAAAGGACGTCTGTAAGTATGAAGTTTTACTTTCTTTTGTTCCCATTTAATGCTGTTACCCAGACAGTGGGTTACCCAGATCCATGGCTGATCTGCGCTCACACCTCCACGTGGAGGCGAGGACACCGCAATGGCCCTGGGCAGTAGTTGCTGCCAGTTGCTCCAGTGACAGCGACTGAGCGATACTTTCTGAAACTGGACCAGCATTACATTTGCGTGCAAAACCAAACACATCCTTTCAGCTGACTGCTTAACTGGTGAATAAGGTCCTGCTCTCACTTGCCCAGGCTCTGCGTGTAGCTGCTTCTGGAGAAGGGTGGCTTGTGGCAAGCCAAAGGAGGGTACTATGATGAGGAGTCAAAGGGGGTATGCAAATGAAAACCGAGCCATTTAATACTGGCTTATGCCTCTTCTGCATTCTCTTTTTTGTCAGACTCACATCCACAAAGAAGGAAAAAAATCAGCCTTGTCACATTAGCTGTGACTCTTTACCCATGTTTTACCGTAATCTGATCAAATACAGGCAAAAGGAAATCAATCAAAATTAAGACAGATGACAATGTTCAGCACAAATCTGGTGCTTTACCCCTTAACATGTGATGTAAGCTGTAAGTGAGCCTCGCTATCTTTCTGGGAGATAGGTAAGTAAGCGGAGCAGTCATATTTAGCAGATGTAGGAACATGAAAGCCTATAGCTACAGCATAAAGGGGGAGGATAAACAATTTATAAGTACTTGTAAGTGATGATGGCACAGCTCTGAGTCGCAGTTCTAATTTACTGCTCTCTGCTTGTTTCCCCCGCAAGCTCCAGCCAGCAGATTGCAGGGCCATCGCTTTTTGAGCTCTGTGCAGTCTCAGACACATGCCGAGGGCTATGCTGTATGAACAGCACTTGCATTTTTGAGAGCGTACACGAATAGCCTCACTGAAGTCAGTGGGATGCTTTGCATAAATACTCAGTCTGTGTACGGCTTACATAGCATAGTGCTTACGAGGTGATCCACTTAGCCACAAAACTTAGCAAAGGCATAAAAATACAACTACTTTTTATATAGAGCTACTGCAGTCCATTGGCCTCGAAAGTCCTTGTTTTTAACATGATAAATGGCTAGCTCCCAAGAGCAGTCACTACTGTTGTGGAGTACAATCTGATACAGAATGGCAAACAAGGGTATATTTGATGCAGAGTATTGGAAGTGAATTCATGATTTTAAAACTGCCTTCTCTACTGGTCTGACCAGGCACAGCGCTCTACATTGTGCAATTAAATTACCCATGTGGACTTTTCATATGCATGTTAGTATGGTATTGCTTAAAGTGCTATGTGGTCTCATTTATTTAGATGCAAGAAGCCATTTCTTGGTAGAATTCCTCATCGCCCGAACGGAAGGGTAAAGATGTTTTGAGGAACTGTGTGCAGATCAAAGGTGCTGTTTGAACTGCGCCTAAGTATTGGTGAGGCCTGGGAAATGAATTGTTATGGGAGATGTATTTAACTGTGAGTGAATATATATCTTACAGCAGGAGAAAGGAAATTGTAGTTTCCTTAGAACTTCAAAGGAAGGAAACTTTATAATGAAAACCTAATATACATTTTGACATAACACTTCAGATTTTGTGTCTCCTGCCATTGTGTAACCTTGCATCAAAGGATACCTGGGTTATTACCTGAGGGAAGCCATTGGCAAGGACAGCAGCACAAGCTATGGAGGGACTGAGAAAAAGGGAGATATCAAAAGGATCTAGGATTAACTAAAATGAGCAAAGGATTGAATAAATTATGTTTCCCCATATTAAACCTTTATAGATGAGTAACAGCTTTAAGAAGCTATGTCATGTGCCATAGTTACTGTAAAAAAGTCCATAAATATTCATATATTATCAAAGTGATGCTTTCCACTGTTTTATTGTGCTTGCACATTGTGTGGGTTTTGCTTCCCACCAACATGCATGAAAGTTCTTAGGCTCAGCTACTTTCAAGCTAATGTTGAGAGATACTTTTGATCATCAAATTTTGAATTAAAAAGATATTTAATCTAGTAAAATTCCTAAAAACCTTAAATTTTCCCAAGAAATGCATATATCCACCCAGCAGGTACCGTGGTGATGATTGCAGTGAGATCATTCTCAAGGGAGCAGAACCGTGCACCCAAGGATGTGGATCATTTGTGCAATAGAACTACAAATACAGTTTAAGTTTTGACTATTCAACACCCACAAGAAACCACTGTATGCCACAGATTATTCAAAAAAGATAATTAAAATAATTGTGAATACTGAATGAAACCTGCAGTTTCAGTACAGAAAAAAAAGGTAATATTCATTTAAGAGATCATTTGCTAGGGACTGTTTGCCAAGTTTAATTGGTTGCCATGTTTTATTTTGCATTTTACTCCAGCTCTTCCATTGCTTAAATATTTTGTTGTTGAAAGTCCAGAACAGCAACTTAAGATACAAACAGGTACTTAGAAATCGCCTAGCTGGTATGTTACTAAAGTGATTTTAGGGTTGCTTGAAATTTTCTTAATGAAAACCAAAATCATGCAGAAGCTACATACCACAGCACAGTTTGTGTTCTGCTGTTCAGGGAATTCAAACAAATGCAAAAAGCTTATGCAGAGCTATGTGAGACAGTCCTTTCCTTTCTACAAAGCTTATTTTGTACATAAAAGTGCAGTTCTCTCTTATACCTTTGAAGTTAAGTTGGTGAGCAGCAGTACTACTCAAATTTGGTTTCCTATGGATTTGTGTATTAAAGTTGAACTCATAGATAGTATCTGTGATGACAAACAAAGTATGAGCTCTCATTTTAACCTTTTCCTCAGTGAGGTTGTCATTGAGATTCTCAGCCTTCACTTACTTTCTGAGAATTTAACTAATTTGGGACATTTTTCCATCCACTAAAGATGGTAGAAAATCAGCAGTGGATTCAGAAGTTATTAAAAGAACTAATAGAGACGGCATCGGCATCACATAATCTTGGTTTCTTTCAGCAACCAGACAGCCACAGACAACAAACAAAATATACTTTGGAAGTATTGACTCCTAGGTTTCTTCCTGGTGTCTGCAACGAAATCATGCTCCCTAAAACTTCAGGGACCACTTCTAAAAATTGACTGAGAGGGTCTTAAGCATGCTGAGTACAAGTGTAACAGGTACTGGAACGCAAATGCTGCTTTCAAGAAAGCTAAAAATACGCTTGATGCTCTTTATCTGAGAGAGAAGAGAAGGAAGTCAGGCTGGCTCACCAAAGAAGGCTGCTAGGCTGAAGGTACTGACTATGATTATTCAGCTCCAACTGAACGGCAGCATACAACTTACCTGTTGTGCTATGTCTTCTGCATATTCTCTTTGTCAGCAGTAAATTGGAAATTTTAACTTACAGAGACTAAAGTTAATGCTGTTGTCTTGTTAACAAACAAGGGAGAGAGTTACACTCCTGTCATTATCAGTAACACATTATTCACCACTGGGGATGTGATGTGGTGCCCACCAAGTCCTTCCTGAGTGCAATAAATGTTTTGGCATCACTCATGTTGATCAGGCTCCTACAAAGAACTTGAAAAGGGATGGATTACTGAAAATGTATAGATGCCATTCAGCTATTTGGCTATAAACAGAGCTCACTGGCTCATGAGAGAAGATTTTGCTGTCCAAAGCCTTTTTTTCCTCTTCCCTTCTCTTTCCTTGGTGTTATGCAATAAGCCAATATGGCCTGAGGTCATGGAACAGGAGAAGGGACTCCATTTGCAGTATGCAGGAAACTGTGTATCTGTGAGAAGTGGGTGTTGTAACAGCCTATCTGGCACTCAGTAATGTGTAGTTAGTTCCCTACCTGCAAATTTCTATTTTAAAATATCCTAACTGTAACACTGCAGAGCTTTAGAACATGTCAGATGCCAGGCAGTTTGACTCTGCCTTCCTTCACTCTGCGGGAATCTGTGTGAAGCATCTGGTTAGTACGCTGCTCTCTTGAGTTTTTTTGTGTACAACCCCACCTGCTCACAGAAGAGACTGTGATGTTTCCTCAACACCATTTTTTGTTTCTTTCTGAGCTGTAAGAAATTCCCTTTCCAAGGATCTCAGCTGAGTCAGAGCTCCATTGAGGTTTATGGATTAGCATGGACACATGAAGGACAGAGAAAGGGGATATTGTGCTCTGTTGCACTGTTGCTTTCAGACTAGCCAGATAATTTCTGGAAACTGGGACAAGTCAGGTCAGGCACTAATACAGCTCAGAGCTGTATCACATCCTTAGGGAGCTCCTAGATCTGCTGCTGAGCAGCTGCAAGGGGAGCCAGATCAAAGGCAATGAGCATTTGTGTGCTGCAAGGAGGACAGGAAGATGTACTCCACTGAGAGGCAGCTGCCCATGCTAAAGAGGATTCCAGTTTTGAGGAAGCTATTTCCTTTGAATTGCTTGGGTCCTGATGTTATTGTTCCAAAGGCTTAGAGGATGCCTTGCATGGCTTTACATGTGAAAACCCTGCTCTGTGGTGCTCTGAAGGAGAAGGAAATGAAGCACATGATCCTTTTGACCAAAAATTTTTTCAGTGCTCAGTGATGACATTAAGAGGTCGTGAAAATAGCTGCTCACTCAGGTACTGCATTTTATTAATGTAAAGAGAACAGAGCTTTCCCCAATTTTTCTTTTTCTCTGATAGCATGGAAATTACATGGCTGAAGGCTCCATGTTAAAAACATTTAACATGTGCTTTAAAACAAGAGGCCAGGCCTACAGGAGTTACTTAGGTTTGAAGGAAGGTATAACTCAACATGAGTCCTATCAAAGGATGGCCAAAGATGTCACTAAGCGAACTGAATATGTTGCTTTTGGCAAGTATGTGTTCAAAATGAGCTAGTCATAGGTGGCAATCTAGTTCTCAAGATGTCCTTGGGGGGTGGCTAATGAACTGTATTTTTATTGGTGGTCAAATCTGCGGTGTAAATCTGTGTATTCTACATTCAGAGTTACAGCCATCTTACATCTCTTACAACATGGATCTGCGTCAATGATTGTCCAGGCAATGTAAAGACAACAGTTTGGGAATAACATTGAGGACAGTATACATAGAGTTCTGGTGCTTGGTGAAAACAAATTTAGTCCAGATAGTTTTATCTCATAATTTATACTGAGCCATAAGGAATGAAAAAAAAGTGCCACAATGTCAGCTCCTGCTGTAATTATTTCAAAGTCTGCCATCTCAGGAGTTATATTTTTTTCCATTGTATCAGATCTTGGTTTTAAGTGATTACACCCTGAACGCTCTGATGCCTGCTGAACCTTGTGCCTGCTTTATCTTTCTGGCAAGTGTTCAAAGCATAAGAAATTATCAGTGCTTCTGGTAAGCAAATGAAATTAATGCTGATGCCTGACATCTTTATTGTTTTTGACTTACCACTTCACAAATCATTTTATGGAAAGTGCAAACAACAAAAAATAACACATACATTTACTAAAATATCCTGCTATACACAGTAGATATTGAATATTACAGGAAAAAATAAGCCAAGCTGGGGTCGTATGTTTGCCTACCATTTGCAAGGGTAGAGTAAAACTCAACAGTAAACTGAGAGGTAAAGACCAATCAACCACAATACAAAACTAGATTACTTCTATTAACAGTAATTCATATTTTTTTTTTTCCTTGCTGGAATTGACACAATTGATAAAAGCTTTTGGTCTTTACAGGGCAAGCACTTGCAGTAGGAAAAATTACTAAATAATAAATAGATGACTAGAAATAGCATTCTCTTCATTCCTGCTCCATGCATTTCTGCACGTGACATTAGCAAGCTCTAGCTCTTATGTTGATGATAACAAAACAATGCTGTAAGAGAATCAAATAATAATAATAATAATAAAAAAGTATATATCCTGGCCTTAGATTTCCTTCCTGTTATTTTCCTAAATGTTTCTCCCCCCTCCTTTTTAGAAACACACAATGAACCTTTAAAAAAATAGAGCTGCTTTCAGAATTGCTATCGTCATCCAGATCAATTTGGAACAAAGTCCTGCCTCCCAATCTATTCTAATTTCAATGTACACACTCTGCTGGCTGGCTGCCAGCGTGGAGCTCAGGAAATGATAAATACCCGTTTAGTCACAGAGGCACAGATTTCCCTGGGATGGTAGGTTGGGGCTGCTTTAATATCCCCAAACCTACTGCACATTTACACATTCACTAACGTCACTCAGAGTGATATTTATATGCTGGGTGTAGGAATGACACACGGCGGGGAAAGGACATAACTTACACATGCGCTTCAAGAGGACTGAAGCTCTGAGTCTTGCGTGCCTGCCCTGAGTTGATAGCCTTCCACCTCAAATAACTGTAGATAACAAGAATAGAAAATTAGGTTGGACTAATCTACTTTGAAACAAGCTGGCCACAGCCAGATACTGTGAATCTCAAATGTCTTATGGTTAAGGTAATTATTTGACATGACTATTGAGTTATTAAACATATCTCGCTGTCATTATAAAGTGCAGCACACTATGCAAGGAAAATGGGCGGTATGTATCGACTTGTTTGCTCATGGGCTTGGTCTTTTTTCTCTTTCTGAATTGCTGGGGAGATTTTTTTTTGTTTTTTTGGTGTGTGTTCATCTGGGGTATTTCCAGAAAAGGGGTGAATTAATAGCTTTGGATGATTTTTCCATATGATTAAATCTTATATCCTTCTCTCCAATTATTTGAGGACTGGATGTTTTGCAAAGGCTGAATCTAAATTCAGGGTAAATGCTTTCCAAAGTGGTTTGAATTTTTTTGGTGCTTCTCTTGTTGATGTGTTTGGTAGTTGAGTGCTGTTAAAAACATCAGCTTGAATAAAAGCTGGCAGCCTACAATGCAGGTAACCCCAATTACTGGAATAAGGTTAACAAAGAAGCTCAAATTTTTCATCTACGTTAACAAGTCATGAAAAGACCAAATATTTTGTTAAACAGTAATTATGGATATTTAAGTACTACTGTAGGCAAGAAAGGTCTCCACAGTTAACTCAGAGCCTTATAAACTATCTGATGTGCAATGACAATGTTAAAAACACATTCCTGTTTTCACTAGCATTAAATACAAACATATGTTTTGAGATAGATTCTTTGATGCCCCGAGTTTCTTCTCAGTTTACTAAACAGGAGACTGCCATGACCCTCATCTCAGGTTCTTGGTCCTCTGCTCCCGCCTCAGTGCAGGTGAGAACAGCCTGTCCTATGGCTGCCTATTATATGGGGATTATGGGAGTTTTGCTTCTTATCCTCAGTCCGGTCCAGTCCTTTCTCACACCCATGGTGTGGCGGCCACAAAGATCCTCCTTATAATGCCTCCCCTAGACAGAAATTCTCCCGAAAGATGTGTGGCATTTTTACACCATTCGCAATTCATGAGTGCCTCATTCAGAGCAGAATAAGACAGAAAGGTGGAGGTCTGTCTCTCCAATTCTGGGCCAAGTGGCGCTCGGTGAAATTCCTCATTGTTATCTACAGACACAGGTACAAAAGTTAAAAAAAATAAATCACCAAACAGACCACCTAAATGAAGCACACATCCATTTTTCTGCCTTCCTTTTCACCAAGCTTTCAAATGGCTGCTGCCTTTTAAAAAACACCGTGCAAGGACTGCTTGTAGCAACAGCCTCTCCCAGCCAGCACCGTTAAGCCAGGCTGGCAGAGCAACGGTGACGTCGCCTCCCACCCCTCTGAGTGGGGGCTTAAGCAACGTGCTTGCCTAGTGAGAAGGTGGAAACATGCAGAATGGTGGCACTGCTGTTGTCTCAGAGACATAAGGTCACAATCAAAATAAGGGAGACAAGTACACAGCTTGCTCTGGCTCAGTGCTGGCTTTATGAAGAGATTTGTGATGGGGTCGTTTCACTTAGAGGTCTACGGTGCAATGTCTACAGGTGAGCTGGTTCCTTTCAGCTTTGTATATTTTCATCGAGAGAAACAGGAATTTCTAGAGCACAATTCTTAAGATTTATTTTAGACAATATGGCCTGAATCGCTCTAAAAGTGCCTTTATCTATTGAGGGGAGCCCAGGGACACTTGTTCAGACATACATGTCTACATGATAGATATGTAAAGTCAGTGAAATGAATCCTACGCCTGATTCCTGTTTAGGGAATAATAAAGGCAACTACCTTAAAAATTATTGATTTGTTACTTAAAATGTTTAACTAGATGTTTATACTGGATGGTAGGGAAGTTTTAGTTTCAAATCTCCTAACAAGACATTGCTAATGTGAGTCTGCTTTTGTAGAATTTGTGTTTAATAACACTCTGACTCTGATCATAATGCGTCAGTAAAACAGTTTGGACTCAAAATAAGTTCCTAAAGTTTTAACTAATGGATATAGGTTTCATAAGCACTCACGAATTAAATGACTTGGGAATACAGACAAAATATGTAGAGACACCAAAAGCAAAGAAGAAATCCCTGCTAAGTGTCCTTTTCAAGTTTCTATAAAGGCAAGAAATGTTTTCAAGTACAGAATTGCTAAGGAAGTGATTTTGTTAGCAAACTTACTTGATAATTAGTATTAATGAGTTTTAAATTTACATGTCACTTTCTTCTGTGCAGGCATGCAATATTCTTTCTGTATTTCATAGACCAATTTAGAAGAACAGACCTAATTGGAAACAGGTGTTTAGCTAGGCCATCCTTATCTCCAGCTCCATCTTCTTCTAACAATCTACCAGAGTTACTAGTTTCAGTTGTCAAAATTCACCTGCCAAACATGGAATCTATTTTATAGGACACCTTTTCACTTTTTTGCAAATTGAAGTGTGTGGCTGGACCTAAGCCTGACAAGGGCTGAGCAGCTGTGTGACCACAGCCATGCCATGGCATGTGGGATGCTGGGCTTGTCAAACCTGACAGTGACACCTGGGGGCTACTGCAGCCTGGACCTTAGCTTATGTCTAAATATGTTGTGTGTGAATAACTACTAATTAAGTTGTACTGTAAAAATTAATTTGCAATCATAATGACAGAAACAAATGGGCATTTTCTTTGCAGAGTGTCCGTATTCCATATTAAATTAATCTCTAAAATGTTGCACTAAGCTATATTTTCTGGTTCTACCACATGCCAATTTTTTTGTCTTCTTATAATGAACAATCTCAAGGGCACAGTATATTGACAAACATTAACATTAGAGAATAAGAGAGGAAAGCAAAGTTCTTATCTCAGAGAAAAGGAAATGCATTTTGGGAATGAAGTAGCTAAGATATAATAAATTAAGTTTAGCACTCACTCATATCTATACAGGGATGTTTTTGCTTTTCTAGTATTGGTCCATGAGTCATTGCATCCTTTATCTAGTAATATGGTTAAATTCCAGGGTTATCTTGGCTTTTTCTTCCTCTTAACAGTGACACAAAGATTTCCTTGAATGTTATATTCCCCAAGGTCAGCAAAACATTGTTTTCTTTCAGTGATCTGGGAAGGAAAAGCATTCCTGGCCTTTAAAAATATGTATTGTCTACTACTGGATTTGCAGAAGAAGCCTAATGGAATCTGTATGATCTAGAAAAGTTGTTTTGCATCAAAGCTAGTTAAAACAGAATCCAAGTTAATAATAATAACAACAGCATTTTTTATATGCACAGGAGTGCATGTGAAATAGAAAGCACTATGCAATGCAGGCACTTATAGGAAGATTATTTCAGTTGTTACATTGATCACTATTAGAAATAAGACATATATAGCTGTCCAGGCCTAATGTCTTTTAGTGTCCATCTCCATCCTGGGATAAATAAAACCACACCGTGTTTTGCTGCTCCCTGTTCATTCTGCTGAGAGAGAGCCTGGAGAACTTCTGGCTGAATTGTACAAACAAATAAAAGTCTGTAGTACTTATTCCAATTTAAAATGGGCCTGGCAGTCCATTTGCTTACTAAATTTCAGGAGAAGTTTTCCATGGACATTTCATTTGCTGAGGGTAAATTCCAAATATGCTCGCAGGAGGGAAATTGTAACCTTTTGTACTAATGTGCTTATAGACTGTTCACTTAAGAATTACACACATCTGTTGTTTTGGTGATGTGAGCAAAACTCTGCTAACACTTAGTACCAATAAGAAATAACTTTCCTGAGGTGTCTGGTTGTTTCCCAGATACGAGTTAAAGAAACGAAGTCTAACGTTTTCCCCCAATTGCTTTTGAGTTTGTAATTAAATCCGTATGAGAAGAACTGCTTGGTGGATTGGGGTGAATAAAGTGCTAATAAAAACAGCTCTAATTTCCTGGCTGGTCACTGTTTTCCTTCCCTTGTGCACCAGTGGCCATTCCAGGGATCACTGCCAGATCTGCAGCCATGTCCCCTGGGGCTTTGGTCTTGACACATCTTTCAAAATAAACAGGACAGAGGATGTGGACAAGCAAATCAGTTACACAGAACCAAGTAAAGCTTCAGAAGCACCATGGACACCCTGTGGGTCTTCTTGCACCTTGGAATCTTGTTTTTGCCATGTACTGTGGAATAAGGATATGGACATGGGTATTTCCAGTGAGGTAGTGCTTAATTCCCACTCTTAACTTATTTTGAGATCTTTCTGACTAAACCCTGATCTTGATTAAAATGCAAGTCCTGCTGTATCCCCCTTTAAAGTTATCTTAAACATTTCCATTGCCTTAATGAAGTTGAAATAAAGCCTGTAGATTGGCATCTCAAAGGAAAATGTGGGCACTACAATAAAATGATGTGGGTGAATCAGTAGGTGTCAGATTGCTGAGTCCATAATGAATAATTATCTCAGCATAATTATGTGTGCTGTTTTTCAGGCAAGATGTAAAACTGAGGTCCTTTTGTCTCCTGGTAATTAAAAACACATCTCTTGTGTGATTGCACATTACGAAAGAGTCTCTCTCTTGCAGAATATGGTCTGCTAGTAGTATCCAAGGTTGGATAAGGAACTATTATACTGATAATTAGAATTGGCTGTTCTGTATAATTTTGTCTTCCAGCATCTCTGATATTCATTTTTGCATTTTAATTTCAGTTTATGCACATATTTTGTAGAAGAAGCTCATATGTTTTACTTTCTTTGATACTTTTTAGTTGCATGTATACGAACAGGGTTTTGATACTCCCCCTGGGTCAGCTTTGAAATAGTTTTGGATTCAAATGTCAACTGCTGGATTTCAAAAGCAACTGGATGCATTTGTGGTATAAAAATACCTGTAGGAGTGTTAAACTCAAAGACACAACTTCTGGTTCAGGAAATCCTTGAGTTACAAATTGGTAAAAATTGGGAGAATATCCTTAAGGTATAGACTTGAATGTTCTTAAACTCTTCCCTCACTATCTGTTGTTGACCACTGTCAGAATAAGATCTGGGGCTATACTTATCTTTGATTTTATCCAGAATGGTCATGGTTATGTTTCTATGTAATATAACTTAAGTGCTGAAAATAAATGTCCTACCATTAGGATTTCTTACCAAGGCAAGGAAACAAATCTGGTTTTCAAAAAAATATTGAAAGTTTAAGTAGATTATTTTCTCTTGAAGAAATGTTACATGGGAAATATTTTTCTATAGAAATATTCCCAATCTATTTTATTACCAAAATGGGCATCTTTTATCAAGATGTCTTGCACTTTCTGTAAGTTATGGTAGTTTTTTGGACATTATTGCTTGGTCTGCCCTTGGAGCTATTATGGGAAATTGGATGTAGGATAATAATTTCTCATGCTCCATCAAGCTTCTTCAGCGTGTCCTCTCTTGGATTTGCTAGGTGCCAATACAATTATTTTGAGTGGAAGAGTCACGAGAGAACAAATGTCAATTAGGCATAGCTAAAACCACTTTCATGCATCTATCCCAGAGATAGCCGCTAAAGGATAGTTTTGTGAAGAACAGTAAATCTGTCTAATTAAAACTGGATTTCTGACCTGCTGCTCCCAGTCAGATGAAAGAATTGCCTTAGTGTACCGTGACAAACCAGGCATTTGGTATTTTTCTAAAACTTTTTCTGGGGTTATTTACTGACTACAACATGTAAGGTCTGCTTTTGGCTTTATCCTTGACTCCCCATAGGCTGCACCTCTGCGGCCAGTCAAAGTGTGAATTTGAGATGAATATATATTTTTTTTTCTGGTAAAATTGGAGAAAAAAAGGTTAGAAGACATGAAACCTCCAACTCTGAAGCCAGGCAAAAAAAATGGAAAGCTGGAGATGAAATTTACCTGGCATTTTTATATCTTCATAACTGGGACATGAAAGAAGAGGAGAGGGTCCCTTTCATCAACCAGCAGCAGAGAGAAGGAAGAATGCAAATAAAGAGGGAAGAAGTTGGCTTGGCCATTGTAATGGCAACTAGGAGATGAGAAAAAAACCACTAATTAATCTCTGATTGATATCCTGGAGAAAGAATAGCCTCACGCTTTATCAATTCAGACATCAGATTCTCATGTGGAACTATGATAACACGGTGCACTTGCTTTGTGACACTGCATGATGAGGTGGCTATAAACAAAACAACAGTTATTTATTCTGTCTGAAGTTTGATCAGCGGTGAATGAAATTTTGAGCTTATCAAGGAATCATCAGGACAGACATGTCTTTGGTTAGGTCTTGATTAAGAAGGAAACCTGAAGCACTGGAACTAACGTTTCAGACTGTTTGGAAAATAAGAGTATGTATATCCAGGTCCTGATCCCGCTACCACGTTGTAAGTACCGAATAATGAAATAAATAATTACAATTTTATTATGTTTGAGTGTGTGTCCTGGGCTGGTGGAAGCGTGGAATCAGATCTGGCAGTCAGGAGCAGTCTGCAGTGAGCTACCCCTGGGGCTCAGGTGTACCCTGTGCTGATCGAATTGTGAGACTTGGGCTTGCCATGAGACATTGTCAAAATAGAGACATGTCATGTGCTCGGAGAGGTATGGAACAAGGCAGTTCTCAAGAAGGAGGCTGAGGTGTTTTTTTCTCTTGCGTTTGCCAAGTGCATTTACACATGGAGTTCTTGGCTGCCACTTGTGCAGACTTCCCTCGGAAATATTTTCCATCTGTCATGCTCACATGCAAAAAAAAAAACCCTGGAGATTCCACCCCCAGCCCTGAAATGGAGCCTCTCTTTGTCTCATAGAGCTTTCAGCAAGACTTTTATTAAAGAGACAAGGAGGAGAACAAAAAATGCAGACAAGGTGCTTTCTAGCATTTCATATCAAGAGCTGCAGCCAGCAGGATCAGAAATGCCTGGGATGGCAAGGAGAAAGAGATTCAGTTTCACCTTGACTCCTTGCTTCATCCACTAGCAACACTCCCTTTATCTGCAGCTCTCTAAGCTCCATCAGCTGCTCCATGCAGGCCTCCTAAGAATTAAGAGTCTCCTTATCTGTGGAGGACAGTCAAATAAAGTGCAGCCAGAAATTCTTGACACTGCCTCCTCCTGTACTTAGAACTGCATGCAAAATGGCAGCCACCTTCTTCACAAAAGTAGCAGAAAATTCTTTTGAAATGTTTCCTAACAAGATTCCCTCTTTTAATACTTTACTGACATCAACAATAAAATAACAAAAAAAAAATAATCACTGAAACAATACCATGTGAGGATGGATAGGCATCCTAAGCCTGAGCAGTGACGATGCAGAGGAAACACACGGGTCTGTTATATCTCCTTTCTTCAAAACTTTAATTATTTTTCAAATAAACCACTCTCTGGTCTAAAGATTGTGATTTGCAGAAGGCAAAATTTGTGACAGAGCTTTATAATCCGTACAAGACATATACTGAATAGATTGGAACTTAGGGCATCAGATGGCGAGAAAGCCAATTGGCATTAGGGTAACTAGATCTTTTGAACATATGGGGTCTTTCCTTAATAGAATTTCTTAGATTTACATTTCTGCTTCACGTACCATGTGAAGCTGTAGATTCAGAAAAAACTGAATGGCAAGGCCTGCTTAAAAGACTGGCTGTTGTGCCTATCATTGACAGTGGAAGCCTGAAGCTTCTGTTGTATTTTAGTTATATTTTGGTGACAGGGACATTTAAAATTATCTTTACGTGTAAGAATATTGGAACTAAGTCTAGCTCTTATTTTTCAGAAGGACTTTTTGGCCTTCCTTGTCTGCTCTCCCCTCCTAACTCTACCCAAGCCACCCCCCTCAGGGTGCTGGAAACAACAGGTTAACATATTTTCCATGGAGATGTATTGGACTGCCACACATTAACCAGGTTTCTTCAGCTCTCCTGCATGACACCACACAGTGCGCCAGGCTGTGGCTGGGCTGACAAGGCTTTGCTGTGACTCATTAGAACAGGAGGCACAATCAGCTGGTGCCATAAAAAAAAAAAAAAAAGGTTTATCAAGGATAAAGAAAACAAGTTATTCAGGGGGAAATGATCCATAACTGCTTGTTATTAAAACCTTTAAGAATTACTCGCATAAGAAGAAAGGAATTGCATAATAAATTTAACTCCCTGGTTTGTTCTCAGAACATGAGTGAGTCAGGGCAAAGCCATCCTGGGAGCCAAAACACACAAGTGCTGAACGTGCTCTTCGGCAGGCCTTTTAAAGGTGTTTTTACTGAATTTGATGTTTTACTCATTCATTTGGTACTGGAAGAAAAAGAAGGTGGCAACCATGTGAAAGTTTCATTTCTTTCAAGAAGACAGAATATGAATTGGAAAAGTTCCTTTGAGACCTCCCTCCTTACAAGTCCAAAAAATGAATACAAATCTAATGATATCGTTAATGAAAAACATGTAGGCACAAGAAAGCGCTCTCAGCTTACCAGAACCAGCCCTGTTGTCATTGTATCCTTCTCCGCATCCCTTTCCAATTTTTTTCAATAGTTGCTGTACACTGTTATCCAGCACCCATGTTTCACCACAGAGGAGGCTGCAATTCAGTTTCGGCTGAAGAATTCATGGTTTGCAGGGACGAGAGGGGAAAGGGTAGCACAAAATGGCAAAAAGGCAAGATAAATCCTGCAGTGCCCTCTGATCTCTGTGGTCTGCTGCCTGCCAGCGGTGACCCCAAGCAGAGCGCAGATGCACACACATGGTTATATACCGCCAGCCTCTCTCTTCTTCCCTGCAGTTGGCTTTGCCTTGCCAGCTGTCCTCATACCACAGGAAGATATTCCCTATTCCTAGGCCTGCAGGAAGCGGGGAGATGAGGGAAGGAAGAAGAGGCTGCCGCCAGGATGCGGGAGCAGAGGGATTCTGCCAGACGCTCCTCCAGCTTCCCCACAATGGCTGCCTCACTGTCCCCACCCCATCTCGGCGGAGACTGTTGGTTGCAGACTAATATGGGCGATTTCATGGGATATGTCACACTCTGTGTGTCTGATGGACAAATTGCCATGGCACTTGCCTATACATGTATTATACACACAGCAACTGATAGATTCCTGCTGAGCAATCGAGACTCTGGACAGAGCGGAATGAGAGACAGAAACTCACATATATTTGAGTGCACATGCAATTAAAGATGTGGAAGGTTGATGCCATCTTGTTCCGGGTGCCAGAAGAGCTTATTATGGTCACAGTGCTGAGGTTACATCATGTTTATATTCTAATATCCTGCTTTTAATGGCTAATAACATTCAGAAAGTTTTCTCTGTTCCAGATGTGGTTTCCATCCAAATGTGATTTTATTTGGAAAGTTTGAACAAGAATGGTTCTGTTTTGTTTTTTTTTAATTATTTTATTTACTTTGAGTTTGAGAAGGATGGGAAAATAAAATTGCTTTTAAGTCCAAAAAATTATTCAGTTCTGTGCTTTGGTCATGGGCTGATGAAAAAAGGATTTGAGTCAGACTAAATCCACCTGCTTTCTGTGGGGGCGTGCCTAGGGACAAGCATCAGCAAGTCTTCCATTATAACTGCCTCCAACCCATGTATATTAAGGCTTCATTTGTGTACATTAACTGAGTGCAGGACAAAAAATACCTCTGCCAGAGAAAATGAAAGTTGTGAGGTCAGTATGAGAAAAAACAAGGGCTGTGGGTGAAGGAGGAAAGCGCGATGTGTTGTAGCTGGGGACATTCTCTGAAAAAGATAGGGAGGGAGGACAGAAGGGTGAATTACTCATATCTCTGATCAAAAAGGCATTACTATGTTTTAGTTGTTTCTCATTCTTCTCACCACTTTTTGGCAGTTGCATTGCCTCTGGGAAGGCCCTTGGCATCATTTCTTATTTTGTTCCTGTGAATGTCTTTCTGTCAGCTTGTGGTGAATGCTTCTTACACTGCTTGACTGAATTCTTTGCAGTGCTTCTCCAAGGGCCACAGGGGTGTCACGTAGTCATGTATTTTCTTTAGGTTGCCAGCATCACCTGCACTGACTCATCCATCAGGGAACAGAGAACGGGCTTTTGTTTAACAGCTGTCTCTCTCGTGCAGTGCTACTTGGAATGCGAATGCATTTTTTCTTTACTGCAAAGGGGGCAGATAACAGTCCATGATGCTGCACAATCTTCAGTAAGTATGGAAGAGGCTGTGTGAGCCATTTCGGTACTTTTCTGCAAGTACTCCGTGTATATCATTTCCTGTTGATGTGCTTGTTCTTAACAAAACATTGCAGGCGCTCTTTGGCAATGTGAACGATTTCACTCCTGCGCTACCCAGGGCATTCCTTCTGCAGCTGACTCAAGCTTGCTTATGGTTTTAATGGCTCAGATTAAACCCTTTCCCAAACATTTTCTCACTTGTATGCATGGGTTCCCCACTGCATATGAATATCCTGTCATTTCTCAAATGGCACAATTTGTTTCTAAAAGGTGTTTCTTTTTTTCCTATCAACTCTATGTGAACAACGCTGACCACGTACTTTGTGTGCTTACTTATCTGACTAATCTCAACCTCCACCAATTCACTCTAGTCCACATGTTACACAAACCCTTCAGCTGACCTTTGCAGCCTCATCTTTGGAGTCAGGACCATGAAAAGGGCTCTGTTTGTGCTCGTAAGCACCACCTTCTCTAGTTCCCCGGCAAATTTGTTATGCGTTGTAATTAATTTGGATCCTATGAAGAAGTGACACCTTTGTGAAATGTGATATTACAAATTGTATACTTATCTAATTGTTAAGTCCTTCATTATGTTATTGTCTCTGATGTAGCGGGAAGAAATTTGAGTTCTGTCTGACTTCGTAAGTTGTTATTCCCAGAGTCTTAATAAGTTATTTGATTTTTTTTTTTCCCCAGTTAGTCAATATTCCAAAGTTCGAGGATGTGAAATCACTTTTTTTTTTTCCCTGAAGATAAGTTTAGTGATTAAGCCATGGAAACTGGGAGGTATGGGTACTCCAAATATTTGTAAATGAGCACGTGGGAAGAAAGAAGCAGCATCACCTAACAGTCTTTTTAGATGGCTTTTAATAAGTGTATTTCCAGAGTACCGTTTTCCTCTGGTGCATAGTTAAATATATATATAAAAATATATATATATATAGTTATATATATATATATATAGTTATACAACCAGTTGTTGTTGCTGACTGTGAAAAGGAACTTGCCCTTTTGAAATCCCAAGTGAAAGGGGAGGCAAGTGGTAAGGGTAGCTGTAGTGACCCTGACGAGGAGACTGCTGTACACTGAGGAGTGAGTGATCCACATAACAGTTATCCTAAGTAGGCAGAGGCCTGGGCTGTGCTGCACTGAGCTGCCTGTGTAGCGCTGCGTAAACCTTTTTGCTGCAGGACAGACCCCACCAGTTCACTGCAATGGAGGAGCCTGTGGGCACCTCCCTCTTGGTACCAGTGATTACGCCTCCTGCGTGGCCTCCCCGTTATCTAACAGTGCAGCGAGAAGTTCTCATGGGACCATCTTCTCTGTTTAACTGTAGAAAAGATGAGTAGAGCTCTTTTCTTGTAAGAAAAGCCTGTAATAGCTCAAATGACTGACATGGTGGAATCTCTTCTATGGATGGGGTTTGCCCAGCATTGCTGTACATGGATTGGAGCCTGTTTGATGCTGCATCACTTGGGGTCCCCACCATCTAAATAGATGTAAGATTGTCTGTGCTATTCTCTCCTTATAGTGTTAACTCTAATAAGCAGCATTTTAAATACTTTACAAGAGTTTGTGTGCCTTTCTTACTGGGATCATAACGGGCCAGTACATCCTGTTGCAAAACATTAGTGCAAAGCAGAATTGTTGTACAGATCTCTGTATGCATCAAGATAGCTTTTGATAAGACTGTTTATTGATAGGCCCAAAATATTTTTCAATTTTTACAGACCCTGCTGTGCTGAATATAGAAACAACAAATTTAGGAGAGGAGACTGCCGCAGGAAAACAGGGGTGAACTGGCAATTAGTTTAAATGTAGGAGATTCAAAACCTACAGATGAGGAAAAGGGGAAATAAATATAAATTTGGTGTTTCTTCAAATATATCAGCTATTACTGTCCAATCTGGGAGTGACTGTGACATGTGACTCTTCGAGAATGAGTTATTAAAGAAGTGGCTAACAGCTTCATGTTAGTGTTACACAGTTCATGATCTAAAGCGAGGAAATGGCCCTTACAAAGAGCAGACCATTTGCAGACCCAACGGCAGGGAAATGGGAAGTTGTTGATGCAAGGAAGACACCTTCAACATCTGTTGGCACCATGTAAAGAGCTCCAGAGAGACCACTTCTCAAACTCCGAAGACACTGAGGGCTGCAAAATCACAATGCAGTTCACTTCAGGACCTGGAATAAATTTAACTTATAGTAAACAACAGTGCTGAGGGGAAAACAGGGGGAAAACAGTGAAAAAATTAATTAGTCAATAATCTCCAGTCACCATAGATGACATGGAAAATGGAGCTTGCACTGAACTTGGGTCTGAGCACACTAAATCTCTGGAGTGACTCATGGGATGAATTCATCCCATCTGCTTGCGGCACTCTGAAAAACTGAAGAGAGTGGTTGGCAAAGATCAAGGATTTTGAAGATGGTAAATTTGGATGAAACCAAGTATGTGATAAAAGAACTGGAGGTCTGGCTACAGAGCCTGTTGCCTGTGTTTACTTGCTATAAACAGGCAAATGTACACAACAGTGCCCTGCTATACTCATTAGCTTGGAGCTGCACCTGTGGAACACCGAAATGGACATGCTTAGCATGAAAAGTGGAGTATGCAGGTGAGAGATGTGAAAATCAACTGTGGTGTGTGGCTTGTTGCAGCATCAGGAATAGGCACCAATCTCAGTTACGAGAGTAGTTATGCTGACAGAGATATGACTCATAAGCTTCAGTGCAGCTCACGAATGATGATCAGTGATCTGACTAACAATTTGTCATAGGAGAGGTTCAAAATTGTTTCCCAATGAGCTTATGGGCAGCAGTAGTGGAGCATCTTCATTGTTACACCTCCTTGTGTTTCAAGACACCTGTTCAGTTCAGCGTGGCTGTAGGTGTGAAGTAGCACCTTTTGGGATAGCAATTTTGACTTGGTTTACCTCTCCAGAAAGGAACATATGACAAAGGAGAATGCAACTCCATCAGGGAAAATGTCTCTGCCTCTGAGTTCATCGGGAATGACTTGAAAGGGCTGATCTTGGAAACACCAACTGGAGATCAGCCGGTGCTGACAGCATATGACAACTTCTCCAAGCATGAGATAGAGCAGTCACACAGGCATAAAAAACCCCTGACAGTTAGAGATATATTACATAGTCCTTGTTGGTCTTTAGCCATTTTTTTTTTTCCCCTTCCCTGGATTATTTTAGTACTACAGGAACCTCTGTTTTCCAGAAAGACTATGTATTGATGCTGAAAAGACGATGATGATGTGAACATCCAGGACACGGAATAGATGTGGCTAAGCAGCCAGAGAAAAGCAGAAGGGAAAAAATCCTAGAATCCTAGAATACTCCTTTTACCGTTCTTTTACATATCTGGCATAGTTGTTATGAATTCAGAAAAACAGAGCCTGCTCTTTGCAGCACATTGAAAACTGGCATGCAAGTTACCTAGAAGTGAGAAAGGCCAGTAAAAAGATAACTCAGTGGATGGAGGGACATGAAAGAAAATCTGGAAATATTGTGGTAAGTTCTACATATCCCAGTTAGTTTTGTTGCCTTGGTTGTCATGGAGCAATTTGCAGCAAAGAAGGAATTGCTGCTTTGCCACCTGAACCTCAACTCACCGCAGTCTATATCTGCCCAGAGGATAGGCCTGACTCTGCAAACAGGAGACCTGTGACCACTGATAGTACAGACATGTATTTGAACAGTGACTTTGAGGCTGAAGTTAAGGCATACGCATATACATTACTTAGGAATACCATAGAAACAGACGAACATGTGAATTCCTAGGGTTTAAAGGAGTGATAAATGCTTGTTAAAGCTGTTTGGATTGGAAGGAGTTGCAATGTTCAATGCAGGCAGCACAAATAAGTGCTAATAGTTTTAAGTTCTGGGTGATTTTTTGTTGATTTACTGTCATCTAAGTTATAACCTGCCTGAATGTGCTGGCGATGGTACTTGTGTTGTCACTTTAAATCAAATTGTTTCTGTTTATGGGTATTCAAGTATCTTTACAGGAGGTGAACTGCTTGGTTTTCCTCCATGATATATGCCATGCTTCACATGGCTAGAAGACTGCATTGGATCTAGTAATTGTGTATGTATCCACGTGCATATGTATTTCTTTACTTAAATTTACTTTGCCGACTGCTTGATGCTCTTTTGGGAAAATAGAATAAATGGTGCAGTGTATTCAGATGTTGTCTCCTAATTTTTTTTATGAGGATACAGCTTGCAGAACTCCTATCAGCATGTTTGATAATAAGATTGACTTTACAAACAAGAGCTGCATTGAGTCAGCTGAAATTGCGATGACTGGTGTGCTCCGCCTCTCGCTGTGATCTTTGCAGCAATATGAATTAAATGACATTTGGAAATGGTTGCAGAACCACAGCCATGCACATTTGAATATTTACTCAACTAACTGTGATTTTTAAAAATTTATTGCTGAGTTTCTTAGAAATGTCCCACCAGACATCCCAGGAGAGTTATCTCTCAGTGGGCAGGCTTGGCTTACAGAGTAAGCAGAAGTTGTTCCTGTCTTGTAGTATTTTTTCTGCCCTTTTCTTTTCTAGGCAGGATATTGTTGCTTTTTCATTCCTTTTGTTGAGAATTTCACTGATAGACAAGCACAATTCCTGTTAAACAGGAGGGTACAGCAGCTGGCTAAGGCAGAGGCTTCAAAGTGGGCAAAAAATTTAAACCCCTTTTTTGTAAAAGTATCATGGTTTCAGCTGGGATGGAGTTAACTTTTTTGCTGGCAGCTGGTGTAGTGCTATGTTCTGGATTTGAGATGGGAACAGTGTGATAGCACACTGGTGTTTTTGGTTGTTGCTAGGCGCTCAAGGCCTTTTCTGCTCCTCACACCGCCCTGCCAGCGAGCAGACTGGGAGGGCACAAGAAGCTGGGAGGGGACACAGCCGGGACAGCTGACCTCAACAGACCAAGGAAATATTCCATGCCATGTGGTGTCATGCTTAGTATATACAGCTGGAGGAAGAAGATGGAAGGGGGGATGTTCGTAGTTGTGGTGTTTTGTCTTCCCAAGTGACTGTTATGTGTGATGGAGCCCTGCTTTCCTGGGGATGGCTGAACACCTGCCTGCCCATGGGAAGCAGTGGATGAATTCTTTGTTTTACTTTGCTTGCATGCGTGGCTTTTGCTCAACCTATTAAACTGCCTTTATCTCAACCCATGAGTTTTTTCTCATTTTTCCTCTTCTGATTCTCTCCACCACCCAAACCAGGGGGAGTGAGCAAGCGACGGTGCGGTTCTAGCTGTCAGATGGGGTTAAACCATGACAAAAAGTGATATTGGCTATCAGGACAAACACAAACTCTGGGGAATTAACAGTGTTCAAGGAACTGTGGCACCTTATGCACAGAAACAAGGAGCCAGGCAAAGCTTTTCTGATGGCACTGGAGCCAGCAACAGCTTGCAGGTCTGTGGAACGAGCTCCGGAAATGGATGCCAGTGACAGCTAATTGCCTTCTGGAAATAAAAAGGGGCAGCAAAAGGGGCATAGGATCTTAGACAACCACCTGAAGTCTTTAAAATGATTGGCTGCAGTTTAAGAATCTGGCTAGGTTATCTCCTTGAATGATTCCTTCTGCTATCACTTTGAGAAAAACAAGAAGAATGACTCAATCCCCTAGCATCTTACATGCGTCTTAGTCATTGCCAATCACAAAAAAGTTACAGTCTGGTTCTCATGTTGAATTGAAACACTTCCTGAGAGAATGGGCATACTTGATGCAATGCTGAGTCACTCTCAGCTGCTCACCATTATTAGGTATTCAGCATTGCTAAATTGATACAATTAATTTTCCTTAAGTTCCATAAAAGTCTCTTTATCCTCCTGACAGTATTATTCCTTTTCTTTTTATTATGGTAGTCAGTGTGCTGCTAAAACAAAGACAAGCCAGCTTTTTATCTTGCTTTTATATTTGAGTCTCAGAGAGCAATTTTTTTACTCTCATTTTTGTTCGTTTATTTGTGAATCACTGCATCTTTCAGAATATGAATCTGTAGAACATCATGCTTTTAGGTATAAAGTGAAAGGAAAAAAAACCCTTAGCCGTCTTCTGAGAAAGTCACAGAAAAAGAATCACTGGAGAGGCTGACCTACATACCACACAGTGTCCCTTAAACAAAACAGAGTTTGAATACTTCCTGTGAATTACCAAGGCAGATATTATCATTGAAGGTAGGACACACAGAAATAGTCCAGAATGATTTTCATTTAATGTTTTTAATGTCTTTTTCTTCAGTTCACTTGACCAATACCATGTGTTCAAATTAACAGTTGAACATTTACTTACTCCCCTCATTTGCACACAACAACCTTTTATTTATTTATTTATTTTTAGTACCCCCTCCATATTATTTTTGGCATGTGTGATTTCAAGATATAAAAGAACAGTTTGACAAAAGCCGGATCTGAAAATAGGTCCTAACTCATCCCTCTGGAGAAAAGCATGGTCACTGCAGATGCTCTTCTCTCCAGCCAGAGGAACTGGCTGAGGCATGCACCTTGATCCTGGAGTTCAAGATACCGTGACTCCACCTGATAAAAGCAGAAAGCAGGTTTCAGAAAGGAATGCTGGGACTGGCTTGTTAGATCTGCCTTAGCTTATCTCACCTGCCAGTCTGATTTACTGGGAGAGACTGATTTCAGGGGAGGCAGATCCCAAAATGTGGCTGGCCTCGTTGGCTAATCAGCAGACAATGAGCTCTGTACGTGACTAGCACAATGCAGGGAACCCAGCTGTTAAAGGTCCACTGGAGGAGGTTTCTTGAGGGATAAGATATTGTATTTGCACTTCCTGAACAATCTTTCCAGACCTCTTTCCTGTAAAGTACAATACTGTATTTCAAGCTGAAAGCAAACAACTCCCCTCCTTCTCCCTCTGAAAAACAAACCCTGTTAAACCGTGGAAAACTATTGTGAAGACCTCACCAGGGTGGAAAATGTGCACTGTCTCCTAGTGTATTTCACGCGAATGAAA
The DNA here is from genome assembly GCA_013398915.1 of Dromas ardeola. Lineage (NCBI taxonomy): Eukaryota > Metazoa > Chordata > Aves > Charadriiformes > Dromadidae > Dromas > Dromas ardeola. Next base: position 150,483 of record VYZM01022923.1, read on the forward strand.
AAAAACATTCTTGTACTTTGGGAGCTGCTAACCGCAAAAAATGAAGAGGCTTTCCAGATTTTAAACCCAACAAAGAACAGTAATAAACTTTCCAAAAGAGAAAGGAACATTACCTCTTCTAACTGCAAAAGCATCTCTTCTCCAGAAACGTCACCTTCCGTTCCTCTCTCAGCTCATTCACTTTCCTCAGTGCCCTTCCTTGACCTCCACTTCTGTGGCTTGAACCCTGCAAATTTCTGGGTCCAGGCTAAAATAAAGATTGGAGCTATGACACACTGACTGATGAACTAGAACCCACATTTTTCTTATGGATGATGCAGAATTTGTTTTTAAGAGTCATTGCCTGTGTAGAAGCTTGAGTTAATGCAGACAGTGAGTGTCAGTGCTGCCAAGAAACGGGATAACGTGTATTGCAAATGGGATCCCAGAAAGAATTGTGTTTTTTTCGTATGTAGACTGCCACAGTCTGTTTAGACCAACAAAGAAGCAAATGACATGACAGCACCAATCTTTTTGACTAGAGCTTCTCCCCGACACCTTTCGTCTGTCTAATGCTGTGCCAAGAACCTATTTTCAAACATAGCTTAAATATTGTCACAACCCTTGTTTGTGTGGGTCTTTCCCTATGTCAGATCATAGATCGCAGGGCTTTTGATAGCTTCTCTCAATTCACTTTGGAAGAAGAGGAGTGGACTTTAATACAAGTAATCTGAATTGAGCAATCCTGATTGAAAAGAGCTCCAGACTCATCACTTCCACCAGTGCAAGATTCTGAACGGTTATTACTGTGTTTTCCTATTTATTTCATTAGAAAAAATACTAAAAATGTGGGTAGTTTAGAAAGTTTTTTGTAACAAGTTTTTGGACAGCAGAGGCATTTAAATACTTTTAATGAGAGATTTGCCTTGAGCACGTAAAATTAACTGAATTGCACTTAATTAGGTCATCGGAAGTTTCTAATCTTTTTATACTTTGTGGATGGATTTGAAACAGTATATGTGAGGCTGCAGCTCTCTTAGGAAAACTGGTGAGATCTGTAAACTTTTAGACATATATGTGCTGCTCAAAATATGAGCCTGATCTCTTGATTTTCTTGTTCTCAGATGTCTGTGGGACTTCTGGTGATTTTTCTGTCCTAAGGAAGGGTACTGCTTTTGTAGAAGGCTATAACAGATTTGTGATATGGATGCACACACAGTAGTAACCAAAGGAAGCATTTCAATAGTTACATTCATGGCATAAATTTGCTTTAGGCAGGAGGGATTTTTACAACTGAAACCCTCTTACAGCATTATGATTTGTCTGTATGGGGTAGTAGATGTCCACATAAAAACCCAACAAACTCCATTGTGATTCCAAGTTTCATGTGAGTTGGATCCTCAGTTGATGTAAATGTGCACACTGTCATTTATGGCAAAAGACCTTTAATATGTGTTGATAGCTGTTCAAACTTCTACTTTCCAGAGCCTCATTTTATTATATTAAATAACAATTGGAAGTTCAACTATACCAGTGTTACATCCCAAACGAGCACTTTGGTGCCATTGTGTAGAAGGCAATTTTCCCCCTGTTTCTTTGCTGGAAGTTTTGCATGCAATGAGGTATTAACTTGTATAATTAGAGACATCCTGAGCAAAGCTCAACAAATCTTCCTCTTTTTCCTAGTTCTGCTTTGGGGGATGACACTGTTGGTGTTTTACTGCCAAAACTTCACATTAAAAAGATAAAAAAAAAAAAAAATCAATTTCCACAACTAATTGATGGACTGCTGAAGGACTTCGCTCCCTATCTGTGCTGACACCTTGAGGGTAACCAAAGCCACTTCCTCTATATTTGAAAACCTAGAGAACTAACTCATTTTCATGTTCTGTCCATTTATCAAAAGAAAGAGAAAAAAAAAATCATCAGCAGAAGCAGGAAATGCTAGATGGAGGCTCAAATTGCCCTCTGTGCCCAGGTGCTGATTTTTAGTCATACCAAGGGCAGCCTTGGAAAACTCATTTTGTTTTTCTAAAAACAGGCAATGGAGGGAGGAGGGCTACTGATTATATTCCTCATCTGATGTAGAAAGTCTGGATTCAGTTTCTTGCTCTGCTATGACCTGAAAACCTCCAGTGATCCTAGAATGACCTTTTTCTGAGAATTAGGAAGCACCCAAACCATTTGCTTCTGCAAATGTAAATGTCTTCTCTTGATCTTGCCTGTTCTAACATAAATTCACCATAAAGCTATATTCTGATATGAATTTTAGAGGCTTTTTTATATAAGCACAGTAGATAGATAGGCAAAATGAAATTGCTTTGTGGATTGAGTCTTTCTAGCAACTAGACAAGAACATGGGGTCCTGTACGCTTTTATCATCTTGCCAAGTCTGTGTGAAGGACAGGCAGAATTGCAGGCTCTTGTGCTAAATGTGGAACAGGAATTGTTCTCCATCTATTACCTCAAAAGGGGCAGAGGAGAATGGAGAGCAGCAGGACGAGGCCTCGGCACCAGTCTTTCTTGGCTGCCTGTAGGAAGGGAAATGTGCCGCAGCATTTCTATACAGGACTTGCCGTCCTCCTCTCCTAAATAGAAATTATAGGTTTCTCCTGGGTTGCAAAGGTGCCTGTTGCCCCACTGAAGGTCTATGCCTACAAGATACAATTTAATCCTCTAGTTACCTTTGAAAAGGAACCTCATATACATATAGATTGAATGAGCTTTTTTTTTTGCATGCATATGAATTGTGTTTATATGAGATATATATTGTGTATATACACACATACTAATATGTATTTATACCACTGTGGGTGGTAATTGCAAAAGACTGGGATTTTCTTTTCACTATATCTGGACATGTTGGTTTGCAATGAGGTACATCTAAAGCCTCATTCTGATCATAATTTACAGGTATCCACAGTTTGTCTTGCTGTTTAGAGAAAATTTCTTAGACATTTTAGACCCTCAGGAGTCTGGAGGTGCCAAACCCTTGTACCGGCTTCAGGAGAGTGTTGTTGGCTCTGGAGCACTGCACTAACCAAGGCTAGCCAGCCCAGCTGGGGCACGTAGTAGTAGTGGTGGTGTAGTAGCTGGTGGTGTAGTAATTTCATTTGTTGAGATAACCAGCGATGACCATTTAAGTGACCAGGAAGATTATGCTTTTTTTTCTCCATGTTACCACCCTGAGTGTTGTACCTTTGGTACCTTTGGTACCAATGTTACCAATGGTAACATTGCCACGCTGTGCTGGGGATAGACAAGCTCACGTTGGAGTGACCTGCATGGAGACTTTAACAAGAGAAACATGACTGGAGACTCATGTCGCCCTCTCCACCTGTTTAAAAGCACAACTATACCCATGGTTTACAATACTGCTTTATCCCTCACCTTTCTTCAGGCTCATGCATCCACCAGCCTTGCACTGCAAGTGCATTTTTTTTATTTTATTTTTGCTAAAAAGAACATAATGATCAGAATGAAAGCAATACATCAAAACTCACTCAAAATTAAATATTGTTCTCCCTTATCACATTCAGATGCTTCAGTAAAACAAGGTCTTTCTGACATTTTTGGAAATCATCGTCTGGAGCCATCGCTAGAATGACATATCATTTGCTGTTGTGTCAGACCTGCAAGCTGTTGCAGAAGTTAAATTCTTTTTTGGCCCTTAGGGAGCTTTAGCATATCTGCGTTAGAGAGGAAGACACTGTGACACAGTTCCAGTTTGTTTGCCCACTGACATGTTTTTGGGGACTAAATGACAAGTGAAAAGACCATCTCCTTTTGGGACTGTTTTTCCTGCTTTATATGTATCACGTATACCAGAGTGCCTCAATAAAACTCTGTCTAGCATGCCATTCCTCAGCAATCAACGCTCATTCCTAACACATCTGCTTGAATTTGGCTTTAATCCTTCTCTCCTTCATCTGTATTTATCAATATTTCAGAAATTTAAGCGTCAACTAGTCTCATACTGTAGCATGTCTGCAGTATTGACTTGATAATCTGAAACTTTTAGGAAAAATCAACAGTGAAATAAAATAACATAGATATATTTAGATCTGACAAATACACTGTGACTAACTGTGCCTGTTGTCATAGCCGTGTCATTTTATGCTTTAGTTTTCCTGGTGTCCATTTAAAAATACCACCACATTTTAATGAAAAAACTTCCTAAGAATAGTAAAAAATATTAGATCGCAGCAGCATATATTTTTAAATCTATATTTGCACATTGGAATGATAGACTAAAGCAGTTACTATCAAAAGAAGGTTAAGAAGAATAAGCATGCTGTAACGATGTAAATATATGTCTATTAACCGAAATTTAGAATGATATTTGGCTTTTTAATCTGAAAACTTTGACGTATCTGGTGTTGGAAAATCCAGTAAATTCATATAATGAAGAAATTGGTAATAAATATTGAAACCCAGTAAGTTATCGTGGTGGTAAATTTAGTAAGTGTACAGTGCTGCAGTAGGTCTTGTCCAAAGTGAGATACCTTTTGTTTTTGAAAGTGACAACCAGCCCACAAAGCAAATGAATCACAGGGAAGGACACATTTTCTTCAATGATTGATATAATCTCAGTCTAAATCTTGAGGATAAAGTAGTTCAAATGTCAAATGAACACCACCCTTCACATTTTGTAATAGTTCTGTGATAATTTTTTTTTTTCTCAATCAGTATAATCTGAGAGTCTGGTCTTCCAAAGTTTAGCTATCTCAAAAGAGTTCATGGTCAGTATTAAAACAGCAATTGATCCAATTTATAATCACTCGCTAATGACTTAGTGTGGACTTACACTTGTGTTCCAGAGATAAAGTGATCTCCGTGCCATTCAGAGCGCTTTGAACCATTCCACCTCTTGTGAGAACAAGCTGAAACAGTGGACAAATACGTATCTGTCAGAGGAAATACATGCTGCAGCATCTGGCATGTTTCTGAGGTTATGTGAAGACCATACAAGATTAGCAGTTTTATCAGAGCTACAACCTACTTGTTAAAAGGATATCGACTCGTTGAATTGCTATTAGTACTCAGGACAGATGGAGCTCCTGCAATTCAAAGTGTTGCAAACCTTTAGAACCAATTTCTGGCCTCACAGGATTTGCAGATCTAATGCAAGCCTATGAATTTTTCCCTCTATAGTGCGTAAAGACTTTTATTTGTTTGTTTTCCACTAAATGCTTTTTTAATTTTCCTAAAGTGCAGCCTGTGTTTTATATTAGGACATGTTGATCCCTTCAAATGCTGTGCCGGCAAAGCAGATGTGCTGTTACCTCTAGAGCATACATCTGGTTATTTACTACTTCCCCCTTCTCTTTTAAGCTTGTGCAAGGGAATTTCTTGGGAAATTTAAGAGTCCTCTACTTCCCCATTCACTCAATGTGAAACACTCGCTATGAATATTTCTTCAGTGAAGATCTAAAGTCATGAACTACGGTCTTTTTTTCTGCAGATGAACTCGGATGTCACAGAAAGAGCAAGTGGCGTTATCCCAGAATATGCACAGCTCCTCTTAACTGGTTCTGTGGGATTCTTCTCCTTTTTATTTCTCATTCTCTTTCAAGGTTCTTCTGAAGTTGGCGTGATTAAAACATTAATGTTTCAAACCCTCCAAAACATGGAAGACTCAATGTTAAACAGTAGAGTCCTTAAAAAAGATATTTGTTAGACAGGCTTTTAAGGCTAAATTAAAGTTTCTATAGGTATAACAATGTTAAAATACCTTAATAAAATGAAGCAGTTAGGGGATTTATACCAGTAAGAGATAAAGTTGAAATGTGGCAGGCAGCTTCAAGATATCTCTTTTTTACATTATTTCAGCCTTTGTACTGATACTATTCTGCCTGTTTGTGCTATCAAAATAAACCTAACCTCTATGCTGATTTGTGATAACAAGGAGAGGAATAAGATCTATGAAATAACAAAAAGAAAAAATAACTGATACTCTCAGCATGTCTATTTTTGCTTTTTGTTGTTATTGGTTTTCATTTCTTACCCATCAAACTTTTCTTAATTTTTTACCTTTCTGAAATTTACCTCTCCCAAACCCTTAACCCACCACAAATCTTGTTTTTAAAAGTTCCCCTTAAAAATTTTGTAGGCCACCTATTCACACAGAGCCTTCAAAATGGGAAGGGCTGGCAACCCAGTGAAGAACAGTACCTATCTCCTGCGATGGGACCCTGATGCACTACGCCGATTCGGAACATCTGCCTAGTGTGATCAACCCCTTCTTTTCCATGATATAAATGTATAGTCATCTGAAATGATGTTGGGTCATCCCTGGAGCTGTGGGAAATGTTCATTTTCAAGTAATTTTCTCTACTCCATCAATAACACACAGTAACTGCTCACAACAATGGGAAGTAATTAGGATTTGAAATTAATGGATTTCCCTGTTACCTCACAGTGGACTTTTGCTTCTAGCCTTTGATAGAGCTGCTTTATTATCAAGCTTCTGATTGCTTAATATAGCTAGTTTCTCAGATTGGATGCTGGCAGAGACCTATGAATTTTATTAATGATTGAATAACTAATGAGAAAATGCTGCAGACCTTGCAGATTTTTAAATTAATCACACTTACCTTAGAAGACTTCTGCCCTCTTTTTCTGATTGCAGATAGAATATACTTCAGCTGAGACATTTTCCTGCTGATTTGAGTTCTATGGGACATTTTTTCTGCTGCTCTGGAAATCAATTACTTGGATGACATAATAGGCCCCCATTAATCTGTATGGAGCATAGTACAATCTGTTTCATTCCAAGCCAAGGAGGGCCAATTGATGTAAATTACAGAGTCACTCAGTTTGTTGCTATTTATAAAATTAGTCACCTGCAGCATCATCCTGGATGAAGTCCAGTGGATGAAACAATGTTGGAACAGTCCTACCAGCACTTAAAATATATAGGACATGGTGTTTCCCTTTTGCGTCTGGAAGTTACATGTCTCTTACTTTGAGGATGGGAAGTCCCTTTCCATTCATTCTGACTCAAATATAAAAAGACAATAAAAACGTTTTAAAACTTAGATATTTTGTTTCCCAAGCAAAATTTTGTATCTCTCTGTTCATCTCAGTTAATGAAAATGACAAAATTGCAATTAGAAACTTGGAAGATGAATATGAAAATTTTGCAGGCCTTAAGGATTATAAGAAAAACAGTTCTACTTCTTATTTTATTGTCAAAAATCTGTCTAGCATGTCACCCAAGTTACACAAGCCAAGAAAAAATATCTTCAAAAAGTGGTGGGATTAATCTAGTATATGGCTTCTGTTTACCCAGAGTAATCATGACTTACGCTTTTGTTGTTTTGTAAGCAAAAAAAGTTATGACTTTCTCCCACCTAATTTTCTGTAGGCAAGATGAAAGAGAGAAAGATTTTGCTGTTTTCTATTACTCATGATGACTATTGCATTAGTAGTTTTGTTTTTCTAAAGTGACTATACACAGTGCTATCACGATGAGATCTGTTGTAGCATTAATAGTAACACGCCAATGTAAAGCTTAATTAGATTAATTCTCATTTGGTGATGTTAAATTTACATTCACATCTGTGAAAACAGAATTTGTCCAATGTGCTTCTCACGTAACACACAAGTTCATTTCCCCTTAGTAGCTATTTGACCTTATAAGGCAGAAGATGCTTTGTGCCATGAACGGGTACTACTTTTACTGGGCACGAATCAGTTAAGCAGTGCCATGCTAAAGCTATTAGCATTAAGAAGGTTTGTCAGCTGCGTTTGTTCAAAGCAATGCAGCTTAAATGTCAAACGTGTATGTGTGTGTATATATATATTTATACATATACATTTACATCTATAATTTAGAAACAAGTATTTAGAAACAGCTTGCTGTAGCCTTGCACAACACAGAGCTGAAAAGTGAACTGATGATGCAGACATACTTGGACTGGTTTTAATGAACTTATTTAATGCATGGGTGATTCTCAGTGTCAGAATGTGATTGTAAGGGTCTGGGAAGTGTCCAGCTGATTCCTGGGAAAAAAAGCGTTGATTCTTATTTGACTTGGTGTTACTACTCACTGTGAATAGGCAATACCTCCTGCCAAAAAAAAGGAGTTCTGCTGAAGAAAGTTACTTTATCAATAATTTTGATTGAGTGACGTGTGTCCTAAAAATCCTGGATTCGATAATGGAATGCCAACAGTCAACAAGTGTTCACAGAAGTCTGAAATACGATGAGCTGACACCATTTTGATTGGGACCCTATCTCATTTGTGATCTAGTCCAAGATCCTTTCTCTAACCAGGCATTCTGGTTCATGCCTGAGCCACAAAAAATAAAGGGGTTAAAAATTCAGGCCAGATCAAGTGAAAGTAATATTCTCAGTGGAACAAAGAAGCAACAAAGAAGATCAAACAGGTATAATTAATTTTTATTTTGCACTTGCCTGAAATATTTCGGGGAACCCAAAATGAAATGCTGTGCTTTGTTTTCAGGTTATTTAGCCTTTTCAGATACAAAATAGACAGCATTTTCAAAATAAAATTTCAAAACGAAATGCTGAAACTGTTCTTTGGCAAATACCTGAACTAAAGGACTTTCTGAAACAATTAGTTGCATTAATAATTCAGGCCAATTAAACAATGTTACTTTCTAATAAACATGCATCCAGTTGCGTCAAATCTGCAAATCATTACAAAGTGATTTTCTGTGTGCAAATTATAGGGATTTTTTTTTTTTTTAACCCATCTTTATGAATATTCCCAAAAGGGCAAATACAGAGTTATCTGATGATGAAGAGGGCTTTTTCTCAGCTCACATTTTCCAGATACTGGTTTATCTCCAGAAATATTGCAAATTTTCCCTTGCTTTGTGTCTTTCTCTTCTAAACCTTCAGGTTTTTAGCTGTGCGTAGACCCCTCCTCCTTTGAGAGGGAGATTGGACTACAAACTTCCTGAGGTCCCTTCTGACCTGAACAATGTTATGATTCAATTTGTATGCTCAATACTTGTAAATACCTTTTTAAAGTTCTCTTTTTCTGGAATATACCTTCCTCTTCACTGCTGAGGGAGTAAGACAGAAATATTTCACCCATCTCAATAAATGGTCTTCACAACAAATTCTTTAATTATATACAGAACTAACATATCATATAGCAACAGAAATTTATTTACCAGTGTGCCTGAACTCAGACAGGTCAGGCTAATATGAGGAGCAAGAAAATTGTTCATCTTACTGAGTTGTTCACTCAACTTTAGGTTTATGCAGAAGGGATGTCAGTGTAGAGCCACTAACTTTTGCTGTGAACGCCTTCACCTGCGTTCCTCAACATCTCCCTGAAGTGGTTATCAAAACCCACCTGCACTCATGTGCACCCACTAACTCATGTTAGTATAAGTGAGAGAGAAAGAAAGGGACATCTCCTCTGTTTTGTACCATTTTTAGGAGGGAGGTGTCAGTTTGTCTCCATTGCCCAGAAAGAGAGCCTGCATAGTTACTGTAGCCCAGGCAACTGACTCATAACGTTGCCAGACTTAGGCTGTGTAAGTCTTATCCTCCATTACTATTGTGAAGATAAAACTGGAAATCTGGAGTTTAAAGCTTTCATTGAACAACACCAAAATCTTGGACCCTTAACACCATCAAATATTTTTGTAAAATCCCCCTCATTAAGACATCTTTGAGACACCCTAGTCCAAGACCACAATCAAAATCTCTACTCTAGAAGGGCCATAGCGACCTCCAAAGCTTTCCAGATATCTTTAAAGATTTTATTTCTATTAGTATTTTCAAGGTGTAACTGAGATGAAATGATGAAGTTGTAAATCCTTCTTAACCAAAGGAAATCAAATGCTTTCAGGATATCACAATTTAAATACTAGTGTGATAGACACCTAGTTTTACTGCTAAGTGCGTATTTCTTTGCCTGTGAAGACATTAAAGTGCATCTACTGTGACTTCTAGTAAGAAGGGGAAAGTTAGTGCCTATTCATCAGAAGAGTGTAAAAAAAAGGAAAGCATGAGGGAACTAGATCAATCAGTTTAACTTCAATTCACAGAATAAATCTGGAACAGTCTACAGCACCTAGAAAAAAACAGGGAGAAGAGCAAAAGCCAACATAGATTTGCCAAGAACAAATCATAGTAAATGAAACTCACTCTTTCTTTGATGAAGTAACAGGACTTGTGGATAGATGAGAAGCAGAAGAACTCATGTACCTTTACTTAAGCAAAGTTTTTGACACAGTCTCAGTTGGCATTGTCATACCCAAGCTAGGAAAAACACGGCCTTTATTCTTTGGGCACAAAACTGATTAGATAACCATGCCATAGAAAAGTTAATAAAGTCTAATTGCGCTTAGGGTTCTGTGGGGGGTCTGCCTTAGATCTGCTTCTGTTCAAGGTTTTCATTAGCAAAACAGATGGTGGAAGAGTCAGAATGCTCATTAGTTTTCCATATGACACAGTGCTCGGAAGGACCTCAAATGTGTTGGATGCTAACAGTAAAAATAAAAATCTGGAGAAATGGACTGGAAATATAGGATGTAACTCAGCCCAGAAAAAGGATGAGGGCAAGGTTAAGAGACAAGGGCAAAATACTGCAGGAAAAATCAATGATACAAATTCAAGATGGTAAACACTAGGAAGCAAGTTCTTCAAAAAGATCTAATGATTATAGTGGATCACAAATTGAGTCTGAATCAACAAGTGAGATTCTTTTGAAAAGACAAATATTCTGCTCATTGTGTATAAATAGAAATATAGGCTACAAGATGCACATTATGATCGGATGTTATAGAAGCCATGAGCTAGGAGGTAAGATTGGAAGAATGGATGTTATCAGGCCTAAAATAAAAAAGAGAGAGAAGGATGTCAGTGGCAAGAAAGTTTAATAATCTTATGCCATTCCTCTTGTTGAAAAAGAGAAATAATACTGTTCTCTGTATCCACAATGAATGGAACAAGAAGTAAGACGTTTAAATTGACACAAGAAAGATTAAAGTAATTAGAAATATTTTCTCATAATAAAGCTAATTGAGCATGGGAACACATAGATTGGGAAGACTGGATACTCTGTCACTGGAATTCTTTAATGAAAGTTCAGTTATGCATCTTTCAGAAATAACATCAATATTGCTACTAGAGCATTTGGATGGATCAAATTGGTTTCTGTTTTTGAGTCTGCTGGGAGGCCACAGCACAGTAGTTCAGATAAGGCCTGTTTTTTTCTCATGAGCATTACTGTAAATCTGAATTTTACTTAACTAACAAGTCAGTATTGGACATTAGTGCATCATTCCAGTAAGGCTGGACACTTACATTTTAGTGTATTTGCTTTCAGAAATTTTGCTTTTGCTTAATTGAGATATAACTGAAGTTGGACATTATAACTTACCTCAGTAACAACATCTGCTCATCAGTGCTAGTTCTTAACCCTTCTCTTAGAAATGTTTTTCCATAAGTATAGCTATTAGCACTGGTGCATACTGCAGTGTGTGGCCAGTTGGTTTTTATATTTATTCTAATTGGTTGTACAGCATCCAAATATGGTGGCCAAAGAACAGGAGTAATTAAAAAAATGTAATTGTATGAACACTGGTGTTTATAGCTATATGTAACTGCAAAGATGTCATCTAAAAATTGGTAAGAATTTTATCTCCATTAGACTGGAATGTGCAAAAGTGACTTTGATGACTTTAGAGACATTTAGAGGCACTATAATCCCACTCTGTTCTGTAACTGCAGTGTATCTCTCCCTGTAACAACCTGGTTCCATATTTTTTACTAAAATAATACTAAGGTTGCAGTGGAAACTCATGCTCTGTCTTTCACTTGTCTTTCACCTCTCTGAAAAAAGCAGGTTCTCGAGAGCCCCATAGGGCACGCTGCCTGCCTAAGGATTTCCCAAAGTTGGGGCATCCAGAAATTTTTCCCTTGTTTGGATACCCTTTTGCCTAATGCAGGGTAAACTCATGCTGCAGCCTTTCCCTCAGAGGGGTGGTATCTAAACTCCTCAGTCAGGCCTTTTGTTTTTTTCTGTGTTGAAACTCACAGGACAGGGTGTAAAAGTCAGGTATATATCAGAATGCATTAAGGACTTCCCTGTATTATTATCGCACTGCAAATTTCTCAGCACTACCATAGCCTTAGTTTCCCACAAACTGTCTATACTACCCTGTCAAAATACACTCAACACCTCACTTGTGTTCCTATACGGATTAACCTCAGTCCTCTCTCTTTTCCTCTATTCCCCATTATAATACTCCATGTTCCTTCCTGTATTCTCTACCTACATTTGTTTAGCCTGGAGGCTGGCCAAGAGATGATATCTGCTCTGGCTAGCCCAGACCCATGTGCTTGTGAAATGGTCAGGCTGGTGCTTCCCTGGCCTGGCTAAGAGCCTGGTGCCTTTTCATTAATGAACTGCGACACAGATTTAGACCCAGAGCTGGCCCGCGAGCTGTGTGCACTGACCCCTCATAGTCACGTCAGGGGGTAAGCCTTCCTTTGCCAAGCTGGAAGAAGTTGGTCAGGGACTGAGAAGTTTTTTTTGTTGGGACTGGCAGATAGACATCCCCCTCCCTCAGACTGGTCGCAAAAGAAATCTTTCATTGCGGAGAACAGGCCAAGTTTTCCCTCCACCACGTCCCCAGTTTCTTACACAAAAGTACTTAATCTGCTAGCTGTAGATCACACAAATACCTAGTAGCAACCCTTCCTATTCCCCACACACATCTGTATTTGCCATGTCTGTACTGCTGTACATCTTAATAGATAGGCAGTACCTCCGCTAGGTAGGACGAGGAGAAGTCTCCTTCCACCTACCACAAGCAGCAGAAAAGGAAATGTGGAAACAAAATCTGTGATGAAAGGAACAGCAAAAATCACTTCCAAAATTTGATTAAATGCAAACATCTGAAGGCTCACTAGCTGTTTTACTGAATTTAAGATGGATATTTTTCTACCAATGAGAACAAATGGGAGACCAAATTATTTCATTTGAGTTTGAATTAAAAAAAAAAAAAAAGAAAAGAAAAGAAAAAATGTTTTATACATTGTTCACCTGGTGTCTATTATTTGGTGAATCATGAGCCTTTCATTTACAAGGAGAAGTGTTCTTAGAATTTGAGAGACAGAAAAATATTTTGTGCACAACTACTTTTGGAAGAAAAGCACTCTTGATTAAAAATACATCCCAAGCATTGTCTGAAAAATAAACTAAGCCGAGGCAGTATGATTTGCTTTAGCATTAGTTACAGAACTTTTTCAGTTTACCTCTCTTGGCACATATACTAGGGAGCATTGTGCTATAGGAATGGGAAGGGGCTGGAGCGCCTCTTCTTTTATCTGCACATTTCTGCCATCTTATTTGTGAGTGTTTCCTGGTGCTTTTTCCCCACCTGGATCCCATGAGCTTCTTTTAACCAGTGGGTGTGCAAGAGGCCATGGTGCTGTGCTATGTGTGTGTGTGATACTCGGTTCTGGCAAGGGCTCAGTCAGGTGTGTGGAGCCCACAGTCAAGGAGCACCAGTTCAGCATAAATTTTTCTGATGGACTGTGGTGCAATCTAAAGTCAAAATAAATTTCTTGTAAAATGCTTAATCCCTGAGGCACAAATTGTCTCAAAATATTGCTCAGTCTTCACCTAAGGAGGTGAAAGCAAATTCCCATTATGTGTCATTTTCATATACACAAAGAAATAACCTCAGTCCCAGCTTTGAAGCAAAGTAGTTCCAATGAAATGCAGATTGGATCACCTGCTTTTCAATATGCACGTTAGGACCAAAGAAGGATCTTTGCTTGGATAATGTTATGAACAAAGAAAAAGATGCCCAGTTTTAACATTTTCCCCCCAGAAATTTATTGATGGAAACCATTCTAGATATCATTAATATTAATTATATATAATTAATAATTTAGTACTCGGGCCTGAAATGTTTGCATCTTTTGCCCTGATGAGAAGAAGGATTTTGCTATTTCCTGCCAGGAGCTCTGTATGTGAATTCAAGAACAAGCAGTTCATCCCATGACATTTCCTTACGCTCAAACAGACAAGGTGACACATAAAGCCCAGGGGCAAAGGGAAACCTGATAGCTATATGGCTGAGCCGCAGTCGGAAGTGGTGAATTCCCTGGACCACAGGGAAAGCTTCCTGTTCTTTGTAGATGAGCCTATTATTGGAATACACTTGCCTGCAGTTAATCCTCAAAGTAATTAAATGGAAAGGAAGCAATTAAATCACTGAAAAGGAATTGCATCTGGTTCAGAGGGAAAAATCCAGGCCTAGGAAGTATTTCAGTGATAGCTGGATATATTCAGTGTAAACAGGTATCTTCCTGTTTGCACAGATAATTAACATTTATATGCTAAGAATATCTTGTGGTAATCAAATGAGGTTGAAAACCAGAAGTTGTCATTACTGTGGCCTATGAAGTACTAAGCAGAGAAATGTTGATAGATATTTTTCCTATGATGGGATAAAATTAAAAACCGTGCCCCATATCCTCATCTTGTATACATTAGCCTGGCACCTTGAGAGGTACTAAAACAATGTTCATACACATCTGTTGAGAACCTAGCTCAGCATTTCAGTAAGCACACCCCAGAGAAGGAAATCTGCAAAAATGAAAGCGAAGGACATGATTCATACAAGTCTCCAAAGAGGCAGATTTGCCAAGTTCAGAAGGAGCTTGGAGTGAGCCCTTAAAACCAAGTGTCAGGGCAAAGCAAGACAGTATGTTTAAAAGATTGACAGAAATCTTCAAATAAATACAATTTTAAATGTGTTGAAAGCACTAATTGCTTTAGAATTCTCTTTTACGCTTTTTGGTATTCGCAAGATAAGGAATATTGCAGTATTTTTAAGGTGCACCTTTTGCTCAGACTGTAACAAGGGATCCCATGTATTGCTCCAGTCTATAGGAAAATTGCTGGAAAGCCATCGGGAGGATCTTGGAGAGATGTGCTCATCAAAGTTCTGACCAACACTTTTGTATTTTCAGGTAGTAAATCAGGCAGCTAAAAAGCAACTATATTAATTTAAATCTGTAGTAGAGAATAGGGATTCTATTGTAAGAGCATAAGGAACCATAAGAGCTTCTCTTCTTTTCGTTATCTTCCTTATGTCTTTTATTTTTCCTCTGCCCTGCTCCCTGGCACACTCTGGTGTTATGCAGGATCTTACTGTTTTCACTATTGCAGTTACCTAAGAAGGTGGAAGCTGGGCTGGATGAAGGTAAAAGGCAATGTCCTGATAATGAGTGAACAGCTATCGGTAAGGTAGGATAATCTGCCTGGGGTACTAGCAGTGAATACTGGTAAGTTATGTTTGCTATGGCTGAGCAAAAGGCAGCGATGTAGAAAAGAAAGCTAACATGGTTAAAACAACAGACTCAAAAGTATATTTGTGCAAAAAGACTAGCAGGTAAGAAGCTGGTGGTAGGAACTAAGACCTGAGAGGATGAGGACAGGGATGAGAGTTGTAGGTGTTCAACTGAACAGCAAAGGTCATATCTGACAGGTGATCCAGTGGCAAAGATGCAACCTTTTTGCTCGGATAAAGATAAATCTGAGCTGAAAAAAAGTGCCTGGATTATTGATCTGAGACACAAGCATTTGCTGTTGGGGCAAGGAGGTGGGAGAGAAGAGCAATACTGACTGACCTTCGGCAGCAAAGGTTACATACAACCCTCTTCATTACTTAAAGTATTTCACTAGATGGCAAGAAAAAAAATGTAATTATGTGTTACATATGAAGAACCAAACTTGACTTTCGAGTACACGTTGGTGTGCTCCTCTTGCTATTAGCCCAGATCCAAAACAGGCCCCTGCTGTAGCCAGACTTAGAACCTTCCTTTTTGTCTTCTATCAGTCTTTACCTTGCTTCAATCTGTCTCTTGCTCTCAGAGAATCAAATGTAAGATGTCAGCCAGCTACATTATAATTTCCTTCTAGACTAACCCCTTGAGCTATACATCTTCATTGCTATAGTCCACATAGTACAGTACTTGGATGTTTAGTTCCCCATAAATTACTGTCTGCCTGTGTCAGAATTTTATAGAAAGGAGTTCTAATAGTCAGGTTGCAGGGGGTGGGATTTATTCAAATGGGACATATTAGTATATCAGGTAATTTGGTTGTGTAGTTCTCACTGTGTAATACTCCCTTGCGTTCTTAGAGACTTGTCTGTCAGGACCAACACAATTGAAGTTTGTGTGGTACTTCCACAAAGGTCCAGTTTTGGTACTCATCTAAAAAGTAGTCCCTGCGACTGACATTTTTTCAGTGTTCAACACCGCCGTGAGCTGTTTTATTTTGGTTTCTATTCAGATGTTTGCAAAAGGGGGTATGTCTGCAGGAAATCATGTTCTCCAACCCATGCTGGAAAGATTCTTTCTCCGCAGCAATCGGTTTCTTATCTTTGAGGCAAGGACTAGCTACGGGGTAGCAGACAACCTTTGTATCGAGAATCTACTTTCAGTTGTCTGTGATCTTTGGCAAGCTGGAAGGTTTCAGCAAAATTTCTGTTTGTTCAGTAGAGACTACTGAGACTTTAATGAACAAGCCCCATTCCTCCCCCATGCCATCTGCAGCAACATGCTAGAAATCCACTGAACTGCCAGAAAATTATGCTCCCTGTGTAAATGCAGGTACTGCAGCTGCCTACCATGGCTCAGTGGGATGCTGGGCATAAGGAAGAAGAACGAGAGGGAGGAAGAGGAAACTGTGGGAACTCGGCAGTTAGAAATGAATTGGGAGCACAGAGAAGGAGGAATAGGACCAGAAAGAGGGAATATAATTTAAGACTACATCTCGGTGTATATATACATGAAGAACGGAATTAAAGTTGATCAGGCAGCCTTAACAGTGTCATTTCTCAGTTCTGGTGTCCCTTTCTAGACAAGGTCGGTGACCTTTTAGGCACAGTTCTGCTTCAGCACTTATTGCTATTTGCAATGCTCTGGAATATCTGCAGGGAGTTGACAGTTCACAGGACCCGTAGATTTGTGCACTGCTAGAGCCAGGCAGGATACCCTGCAGTGTTTCACATGGTACTGGGCACCTTTGTAAGGGAGCAGGAGTTGGTCTCTCAGTGTATTTTTTGGGGAGGTAATACATTTTCTCAGAGCGCTACGTGGTATTTGTGATGCTCGGAATCAACATGCAAGGTTCCCCCCTTGTACTGAACTCCACTTCTGGCTCTGCTGCTCCAGCTCAGCATTCCTAAGCCATCCGGGCATGGCTGACAGGGGTCTGCAAACGCCCACTAATTCTTGCAGCTGCAATGGATTCAAGGGAACTGCTGGCAGGTTGACACAACTGAATACTACCTTAAGGTTACTCGACTTTATGGTGCGACTGTCAGTTTGGACCCCGGCTATTCAGTTTCCTCTCTTTCCTAGTCATGTTCAGAAATAAGCCTTTGATATCTCACTGAGAAAGGGAACAGACCAAGATTGTACCATAGCGTAAGATACTTTATGAATTTGTATGAAGGGCAGAATTTGGCAACCAAATTTTTTTCTATGTAGATTCTTGCATGCAGACTCCTTATAAATACCCTCTGAATTTACCAGTCCCGAAGTTGTGACACACATAGATGCTGATCATATTCTAGTTATTTATTCATGCAATATTTTCTTTCCTTTTCAACTCTTTTGGATCCTGCACCACCTCAAGCATGTTCACTCCTACTGCAGCTGGACTGTCGCAAACGAATGTCACCAAAACAATTTTGAACTGAGAATGCAGCTGTTCTGCTAGGAGTATTATACATTGTCCACAGGAACAAAAACCACAAGGTTTTATCTGGAACCCTAAAAGGCTTGTGCTGGGGGAGAATACAGGACTCATGGAAGATTTAGGTCAATTATTTCTCTGTTCCAGTAGTGCCAGTCTTAGGGCTGAAATTGCGGGTAACAGCGGGTAGTCCTCAATGCTGTTAAACTTCGTTTAGTTTGGAGTTCTGGCAATAAAAGGCCAATTTCATTTACATTTTCTGCCATCCCTAACTTACTATACCTGAAGAATGACTTCCCAAAGGCATGTAGAGAGCAGTTATCTCTGCAGTATGCTATTCTGGCTACTGTGCAGAGGGAACAGCAACACATAAACTGCCAGCTGGTTTGCTGTGGTTTTGATAACTGTAGAGTTTGTCCAGAGACACTGTGGCCATGCTGCCACTGTGCTGTGTGGGGAAGGCAGAACTTTGGAAATGCTGGAGGTTGGTTGCTTAGTCTCTTTGAGAGCAAATAAATAAACAAAAATGTATTTAAAACTGTCTCAAAACTGTGGCAACGTTTAAGTAATAGAAGACGAATCAATATATCAGTGACACTGCAAAATCCTCCCCTTTTCTCTCTGCATCCTGCAATGAATGAAATTCTTGCAGCCTCAAAATGTGGAAAACTCATGATTCAAGCTTGTTTTTTCTTCACAAGTGTCATGTAACACTTTGAAGAACACAGTGCAGCTGCTAGGCAAGTAGGCTAAAGCTACAGGACTAGTGAGTACAAGAGTGAATGCATCAAGCACACAAAACCGGGCAAGCTGCAGTATTTCATGCCCTTAAAAATCAGAATGCCTGCTCAGCCTTTGCTTTGTGCTATAGGGGAGGATATGATGCATAGCAACCAGCAGATTACCTAGTGAAGCTACAATATTTTAAAACTAAGTTATTTTCCTATCTATCTATCTATCTATCTAATTTTATCTCCATTTGCAATAATTTCAAATTAACAAAAATGAGCTGTTCGGTGATGTCATTTGAATAAAGATTCAACAGTGTTGCCACAGATAAAGCTAGGCAAGAATAAAGAGATGTGTTGGTACACTAGGTGCACTGTAACCCTCCATGGAAAGAAGAGCAAGGCACAGCAGGGACACCTTCTGCTTGTTGGAGAAGGATCCCAGGGAAAGATACAATTGGGAAAAAAAAAAGAAAAATAGATCAGTCACACACACTTTTAGATTGAAAAGCGTGCTAACCAAATATAGGGAAAAGATCCTCCATTCCCAGACTGTCTGGTAAAATGAGACGTCCCTTGTAGGGGTCCTTTAAGTCCAGGGCTGGTGTGACTGCACAAGTCACACTGTGCGAAGTCAGGCTTGGTGATGACATAACCTGCCAGCTGGAGGGGACTTCCCCAAAGGAGACCATGTCATCACTCACTTCTCAAAACACTCCAGAGGCTTTCAAGGACTTCTGGAAACTGGATATAGCCAAGAGCAGCTGTTGTAACAGGTGTGGTGTTCAGCGATCCCCCAGGGCTAGATCCACAAGGGAGTGAAACCTCCACTAGCTCTGACTCTTAGGGGACAGCTTGCGAATCTATGATCCTCACATCCTTTTTTTCTCTTTTCTTCCCCCTCCCCCCCCCAGCTGTCTTTGGAGGGATTGGAGGGGTTTAAAGCCCAGCTGAGCCTCAGCCTTGGGGAGGCGGAGGAAGCTGGCTTGTCCCGACAACACAAGGACTGAACCAGGACTTCCCTCTCCCTGGTGAAGGCTGCAAGCGGCCAGGGGATAGCTCCTCCTTCGGTCCTTGCCCAAGCAGATGTTTCACTGTACCACTGGAACAGCCTCAAGACAGGATGCATCGAGTGCAAACTCTCCTCCTCTTGGGTGGCCTGGAGCAAGGTTGGAGCGTCCTCCATCATGCATCAGGATGTTGGTGGCTATCAGATGAGAGGAGGGGACCGATCCCAGCGTGAACGTGGCAATCCCAGCATAGATGCAGAGCTACTGACAGAGGCAGGCACAAGACACACCTCCAGTCCAGTGGATCACAGAGTGGAAGTATGATGCATTAACTGTGAAATATGTCTTTTGGTGATTCATACCATAAATTAAAGGTTATCCTAATTCTTTTCAGCACAAAATGTACTTTAAAGAGTTATTCTCCTGGTATGAATCACCAAACCAGTCCTCCCTCTAGATTAGCAGCAGAGACTAAACTACAACTGGTCAGGAAAAAGAATATAACTTAACTGTAAACTTCTCTTCTCATTTTGAATTAGGGAACATATTCTGTTTAAGATAACATTTTCAAGGCAACCAAGTCTCCATAAATTGAATTCAGGCACCCCTAAATGCAGACTTTCAGGCTTGCTTCCTGGCATGGGTAACTCATTTGGCCAGGCAGTTCCCGGTGTTGTCCCAGCCTGCGCTGGGGTGGAAGGGGACCGGCTGCACGAGGAGCAGCTAGGGAGAGGAACCAGAGGCTCAGCAGCCTTTCAGAGCTGTATGCGGGGTGGTGGAGAGCTGGAAACCTTGGAAGTGTGACAGTGGCAGAAAGAGGTCAGCTGGGCAATTTGGGGAAGAAATTGGCAGGGCACCCAGAGCCTGGAAGTCCCTGTCATCCAGCTAGGGCACTTGGGGGAGCAGGCAAGGAGAGGCAGAGAGGTGGGTAAGCGGGGCAAATCTTCTCCTAGGCTGCCTAATTTTTGGTCAAAAGCTTTGACAGAACTGCATATTCCTGCAGAAAACTGAATATGAAACCTTTTCCAAGGGAAATGTTTCAACTAGTCTTTAATTTCTTGTTTTTTGGGTCCTGCAGGCTTAGAGCCTTAAATACAATGGTAGAAGCCTTTGCTTACAGGTGTGATCTTCAGCCTGTTCACAGCTCTAGCAGTGTGCTGCCCCTGAACGTTCAGATTAATGTTTGAGGTTTGGAGCATGGGGACAGAGCAAGACCTCTTGAATTGAACTTGAAAGCAAAGGATGAGAGAAATAGTAGGAGGAAGAATGACCCACACCTCAAACTGAGCACGAATGGTATGGTTGTGCACTGGAGGTTTTTTTAACAGCAAGGTGTACTGAACCCTACCAAACTAGCTGCAGCCTGTCACAGCACAGTCCAAGCGAAGGATTTGACTCTCACTGCTGCAGTGTGTTACACATCTTCATGCTGACCAGCCGTTCCAGCAGCGATGAGCCCTGGAGCGTATTCCTGGCTCAAGGTGAGGGGAGGGGTATGCGGAAGAGAATAGTTTAAAAAGATAAGTATATCTAAAATTGTTTAGTCACCCCACAAGACACTGTCAGGCACTAGATAAGATTACAAAGAGTTAAACGTGATCTAGAGATGGTCTGCCGTAACGGGGAAGCTGTGGACAGGGTCTTCTCTAAGTTAATTTGAAAAGTTCTGATTTTCCCCAGCCTTTGTTTGTTGAGGTCCATGAGTTCAGTCAATGATGAAGAAAATGAATTCTAAAAGTTTTCGGGAGAAATGAGAGAAATAGGCACAAGTTTTGGCCTGGGCAATGTTTTCTGAAAAGAAGATTGACGTAGCCAACCTCTACCACTGTATAAGCACAAGAGAAGAAAAAATGTGGTTTAAGAATAGTAACCAGATACTTTTAACATCTTCTAGAGAACAAAAAGAAAGACACACTTTATTAAAAATTTGCCAAAAGTGCCAATTTTCAGCTCTTTTTCTTTCTGCAATGCCCAAAACAGTCAAGTTTTTATCAGACCATCAGAATAAGTTGAAAATGTTCAGGGTTTATAAACTGAGTTTTAGAAATTGGAACAGCAACAAGATTTTTACTCAGGGAAAATTTAAAGAGCTGCTGAATTACTGCCACTGAACCATAACTTCAAGCAAGAGGAAAGGAACTAAACTATTAAATGCACCAGAAATAAATGGCAAGTTTTTTCTTCAGTGAGTTTATTGTTCCCTGTACTTGGGATACCAGATACAAAATAGTGGTTATTACGAGCAGCCGCTACCTCTAACTGCCCTATTAGCACTTGCTGCTCTCAAAAGTCTAAACTAATTTACATTTTTATCATAAAAGAACAGTCTACTTTTCTTTCTAAAAGTGGATCTACTCCACTCTTTCTTTATCAGCCTTACTCTTCAGCTTTCTAAGCGTATTTCTTAAATCAATGTGTATTTTTTTTGCTTTCTACTGAACTCCTCCTGCTCACAAAAGTATTCTAACACTGTTTTTCAAAATCAAAAATGGTCTAGATGAGTATTACACAAAACTGCTATTTACAGAACATATGCATGCTTCTCAGATTACTGCGTAAAGTCAATCTTACATAAAGATGTGCGAAGGCAGATAGGTTTTACTATAAAAAAGTGCCTAGGTAGGCAAATACTATCTTCAGTTTTATGACTTTAGTTTTGAAGATATCTTATTATATTTCAAATGAAATGCAGATAAATAGAGAAGAAAATCAATGAAAAAGCTTCTGAACAAAGTAAAAGAGTAAGAAATAAAAGAAGTAGGTTATTGTACGTGTTAAATTTTTATATGACTTGAAGAAGCTATTCTGCATAAACATTTATTCTTGAATTGTTTATATTCATAAGTCATTCACATTTATTTTTGCAGCCTTACTGACATATGCTTGTTAGGCTTGAGGTCAGTATATAAGCCATAAAACTCAAAATGCCAAATTGCATTGCTCTCCAAAGCTTCTGTTAAGCTTCTGTTGCACAGTATTGTGATTGTGAGGACCTGTTGAGATGCTCATGTCAACACATATCATAATACACGGGTATACTGAGGGTAGGAAGTGTAGAAGAAGAATTGGTTGACCCTCAGAGAGAGATTATATTCTCTGGTCTCTTTTAATATGTGTGATTATGCGAATTTTTCCCATCTGTCCTTCTGTTCTGAAAAAAGAGATGTTCATGGAACTGACCAGCAGATGCTTCATTATTGTTAAACCGTTGCCAGAATAGTAAGGAT
The DNA here is from genome assembly GCA_013398915.1 of Dromas ardeola. NCBI lineage: Eukaryota > Metazoa > Chordata > Aves > Charadriiformes > Dromadidae > Dromas > Dromas ardeola. The sequence goes on from VYZM01022923.1 coordinate 173,144, forward strand.
ACCATAAGACCGCTACCTCTCTGTATGATTTCTTGCTTGTCTTGATTTCTCCTTTCAGGTTTAAAGCTGCTTCAGGCAAAGCAAAATAACAGAGTTCGTGTGTTCCATACATGTAAGATGAATAGTGCTTTTCTTACCCTGTTGGTTTCATGAGGTTTATGCAAAATTCATATAGTGATACACATCATGTTTCACTGCTGTTGCATTTTCATAACCTGATCTGTCCTCCATGAACAGCATTAAAGCTGTACTACATACAGCCATGTATTTTCATACATTTATTTCATGTATTTTCTATCTTTTTTTCTTCGTACAGCTATTATAGGTCCAAAGGATGATCTGTATCTCATCATTTTGATGAGTATTTTAATATTTTAACTAGTGAAATAGAACTAAATAATTCTTTTAAGAAAACTTTATATTGTGAATATTTCTCCTAGATTTCTCTCAAATGCACAAGCATGGCCTCTATCTTCAGTTTTATTGTGCTATGGATCTGCACACTTGCTGTGAAACACAAGCATATTTTCATGCTCTCAGAGAGGACTGGAATTTATATGCAATCATCTGACAACCTAATAATTCTCTTAGAAATCATCGGGTTAGAGCTTTTCTTTACATTTTTCATTAGTATCCATTAAAACAGCAGGATAGATTTCTTGGCAATGCTGTAGTAGCTTCATCATTGGAGATCTCTTAGAACTTGCTAGACAAACATCTATTTTGAGCATCGTAAACGAAATTAATCCTACTTTTGAACAGAGTGATGAATTAGGTAGCCCCTAGCACCATTTCCAGTTCCATGATTAGATCATGTTTCCTGAAAAAGAGCATATAATACGATTTCAGGCACATGGAGATTCTGAATCAGGCTGTAGATTGACCCTATTGACCAGATGGTCACTTCTCAGCAGAATGGCAGGGGGTGTGGGAAAAAAAATAAATATAAGGGTATTTGTAGGTAGATGTTGAATAAAACCTTGTGGGGAATATGACAAATAGGTGGAGAAAGAAAGACATTCCATCATCTGAGAATCCAAGAAAGAACTCTTTGTCCCAGCACGTAGCCTGAGATGCCTCACAGAGATTAAAAAATGGTGAAAGAACAAAATCTAGCTGCTCATTTGGGGTGAGATGAAAGAAATTTTAAGTGTGCAGAAAAACAATTTTTGCCACTCTTGTTAATAGTTTGAAGAGGAAAAAAGCCACACGGTATTTACCATAGTGCTAAGGTCTTAGAAGTAAAAAATAGTAATAATTGGAAAAGGCTGGAAAATTTGTTAGAACATTTGCTTTTCACCTTTTCTCTGTCAGCCTGTTAACACTGAGAATTATATAACATTTTAGAGGTTCAAAATCTTTATGTTCATCAGAAATTACTGTCTGTGCTACAGCAGCACCTGAAGACTCTAAAGGAGTTTTGGCCTTTTGAAAGCAAATGCATTTCCCACAGAGTTCAAATTCCAATCAGAAAAGACAAGAAAGATACTCCTAGTTTGTAAGGGTTTGCTTTTTGTTTTGTTTTGTTTTGTTTCGTTTTGTTTTGTTTTTTTAATTTGTAGAAAATAATGCAGAGAAAGAGTACAAATGTTGCTTAAAAATCACACAGGAAACCTATGGTACACATCAGAACTGAGCCCATCTCTGCCAAAGGTCCTTCTGTAGGTGTATAATCATTTCAGTTGTAAGCAGACAGTAATTACCCAATCAGATCTACAAGTTGCAAGAATGCACTTGAAGGTATCCAATGGCAGGCCCATGACCTCTGCATATAAACCATTTAGGAATCATCAAGTGCAGTTGTATATTCGTATGTTTGTTTGCATACCCTGTCGCATGTATCTGAAACTGAGTTACTGCTTATGCAATGTATGGTTATTTAGTACATATGTCAGAACTGTATCAACAATGCAGTTGATGAGAAAAAAGTGAGTAATTGAAGAAGGTTACTGGAGAGAGAAAAAAATTCTGGTGATGGCTTAATAGATACAGAGGGGAGATTTCTGTATCAAATGTCTTAAGTACAGTCTCCACGCAGCATAGGATACTGAAGGAACTGCATTCCTAGCTTGGGAGGTTTGTCAGGAAGAAAATGAAGATCTGCTATTGCATTTTAGAAGGTAATTTTTGAAGTGAAAATTTTCATAAGATTAAACTGTGGGCACTCAGCCATCCCACGTGAATCCATAATTTGTCATTCTACAAGGTCATAAATCACCATGACATCAACAGATCCCAAAAGACTTAGCTTGGATGACACAACTGGGAACAATATTAAATGATAAAAATAAAAGAAAGACCACATGGAGAACAGGGAAAACCAACAAGACCTAAGGTGCTTCCTGCAATCACACAACTTGTCACAAATATTATTTTTGCATGTAGTCAAACCAACATAATCTGCTTGGTGAAGACAGGAAGAGATCCATATGAAGTAGGTGGAATAAGAAAAAGATGAAGCATGTCTCTTATAGTTTGTTAATTTAATAAATACAAATTAATTTTTTTTCACTTCCATTCCATATTAGAAAGTCAAACAACAAAATCCATAATATACACTAAGTTTATGGATGAAATTAAAAAGAAATTAAAAAAAAATTAATTAATCTGATAGAGTTTTTAATCATGCTGAAGGCATGTTTCCTCAAATTGTAATAGAAATAAATTTTGTTATCCATTGTCTACCTTGACAAATGGTTTGTTTACAGATAAATGAGTGTATATGCACTCCAAATATGGTTTATTTTTAAGAAATCTGTTTGATTGTTACTTTGCTGTTATGCCACTGATTTATTAGAAATCAGCTTCAGTTCTTTAGTATTATTTATCTAAGGAAATTATTACCATTAATACTATTTTTAGAAATCTCTACCTGAAGGAAAAATGTTGCTGGAATTGGTTAAAATTATTATATTTAACCCTTTTTATTTACACTAGTGCCTTATATCACTTCCACAGACATGTTAGCTTTATCTCTGGTTTATTGTATTTGAGTTTGCTCTACAGGCAGTGCTCCTGGCAGTTGCCAAACACAGAAAGCTGTGGAAACCGAAATTATGTGCTTGTTCACTGTTCAAGTATAGGGTTCCTGAAGCAGATCTGACCTGGACTGGAGCATGGGACTATTTATATCTTGATGCCTACTGGGTTCCCAGTGGAGAATTCCTGCCTGGCTGCCAATCCGTGGGTTACATTTTACAGCCAGTCTCCACTGTGACTGAGACCTTCCCAATTGCTCTGTCAGTAATGGTGGGAATCAAATTACGCAAACATGGCAGAAAGACTGAGCACAGTGGAGAGGAAGGTGGAAACTTTGGCTGTGGAAGGGACAGGGTCTGTCCAGCTGGAGAGACTCATCAAATGGAGCTTGGGTTTAGCACCAACTTTGTTTGATGGGGTACATTTGCGAAGAACAATAAAACTCCATGTTATGGTTAGAGTACAGTGACTTAACTCTTCTTGGCCAGTGGGAAAAAATCCCCTGAACAAACCTACTTGCAGGTCTTCACTCAACAGAGGTATCCCCATCCACTACTGCTTGCCATCAAAGGCTTCTCTTGGATAAAGTCTATATTGGTGTTTGACCAAGGCAAACAGAAAAGGAAACTTGGAGACTGAGAAGACCTACTAACGCCCGCCTCTGAGCCTCCCTCTTGAGGCCCTCAAGAACCCTGAACTGACTGCCAAACATAAAAAAAAAAAGTCAAATGATTATGCACTGGAATATTTTTCAGGTACTGTTACCTGTGCTGAGGCTTAAGGACAGGGAAGGTGACAGAATAAAGGCAAAACAAAATGAAACAAACCCCCTACACCTGCAATTCAGCAATTAGAGTGCCTAGCCTCATATCCTGAAAGAGGATGGAGGCACAGAGTTTGGTACCTCACCTCCATGTGCAATGTCTGCAGGGTGTTGTGAGCCTTGGAATGAACCCTTCAATTGCAACTGAGGGACACCCCGGGCTATGCAGCAGAGAAACAAGAAGCTGTCAAATGAAGCTGAGATGTCAGTGGTTCCCACACAGGGCCGAGAAGCAAGGAGTGCTCTGTCCCCTTGATGCCCAGGGCCTATAACATCCTTGGAGGGAGGGAAGCTGAGACTCGTCTTGCAGCGAAGGAAGTGCTGTCTGCTCTGAGCAGTGGAGGTGGCAGAGGAGCTGTTATTGCTGTGCAATAACATCGTGGCATAGTGGAAAGGTGCCACCCCTCATCTAGTAGACCCACTTAGTGGATGAGGGAAAGGCTGTGGATGTTCTTTACCTGGATTCTTGTAAAGCCTTTGACACAGTTTCCCACAGCATTCTCCTAGAGAAACTGGCTGCTCGTGGCTTGGATGGACGTATGTTTTGCTGGATAAAAAACTGTCTAGGTGGTTAGGCCCAAAGAGTGGTGGTGAATGGAGTTAAATCCAATCAGCAGCTGGTAACAAGAGGTGTTCCCCAGGCCTCAGTATTGGGGCTCCTTAATATATTTATCAACGACCTGGGTGACGGGATCAGGTGCACCCATCTGTAAGTTTGCAGACAACACCAAGTTAGCTGGCAGTTTTGATCTGCTTGAGGGTAGGAAGGTTCTACAGAGGGATCTGGACAGGGTTGAGGTTCAACAAGGCCAAGTGCTGGGTCCTGCACTTGGGTTACAACAATCTCATGCAGCACTACAGGCTTGGGGAAGAGTGGCTGGAAAGCTGCCCCACAGAAAAGGACCTGGAGGTATTGGTCGATAGCCAGGTGAATATGAGCCAGCAATGTGCCCAGGTGGTCAAGAAGGCCAACAGCAACCTGGCCTGTATCAGGAATACTGTAGTGAGCGGGACTAGGGAAGTGATTGTCTCCCTGTACTCAGCACTGGCGAGGCCTCCCCTTGAATACTATGTTCAGTTTTGGGCCCCTCGCTACAGGAAAGATACTGAGATTCTGGGGCGTCTCCAGAGAATGGCAACAAAGCTGGTGAGGGGTCTGGAGCACAAGTCTTATGAGGAGCAGCTGAGGGAGCTGGGGTTGTTTAGCCCAGAGAAAAGGAGGCTGAGGGGAGACCTTATGGCTCTCTGCAACTGCCTGAAAGGAAGTTGTAACGAGGTGGAGGTCGGTCTCTTCTCCCAAGTACCAGGTGATAGGACAAGTGGAAATGGCCTCAAGTTGCACTAGGGGAGGTTTAGATTGGATATCAGGAAAAATTTCTTCACCGAAAGGGTTGTCGAGCACTGGAACAGGCTGCCCAGGGAAGTGGTTGAATCACCATCCCTGGAGGTATTTAAAAGACGAGTAGATGTAGTGCTGAGGGACACGGTTTAGTAGTACCTTGGTAGTGTTAGGCTAATGGTTGGACTCGATGACCCTTCCAACCTAGACAATTCTATGATTCTATGATATAGCCCCCCCAAACATGAGGCAACTGCAAAACAACAATTTTTGCTGCAGGAAGAGTGCTTTTACCACAAGGCTGGAGACAGGGAATGGCATTTATTGTTACTCCCACTGCTGTGAAACTATGTAATAACTGTAATAACTGCTGTGAGGGGACAGAAAAGAAAAAGAGAACAAGAGGGGAGAGGAGTGAGTAGGCTCGCCTGAGCGGAGTGGAGGGCATTGGCCATGCTGGCACATCTGGGGCAGAGAAAGTGTGACTCTCTCCTGTTTTCTGGTCCTAACTGCACTAAACTGTGGAGGGAGCATGAGGTTGCATGCATAAGTTTCCCGACTCGACCCCAAGGGGCTACAAGTTGGGTGCTTGTCCTCATCCACATCCAAAGCCAAGAAGATTTGGCAGAACCTGTCCTTCATGTAAGAACTTCACAGCTGGGACATTCATTGAGGAAAGAGAAGCTTTCATTGCATCTTCTTTGATTCAAAATCATATTTTCTGTCTCGGACGTAACTTTCCTGAACACTGAGGTGTGAAGGAGAAGAGACACCCTTCACATTCTTAGCTGACACATACTGGTGAGTGAAACCAAATTCAAGGTTTACTATAGGAAAAAGAGCAATTTAAGCATGCAGGTTCAGGTCTCACTTTAGAAAGGTGTTATCCTGAGCTACAATCTTCTGTGCAAAGAACAATTTCCGTGTTTCATATTAAAGAAAAACTGTCCCAGCATCAGAAATACCAAAACTCTAGATTTCCTCATCCTAAACAACTGTCTTAACATTAGACTAGAACTCTTCTTTCTTCTATTGTTTGTCGTCTTCTCCTTCTGACTCAGCAAACCCCTTCTACACAGTTACACAACTTGGATGGAGAGAAATGGGAGAGAGAAGATGGAGTGAAGGGTCGGAGCCAAAGATTATATTTTTGTCTCTGCAGCAGACTGTGCTCCCACAGTTGAGGCATTATTCTCAGATCCAGCTTGCCTGGATCTGAAGACTGAATTGAACCACAGGTCCTTCTGGCTGGATGAAAACCTCCTAATGTGATGCTGTTAAACATTTGTTCTCCTGCATCTTGTGCAAGAAAGAGTGGCTCCTACTATTTCTTGAACGGAGTTGTTTCCCAATAGGTTGTTTTAGGAACACTCCAACTGAGCCTTTCAGAATAGATCTCATGCTAAATAGCAAATATTAAGTAGAGGCAGCACGCTAAATAGAGGAAGGCCCGGTTTCTGAACCTAAACAGGGCTTGGGCACAAGCTGCAGAGACTGGCCAAGCCTGAGGGCATTTTAGACCTGCACAAATTTTATTCTCTTCCTCCTTCACTTCTCAAAGTAGAGTTATGCTCAGTAACATCTTTTAACTTCTTAAACATTTCCAAATGCTAGGAACCACTGTCTGGGCTGGTTTGCTCTGTTTTCATGTTCAGATACCTTCTACTGAACCTTTCATCTCACTTCTGGTTTGTTCTTTATTACTTGCCCTTTGAATTCAGCTGAGACCCAGATTCCTGACTGCCTGCTCAGAAGGAAGGTGAGTCCTCAGCTTTGGCTGCACTTAAGCTCACCCTGGTCTGATTTTCCCCAAAAGGCCCTGGGTTAGGCCATGCGTGAGTAGGGATTGTCAGGATTGCAATTATGACTGCAAGTGCCTAAGTCCTCCTCAAAGCCCCTACTTAGCTGCTGTAAGGTTGAAATCAATAAACTAAAGCCAGGAGGTTCTGAGACAGATATGAAAAGTCTGAGGTAAGGAGTTAAAATAAGTGCCTTATTCATGGTTCATTTTCATAAGGGGGTGGGCATTCATTCATGCTGGAAGTCTTTGTACTGGGAATGTATGAAGTCTTTAATTAAAGTTGATTAAAATGGTAATTTTGAGCTCTGATAATTTAGAATAACAATTTTTTTTCTCTCCTCACTCCACATCTGAAAACCTTTAAACTACTTCAGTGGACTGCAACCTAAGTAATCCTGCTCCTATTTTTAGGGCCATAAGCCCTGGCTTCAGCAGTGCTGTGGCAGTTAGAATAAGAAGATTTTGCAAGTGTGGAGGATTAGCCTTTGCAGCAGTTGTATGACAAAGCAATATAGTCTCCACTGGTAACATAGGAGGAGGAAAAAATGTATCATTTATTACATATTCATATTTGCCTTTTTTTAACTCAGCATCCTGCCAAAATCTATCCAAAATGACTCTTTTTTTGGATTAACTCAGAGCTTTCAGTCCCACGAATGTTTCACCTCACTGCAGAGCAGAAGAAATGAGTACTGGATGCCAGCACTGTCCTGGAAATGAGAACACTAAGCATCACAGTTTGGGTCCTGTCTAATCCTCTGGTGTGGAGTTAACCTGCTGAGACCTAAAAGCTCCTCTCTTCCTGGGTACTGATCTTTGTAATCATGAGGAAAGCAGCTAATTAAGTACACAGATGAAGGGACATTTTATTATTCAGCTCTTGGATATCTGTACGAGCTTTACTCTTCCTCTAAAATCCATGCTCCAGCTGAGCAAGTGAACTAGTGCCCTTAAATTTTATGACATCAATCCTGCACTGGCGAACCTGCAAGATGACAAAGGAGAGAAATTACTGAAACAGCAAACCCGCAGAGGATAGCACAGAAGGCTAAGAGGTAAAACTTATAATTAAAGCAAAAAAAACCCAACCAACACACAACCTTCCCTCTCACCCTCCCAAAAAACCCCAAACAAAAACCTTCAAGCAGCCAAACTCAAAACTCTGTTACAGCCCAGCTGGGTGAAACACGCAGGACTTCAGAACTAGCATGGATAAAACAAGGTCAGAGACATGTAGCTCTGTATTTTCACTGAGTTGGAATAAATCTCCTCTTTCAGTTCCAGAAATTGTCAATGTAATGAGATGACAACAGAGGCATCAGATATTCTGGGTAACCTTCATTTAAATGTTTATCTGGTCCTGCTTACATTGCATTGGAGTTCACTCTGTAGATTTTTTCAGAGATCTCCTTTATTGACACAAACATTCAGAGACAGGACACTTCAGGCTCATGCATAAGTGTTTACAGCTCCTAGGGGACACATCTCTCTCCCTTTTTATGCCACCTTATGGCATGAAGCAGCCGTCAATTCGGTCCATAGGTACCCTGAGAGAATACCCTATTGCCCACATACTGCAGGCTGCTGGAATGATTTTATGTCATTTGCCCCTCTTGTGGTGCCTTAGGTCTTCTCTCAGGAAGCTGTTGTGCTCGATGGGAAAATTGGGCAGTCACAAATCCTTGAAGGCTTCTCTAAATTAAGGTAACTGCTAGTGGGCAGATGCAACAGCCAAGCAGAGATTTCTAGAAAGGAAGTCCCAGGCATCCTCCCTTTTCCAGGCCAGTGCTAGCTGCAGGGTGGTATAAAAGCACGGCAGAAAGTCACCGTTAGCAAATGCTATGTTTATTATTATGGAGGTTCCCATGCATTTTTCTGAGTGAAGAGATACTTTGTGTTTTTTTAATGCAATAAAAATAACAAACACAGGTGAATCTTCCTCAGTGAATCTAAATGAGACTTAGTATGAGTAATTTTGATCTTTAAGCTATTTCACTGGTTCTGGACATTAACAAAGTTTTCATCCTCTGATACACACCCATGATCAAAGTGGCAAAAGCATCTTTGGTGCTGATAGATGTGCCTAGCAGGAATTGCAAAGCATTTAAGGAATCTAAGCACCAAATTCCAATTGCTTTGGCAGAAATCCTAAAAGAGAAAGATCCATAAGATGACACAAATATCTAAAAATGAGTTAGAGTATTGCCTAAGTTTCAGGTGTCAGCCCTACCAGGCCCTTGAAAGGGGCTTGAACCTTGAAGGCAGAGTCTAAGATCACTGCAGACTTCATGGGAGACTCAGGCTTTGCAGCAAGCAACATATGAGTGCCTGGAATTAACTCATCAAAGTTTTACGAACAACGTCTGAAATACTGATCATCCTTGTGGTTCAGGCCTCAGATTCAGACCTTAAGGGTGTTTTGATCAGTTCTGAATCCACAGACAAGTGTGGTGTTTTTTCTGTTGTGTTTTGTTTTTTTTTTTTTTCCCCCTGAGAATAGATTTATCCAGCCTTTCTTTTAAAAGAAGCAGAGCTCGCTGTCAGAACTGTACCTGGTAGCAGCCTCCTTGCATTAGCTTGGTTAAAAAGTCCAGACACTTCTTCAGCTTCTGCTTCCTCCTCCCTAGACAATGCCTAAGCATCAGCCAACATGATGATCAGGCAAAGCCAGACTCTAAGCTACAGTGAAGCTAAGCCATTCTGTACCAATAAATACAGGATAACAAAAAAAAAAGAGAAAGAGTATACGAGGAAATTGTTTTGGGTGCTGAAAATGAGGTATTCGACTTGAAAAGCACATTTCTAGTGCAGCTTCTGCTGCGAAGACCTTTCTTGGGTTTTTAGTCCATTGGCTAATGAATGTGTGAAATGATAATTACTGCTCAGGATTCCCAAAAACTACCCCTCCACCACCCAACAGTTCCTGCTGTATATTCTTTTCTGCAAACTGTGTCAGTCAAGGTTTTTTCTATGCAGCGCAGGAAAGACAGCATGTCCCCAGGCTGTTCATCCCATCAGGGTTATGCTAGTATTTTGGATATGTGGGTTGGACTCTGCTCAAGTTGCAGAGTCAGCAGAATTTAGGGCTACGTTTCCCAGCTGTTCTGCCACTGAAAAACATCTATTCCTACTGTCTCAGCTGTATAGAAATGGATCCCTTCATTACTTTGGAAGTGTGTTGAATACTTCTGCTGGTGCAGGATCTTCAGCAGGTGTGGGGTGTGTGCTGGCCATTGGCGTACGCACAACAGACATATGCAAAAGGCACAGGTAGCTAAAAGAAATCTTAATTAGGAAGTATCCAATGAAGTTTAGATGCCTTGAAATTTAGGTCATTGGAGGGTGGGAAGGATGCTGCCTTCTAATTTGGGATTGGAAGTTTTAATTCCTCTAGTTACTGAAGCCTTACTGGAGAGGCAGTTATCTGATTCTTTGAAGCCTTGCAAATTTAACTTTGGGGTTCTTTTGCCCTCTGAACCCTAAATAAATGAGTAGAAGCTTTTCTTTTACCTCTATCCTCAGTAGCAACCTCTGTGGAGCCCCAAGGCTTCACTTGCTGTCATGGTAGTCCAGTCTGACATGTTTGTAAACCTGAACATCAGCATGACACCGCAGCAGAACAGTGGTGATTTAGGTGTAGGGTAATTTCTGTTTGATTTAGTTCTTATAAAAAATGAAATTAAGCAAAAATATTGCAGGGAAATTTCACGTCATGTCACAGACCCTATTCTGGCATAATTCCATGCCCTCCAGAATATCCTTCCATTAAACCGATTGCAAAGCTTATATGCACTAGAAATTGAAAGGCAATGTGGGTTTATCACTTAATCTTCAATATTAGTTTTTCTTTTTTTTTTATTTTTTTATTGCATAGGACACTTTAGTCAAATCTCTTCAGAGATGATATAACATCTTTCCTGGTTTTCCATTTAAGATTTGTCAGTGGAACAAGTATTTGTCATAGATCATTTTGACCTGAGGTCTCCTCATCAACAATGTACGCATCAACCACACTCTGAAATACGTTCATCTTTCTTTTGAATCTGTCATGAATTCGCTAATCTTCAGTTCACCCTCTATGTCACTCAGATAAATTATAAGCCTAGAGATTCTGCAAATGCAGAGCAGCATCTCTCTTTTTTTATTACTTTTTCCTTGCAGCAGAGATTTGTTTCATGCACAATCATTTTAATTTGTTTATCAGGATATGAGTGAGACATTTTGAATAAGATAAACACTGAGCTGAACTTTCACCCAAACAGGAACTAAATTAATCTCAATGTTAAGAAAATAGTCTTTAGAAATACTAAATCTCTGTTTTGCAGAAATGTGGCAATTTCTTAAGAAAACCAGAATGAGATATTTACAAAATCATTTATATGACACACTCAGCTGATCTTTGGATTAGAATAGGCTTCTAATTTTTGAAGTTTCCCCATCACTGATTATATTGGCTCTGGCTTTTTAACAATGTGTGTAAAAATAAATTTCTGTAAATCTGGTTCATTGGTTTTGCTACTCTTTTTCACACTACGGTTTATTATATTACCACTTCTTAGCTTTCGCCTGTTCTAGTGAGGTAAATCCCATGGGAGCTGCATTTAGATCAAACTATGCATACATAATATGCAGCTGACATTTTATATGAAATGCTAACGGAAGCGTCTGATTTTGCTTCTAGTGAAGTCAGTAACTACAGACTAAGTCCTGAAATGAGTAGTTATTCATGAGTATTAGTTGCTGCACACACATACCCTTACCTGGCAGATGTGGTAGGGACAGGCAAAACTGCTAAGAGATATGAATATGAAAAGACAGCATAAATTTTAGGAAGAATTACAATTGCTGAACTGTAAGAAGAAGTAATCGTTCCAGCTTCTCCAATTACTTATGCTGGGATAAATCTGAAGTGTTATGGTTAACAATATATGTGTTTGCTCCTAGGCATATCGTCCTATTGGAAAATATATTTATAATCAAAGCAAAAATGGTTAGATGAATGTACCAATTTCACTGAAACCTGGGGGGAGGTTAGAGGAAGGAGGGCTTTTGTATAAAAAAACATTTCATACACACAAAATATTCTTTTCCCAGGTCTGTAATATTTTGATTTTCCATTATGAAATGGCTTTTGAATTTTAAAAATGCATAAAATCAAAGAAAAATTCAGGTTGGAAGGAATTTAATACAGTCTCCTCCTCATAACAGGGTCAACAATATACAGATTACAGTGTAAAAACTGTAGAAAGAAATCAAATGTGAGACAAAATACTGTGATTAATCATAAAACGAGGAAAAATAATAAACTATGCTTTCAAGACAATTTGAAATTGTCTGGTTTCTTTCTGGTAGGTTATGATCCAATTTTGAAAATATGAGTTTCCCAGGAAGCAGAAACTCTTTTATAACTCATTTATAACTTCAGTTGACAGCTTCACAATGTACCAAAGCCAACACAATAATATAGGAATCAGATTCAGCAACTGAAAACCTCATGTGTCTAAATTAGAGCTGGTCAAAGGGCTACACTGTTGTAAATATTGTGGTTGATTTACTCAGAGTGAATATTGACTTTCCGTATACACAAGAATAAGTTTATATCCTAGAGGAACAGCAATCTGACCCGCATGCTAAGCTCAAGCAAAAATAGTATGTCATTTCAGCATCAAATGGAAAAGTTTATTCCAAACAGTGAGGTTACCTGACCTTTCGTCTTTGGATTCCTCTGCGACTCTGTAGCAGCATTTTAAGACAGAGCTGAAATTCCACATTCAATGTTCCTGGTTCCCCAAACGTGCTAAATCCCCTTCACTCATCTGGTTCTCACACTCCTGGCAAAAATTCCACCTCTCTCCTGTATCAGCTTCTAGCAACAACCCAAAACTTAAAAATGAAGCAAGGATTGACTGCTGTCCTGAAACACAGAAAACGAAACCAAACAAGCCTTTCCATGTGCCTCTTGCCCACATAATTGATACTATAAGTTAGGAAAGGGATGTTGCCTTTAAAAAAAATCAACCTTCAGGTATAAAAGGGGCGGATCTTATTTAAGAACCTAATGCAATCCACAGTGCTTCTTTTTAGTGTTTTGACACTTTGATCAGACAAAATATTTTCTACAGCATTTTAATGGAAGTATGCTATGAATAAACAATTCCAGTTGCTAGCATGAAAAAAAGACAGGAAAGGCAAAAAAGAGAAAGTAAACACATACATAAAGAGATAGAATAAAGAGGAATAATAATAAAAAAGTAATAACAGTGAAACTGAATGGAGAAATACAGAAAACAAAAATAAATAGGAGTGGAAGGGAATTAGAAGACTCAAAGATGAAAAATGCAGTGAAGCAGCAAAATGGGAAATCCAAAAAGTAGAAAAGAAAAGAAAGCAAATAAAAATGAATTAAAGAAATCTCCATGCAATCATACTGCATAGAAATATGAAAAGTAGAACATCTAGGGAGATAAGGAAATAATCCAAGAATAAAAATATGAATGTAAATTGAAATGTGTGTTTTTGGAAGATGGGAACAGCAAACAAATTCTGTAATGTAAAATAACAATGAAAAGCAAGGGGCGAGGCCAAGAATTTTGGAAGAAAGTTCTTGACTGGTTTGAAAACATTTCAGGATCACTGATTTTTAGGACTTTGGATTACAACGGGCAAATCTTTCTATGGTGGTTAAAGACCTCACCTTCCTCAGATGCTCTCCCTCTTATTTTTCACTCTAGTGCTGGAGACCCTTGTTGGAAAGTGACTCCTGCCTGTCCTCCAGCCTCAGCAGTATGCAGACGGCAGTACTGGGTCCGAAGTGCCTGGGCTGAGGTCAGGGCACAGTGCCCATATGGTTTTTTGAAGGTTTGGGTTAGTTCATCCACCAAAGCCCTGGTACCAACAGCTGTCTGGGGGAACCAACGTCAAAAAAAGTCATAGAAGGAAACATACCCTTGCAAAAAGCCTGAACAGTCCAAGGTCTGCTGTGTGAGGGAAGAGCAATAGAAACCTACATTAAAGTAATTTGCTGTATGCAGGGAATGCATCCTTGAGACTGATGCTGTGTTGCCTCAGACACTCTGAAACTCAGCCTATGATAGATACCTGAAGGATCCAGAGTTTCCTTGTTCCTGCCCACCTCTGCTAAGAGCTTATGTAGTTTTTGCTATTTTAAATGGTGTTTCCTGATTCAGAAGCGACTCTACAGGTGTGAATGCTGGGCATGGTACTTTTCCAAGTTTGGAAGATCGTTAGAGCAGAGCATCAGCAATGCCAAGGTGAGGGTCAACCTGTGTGACTCTGTAACAGGGAGAGAAGGACACAAGCGATACAGGAATATGTGTATACCTCAGGACACGAGTTCAGAAGGCAGATGTACAGGTCTTGGAGGACTGGCAGGGAAATCTAGCAGCTGAAAAAAACCCAGGACTTGAACAACAGCAAAAAGGGTGTTTTCAACAGTATAAATGGAAACAGGGCAGAGAGAAGGGGATCAGACCTGTGCAGAAGACGATCTGGGGACATTTCTGTTAGATGTTCATCCTTGTTCTTAAATACCCACAGTAATCTCTTAGGCAGGTCCTATCACTGTATTATTTATTTGAGAACCTCACAGTCTTTAACACAATTATCTTTTCAAAACTCTTGTAAAATAGAGAATAATTATGATGCCCCAAGAGGCTGAACAATTTGTTCAAGATCACTCAGAAACTCTGTAGCTAAGCAGGAAGCTAACATGGAGGTATGTTAATCCTACATCACAGCCCACCGTATTTTTTTCACGATTCCCCATCCTTTCTCCCCTTATTCCTTTCACCCTCAAGAAAGGTTTCCACTAACTTCACCTGGTGGCTATTTTGGTCTTCCTTCCTCTGCCCCTGCTCTTTCATTTGTAGGTGCCCCGTTGGTACCTGTTCCTTGGCACAGGAGACAGCTGGGGAAGGCAGCTTAGGAAAAGCAGCTGGGAGCCACGCAGAGGTGGTCAGTGAGGAAAGCTGGGCTAATATTCAGCCAAGGCATTGTATGACTGTGCCAGACACTAGTAGGGAACCAGAAGCAGTGGACGTGGATAACTGGTACGTGTCAAAATTATTTTGTTTATAAATAAGAGGAAATTAAGTGCCTCAAGGCTGCATTGGCACTGACTTGCTGTTGCAGAGGGATTGCTCATACCCTTCCAGAAAGTGCACATTGAACCCTTGAGGCGCTTAGGAGCGCTACAGTCTGCATGCTAACACAGCCGTGGCTTTTCTCTCTGCACTGCGAGCCATGGCACCCGTCAAATACGTACTAGCACTTGCCGTGTGGTAGGAAGCAAACCGCATGTCCACAGCAAAATAGGGTCACAGTATTGATCTTGCTGAGGCACAACCTGTATTTATGTGAGTTGTCTTGAACAGCAAAGCCTCCACTCTCCCTGCATGCAGGTTGCTCGGCTACTCCACAAGAACATCAAGTCAAGGACCACTTTTCCCAGCCAGTTCACGGGTCACCATTTAACTTGCCACAAGCTGCTCACCCCCTGCCTTTCTATCGACCGACTTCTGCAGCCAGGGAGCTTTGGCATCCGCTTGCAGCACAGCCTGCAGAGCACAGCACATGCTGCGACGAACCTGATCACTCACCCGGCTCATATTTTTATCCAGACCATGTGGTACCTAGTAGCATCCATAGTGTCCTGTGCCTCCAGTAGGCAATTTCCAGCATCTCCAGCAGCAAACATGGACATGTGGCTTTAGGAAAACAGCTGTTAACTAGCCAGCCAGCACAAGGGTAGCAAGCTTCAGCCTGCAAAATGTCCTGTAGATATACCCCCATTTCCTCTTATTATAGTTATAGCCCTGCAAATTTGCTTCTGTGACTCCTTCTGTCATACAGCTACCTTTATCTAAATGTCTGCACCTCAGATTGCTGTTTTCAGCTGGGCTCCACAGACCCAAAAGGTGCTGAGAAGTAACAGATGGAGGTAGCCTGAACCAGCTCCCCAAGAAAGGGTCTGCCACTCCAGCAGAGCACTGTTAGAGGTTTTACAACTCCCAGACCACAGATTTAGGTGACAATTTCCATCTTCAGGGAAGTATTAGTATAGACAGATTTAAAAAAATGCAAGGTAACACTGGCTTCACTTTTTATTGCATGGTTTATGGAGGTTTAATCTGATTCACACACTATATTTTGGGAGACTCCAATTCTGCATGAATAGTATTTTTGGTCAAAGACCAGCAGGGTTTATTGAGTGTACATATATATGTATACATATATTTGTTAATCTTAGGTTGAAAAATATTGAAAAACTACCCCCAAAGAAATAATGACATACTGACATCTCGTTTTCATATTCTGCCCCAATAAAACCTGAATAAAATAGTCTATCAATTTCACAGGAGTGAAAGAGTTTCCTTTAGCTCAATGACAATTTTGTCCTATCAGTTCCTAGGACAGGAAGCCTAGCTACAGCATATATTACTTTGCTGCATTGTTCTTTAGGTGTGTAAAAACATTATCTTGTGGGATTTCCTGAACTCCAGGAGCAACAGAAAAGGAGCAATGTAATTACCTTTAACCATATTAAAAGCTAAGGAAAAGAGTGTGAGTTTGTTTTAATTAAACCAAGCCACTCTACCAGCTTATGCCCTAAACAAGGCCATTTTAGCAAATTCTGTCAAATGAAACCGAAGTGGGATGAAGTGCCAAGTATTTTACTGACAACTCTGTAAATGCTGGCGACATTATCCTCTTATTTTGCCAGTGTAATAGAGGATCAATTGTAAGATGTTACAGAGACTCAGCTACATAATCATTAATTATGGTTTCTGTATTAACTACAAAGAAAAAAATGGTAAAACCTTTCCTAGCTTCAAATGTCAAGTTAAACCTGCATGAGGCTGATAAATGTACTGAAGATTCATTGCTGTTGGCATGATTACCGATACAGTCATCGTTGTTGGTTACAATAAGTACAGTGTTACAGCTGGGAAAAAGTACAGCAAAAGATCATGGATTATAGTAGCATGAAATGCTGTATTAAACTTTACAGCAACGTTCAAAGATGTAGTTCTTCAGGAAAGTGGAATTGTATACTGTGCAAACAACATGAAAACATTATGACTGTAAAAACTTAAAAAAAAAAAATCTTCCAAAACTGGAGTAATGCTCTGATCTTAGGTTTGATTAATGAACATAACAGTCCACTTGATCTGAAGATACATTGATTTGGAGATGTGAACCTATTATAACCTATATGTAAGCAACTGTAACAGGCATTACTTTACCTGCTGAAAAAAATAAGGGAGTCCCCTTTGCTACATAAAACATCCTTTTTGCTAAGTTGAAGACAACAAGTTGAAAAGAAAAACCCTCAGATCCCTTGAGAACAACAAAGAAGAAATTACACCTTTTTATTAAGGACTCTTGTGTGCAAAATGAGGTTGGGGCTTTGAAGTAAAGGTGACACAGCGGTGAGGAACTGGTCTTGGTTCTGGCAGTAGTTATCCAGTTGCCTTTTTTGCTAAGATAAGGCTTGCTTTTCAGCAGAAAGAGAGATTCAGGCAAAGACACAAGTGACCATGGCTTTGTGATTTTTATTGCTGTTCTTGGGGTGAAAAGACTTTTGTGGCCTAGCCTCTGGGGGATATACCAAGTTCCTTGCAAGTATGAGGTCACCCATTGATTTGCAGCTTTAGTTTTGCAGTTTTATGGACACAGAAAAGTAAACCCAGTTTCCTTTCTTTTGAAAATGTACTTTGCATGTACCTTTCATTACACAGCATTTCAATAAAAGAAATAGAGCTCGATGACTGGAGGCAATATGCTATTTACAGACAGTTTATTTTTAATTGTCTTCTGCCTCTAATGCTTACTGTCAGACTACATCCTCTATACACTCGTACAGACTGGTAGTGGCTGAAACAGAAGTAAAATGTTTTGAGCTTTTTCTTAAACCCTTGGCTTTTTTAAGGCTTCACACTGCAAATGGAGAACATGATATTACAACTGAAAGATTTTGCTATGGAAGGCTGTCATGGAATCATAACAAGTTTATTGGTGTTTGGAAACTAGTGTTTTCCACTGATGGCAATGGCTGCTTGTCTGGATTTCTCAGCTGAGCAGTCTCCGTGGTTATTTTTCCACCACAGCTAGTAGAGGATGATAGCACTGTCTAAGCTGCATGTCTCAGTGAAGCCTGATTGCCTTTTCAGGGCTGGCTAGTTTTGCTTTCTTAACATCTGGAGGGAGTGTTATATGATTCCGGCTTCAGCATAAATCAGGTTTATTGCAATGCGCCTGTAGTAATTTGTATTTATGTACCAAAGTTTAGATTTTAGGATATTGCACAAAATCCCAGACTGCATCATTAAACAGTTACACTATAGCATTTATTAACCGGTTTTCTACTGACAGCAATTGTATCATACATTCATAAGCAGGAGTTGTACTTCTGGCATATACACGTATTTGTTATAATAATCACAGAATGTTCCAGAAGGACTATTAAACTCGCATGTTTCCACAATCTGTTTATGTAATTCTTATTATATGCACAGCATATATCTGGTTTTCAAGGAAATTTGCAATAAAATGTGCAAATTGCAATCTCTTTAAGGCAAGGACTTTTTATTCCAAGTGCATTGCCAGCAGTCAGCAATGAAAAAACACAGTAAGATACATATAGCATGTTGTCACAAGACGCATCAGATGTGATCACTGCTACAAGTCTTCTTTCCCTAAAGGTATTTCTTCTGTCCTGAAGAAAGAAAGCATTTTGAATAGGCTTGGTAATTTTATCTGCAGGGTCAGAAGATGTGCAAATTACAGGTTGCCAAAAATATTTCACAGGCACACACAGACTAAGACCTTGTACTTGTCTTTAAACAGCCAAAGAATCTCAAGTCTAGCAAGTAGACTACAGACATGTCAAGTGGTGAAATTGAATGTGAATGTAAAAGCTTTTCTCTGCTAAAAAAGAACACAGCCTTTAGATTAATATTAGCAAACCCTACTATGTCACATTGCTACAATCAGCATCTCTCTGTGAAACAAGAATACATTAGTTCAGGTCAATATCTGCACTCCCATCAGACAAAATTACCTAACTGTCTTTGTCTGGTAATGATAATGACATTGTTAGCCTCCAGGGAGCTGACGTCACACAATTCAGGAAGAGCAGTGTGTATAAGTGAACCAGCAAAGACGTCCACGGGTATGGACTGATTCAGCTGACGGATGCTATACCAATGCTGCGTGCAAAAATCCAAATATGCCCCAAGCTGCACTTGGTAAGAAAATAAGCAAATTGCAAAAGAGTGTTTCAGGCATCTAAACAACTGTAAGTGATTCACTGGAAAGGAAACATTTGAAGAATAGGATGGCATGCAAATCAAATCTACTATGCTCAATTCATGCTCAGATGTATAATGTGTATTTGCATTTGTGATGGCTAATATTCCTTTCCACTGTAAAAAAAATGAAATCCTTTGCCTAATCTCTTTTGCTGTTGGTATCTATCTACTTACCTATATGTACCTGCTTACCTACCCATGACTGCACCCAGGTATTCCAAACACAGCTAGGAAAAGGTAATTAAATATCAAGGCCTGTGAATAAGATTGACTGTACTCTATTATTGGCATTGAGGTAAAGGTGGCACGTGAAATCTTTTGCCATTAAATAATGAATGTCTGTGTACCGTTTGCACGCTCTGCTTATCTTATAAGAAAGGAACAGCCAGTTTATCAGAGTGATTAGAGGGGCTAGGGCAGGATGATTTTTTTGGTGTGTGTTCAAGGGTTTACATGAAGCTAATTCTCTCTGTATATTGCATTTATTTAATTAAAAGAGAGGCTCAGTCAATATTGCTGTAGCAAAGCCAAGGCATGTCTGAACTCATTAAAGCAGGGTTTGTACGTTGACACTGATGAAAGACCCGCTGCTGGTGCTGCTGCAAGTCCATTTAGTTTTATTTGACATCAAGTTGCTCTGCCTGCACTGTCAGAGCTTGTATATGAAGTTGCTGCACCTTAAAAAAAGAGCAAAGCTGACAAGGAGCCAAGGATTTCTGAAATGATACCTGGACCTTGCCTCATTTGCCTGTCTTGTGATATAACAGGTTTGGGCAATCTGCTTTTCGCTCTCTTTCTTCCCCATCTCAAAATGGTGCCTGCGCTCTCTCCACGGTCTCCTCCAAATAGCTGCATGTGGGAGGAGATACCTGCAATACAGCTTCTCCTACCCGCAGTCTACCTCACATATGTTTGAGATGGGAAAAAGAAATGGGGCAGTCGCAGGCATCCGCACTCAACACTTGTGAAAGGAAGCAGCTCTGCTAGAGCTAAATCTTCTGCTGCCGATGGTTTTCAGCCCACTGGGCTGCCAGGAAAATCTGCCATTAGCGGATGCAGCTTACCTAACATCATAGCTGTGTCGACAGGCTTTTGCAGGGCATTCCTGAAGGCTGACTTAGCCCACTCAGGCTCCTGCCACCAGACTGCCTCTACAGCCAGGGCAGAGGCAGCGGAGCATGCAGGACCATTATGGGATCCTGTTTCTCTCCAGTGACTGCAGAGGTGATTATCCTCACTAGGCTAAAGTTAGCTTCCATGAAAACTCTTTTAGTTGGACTTTTATCGAAATGACTGCTTCAGGGTCGAGCAGATTATATTCCCATAGCTGCGTTTCGACGTGCTGTTATGCTTTATTTCTCTCTGAACAGCGCTGCTTAAACACTGCCCAGAATTTTTAGAAGCTTCAGATCTGATCTGATTCATCCATTTTGAATAGCCTTGCAATAGCCAGAGAAGATCCTTTTTATTCCCTCTTTTAACCTGCAAGCTGGGTTTCTAAAAGGATCTGTCCCACTCTGTTCATCTGAAGGTTTGTTCATCAGTTCGCTTTAATGACTTCTGAGCACATTGGTCAATTCCAAGCCCATTTGCCAGGGCACAGAAGTCTCAGAAATATTAGCTTACTCCAAAAAAAAAAAAAAAAAATGACAGAGGAGAGGCTGAGGGGTTGGGGCTTGGTTAGCCTGGAGAAAAGTATCTCCCCAGTGCCTGTAAGGATGTCATCAAGAAGACAGAGCCAGGCTCTTCACATCGTTGCAAGGCAGGAGGAGAAGAGGCACAAATTGAAACAGAAGAGTTTCAGGCTGGTTATAAGGAGAAGCTGTTTCCCCAGGAGGACAGTCAAGCAGTGAGAGAAGGGCCCAGAGTGGCTCTGCACTCGCGCTGGAGGTTTCAAGACCCAGCTGAACCTGGTGTGATATCAGAGCTGACCCTGCTCTGAGTAGGGTGTTGGTCTAGAGATCTATAGAGGGCCCCTCCAGCCTGAATTATTTTGTGATTCTGACTTTTATCCATAGAGGGCGTTAAGCACTGCTGGGTTTAGGCTGGAATGCCTGACCAAACCTACGATGAGAACCTGTGTTTTCTTTCGTTATACTTAGGAGGAAATATTTAAAGATTTAGATATATTTTTTTTTAGCAAATAAACTACTTCAAGCTCTATACATTTATATACATTAACCTGGAAAAGCTGAGAGATTATGTTTTGTGTTTTGTGCCTTTATGAGTCTCAGATCTACACGTGACAGTAATAGCCCGAGATCCATTCTTGCAATGGTGTTTTGGGATTTGGGGTCCTTGCCTTCGCTTTCCGCATTGTCTCCATATGATTACTTTCCTCTGACCCTAGAAACAGAATTTTAGTCCTTCATCAGGAAACTGCTGAGCCCCACTCACTTTAATGACAAAAATCCCTACCAGCTTCACCCTGAGTGTCCAATCTGAAGAAGCCCAAATCTTGCTGCAGGATATCATCAAGCCGCAATATCATCCAAACACCAAAAGAAAACCTTTACCAAAAGAAGCAGTAGGAACACGATTGCACTTCCAGTATCAGACCCTGCTGTGCTCTCAGATCTTTCTAGCCTGCCAGCTCTTTCAGCAGGGGACACATTTGGAATAGAAGGGAATCAATCCTCCTGATTAAAACTTGGAAAATCTTCTCTCCCACACTCCACTCCTATAAGGCACAGTGGAGTCCAGATGAGCTTGACCTGCTTATTCTTAAGCCCTTCTTTTGAGCTCCACTGTAGCACACCTGCTATCATCAAAATGAAGGTTGCCAGGGCAGCTCCAGAATTCTTCTCTTGGCAGTATAATCCAGCAGAGATGTGGGGCTTGCCCATACTGCTGCTCTGATGGAGCCACACTACATGCATGACACAAATCCTCTCTGCTCTGTGAGATTGCTCCCATGTCTTGTGGGTATGAGAGCACTTGGAGTGAGATGAAAAGAGATGGTCACAGAGAGATGCTTGCTCAGCCTCCACTAGAAGCACCTGCTGTAGGCATCCTAAGCAAGAGTACCATCTGCTTATCCTGCCTTTTTTTTCCCCAAGCAAGCTTTTTTCTTCAACCCTCACCAGATTTGTTTGTCTTGCTTTGTCTTCACCACCAGCTCCCAGGGTCCTTTCCTTGGAGGCTTGTCCCCCTGTCACACCCTGGCAGAATTTCCTCTTCTTGTTGCAAATGAGGAAGATTTGGCCAAGATCTAGATTCAGCAAGTGGAAAGCAGAAGCCCAGCTTTGCCCTTTTTAATGTCATTTTTAACTTCTGTGGAAGAAATCCAGCTAGTCAATCTACCTGGGACTTTCTGTTTACCCCTATGCAAGATAATGCTACTGCAAACATAGTAAGCAATTTTTGTTATTTAGCTGAAAATTACATTTTGAGGGCAAGAGAATAAAATTAGCATGTTGAAAGATTGACTCTGCAATCCTCTCTGCACCAGTGAAGGGCAGCTGTGCCCTGGCATAAAGGTATGATGGGCGGACTGCTTTGCAGGTCCAGAGCGTGGATTGCAGTAAGGACACTAGATGTGCACAGAGATTAAGAATCAATAGGACTTATAAACATATTCTGCCAGTCAAATAATAATAAAAAATTTAATTCAGTCTGTAAAGAGGGTTTGGATGCCACATATGTTTGTTTATATGTATAAGTGCTAGAATTGTTTTAGTAGAATGGACAGATGAGCATTTCATAGTTTGGTAATCAATTAAGGCAAGTCCAATTTTGATTTCCCAAGTACTCATCCAAAAAGAAAACTTAGGAAACTTACATCCACATTACTTTCTAACTGCATTCACATCACAAAGATATTTTTACTTGAAATCCTTATGGTCCTTCATTCTTTTTGAGTGTTAAATATTGCTTGGGTATTTTTTCACCTCAAAGAAATATTTTTTAGGATTAAGAAAAGGAAATTCATATTTTAAAAGAACTATATTCCTGGGAAATTCCTATGTTTTCTTTTTTAGAGATTCTGCTCAGAATTCTTTTGGCAAATACTCATGCAAACTCAATGAAAACACTATTCAATATTTGTTTTAATGGAACATCATTTTGGAATGATAATTTGAATGGGTTTCCTTGCTACCCCAAGTAGCAAGCACAGTTGTCACAGTTATGCCAAATATATTCATTACAATCAGTCTTGAGAGAAATTCTGTGCCCTTCAGGCAAAAA